>VXAV01007355.1:22106-71112 GCA_013399715.1 Alectura lathami | reverse complement strand
TGGGGCCTGGGGAGGCTCCTCGGAGCTCAGGCTGTGCCCCACTGCTGGAGGCTTAAGGCCAGTGGGACAGAGGGGGTCTCTGGAAAACGAAAAACACATGCTTTAAGACCCGTTCAGTCTTCCCATAAAACCCGGATACTCTGCACAGACTACAGGCCAAGTACTGGGCCTCGAAGTGCCCTGCAGATCGCTGCAGCTCCGTAAAACTGACAAACTTCTGGGGCTGCAACTCGCTGTTGAATGAGTAGGTCAGTGCTTCAGTGCAATTAAGAACACTCCAGCAAATCCCACAGGGGGTTACAGGTAAGAACGAAATTAACGTCAGAAGGCAGTTTCTCAAAGGTGTCTAGGGATAACAGCTAGGCAGCAAGGTTTTGTGTTCCTGCAACTCAGAACCTTCAGTATCCTCACACCAGTTCTCCCAGCCAGTTGGCGCAGCGCAGCAAAATCACACACAGAGCTACCAGACCGTATTATGGGCAACGACAGCACAGAAGTGGGAAGATTTTCTATGAATATGCCACAAAACCTGTATTGTTAATGCATGTTCTTTTATATGAATTACAAACTGGTAGAAAAAGCAACAAGTGGAAAACGGGACAAATGATCAACTCACTGCTCCAGAACAACAGTTGATCTGTAGAGATGTGAATGAAATCATCTTTGTGTACATCCTTACCTGTAACAAAATTTAACAAGATGTACCACAGGGAGTAGTAAAAGCCCCTGGGGGCATATGTGTGTTGCTCATTGCAGGAAGAGGCAGTGGGCACTGCACCCTACTTGGACCCTGAGCGGCCCAAAACAGTAATTACATCAGGCTGTAGGGGGCTGGGAGTAACAACAAAACAGCATGACTTAAAATCATCCCCACTATGCAACCTCCAGATTTACAATCAGAAACAGATGTACTGGACTTTTTTTTTTTTTTTTTTTTTAAACACTGTTTACTCCTGTGTTAACCTAACTGTTGAACCAGTGTATTGCTAAGTTTGGCACACTGGGTTGTCACCGAGTCCTTTTGAAAACCATTTATTTTCATACTGAAGGGAACTAATATTTTTAGCTAAAAAGATCATGCCTTTCACATATAATTACACTTTACTGTAGTTCAGGGGCATATAAAAAGAAGAACAACAAGTGATTCCAAAGAGTGGAATCACTTCTGTCACTTCTGAAAGGGGAAAATCAGCATCAACCAGGGTTGGGGGGAAGGCTTTGGCTTCCAGGGCTGGTGCTCTGACTACTGCTGCCAGTGGCACCCAGGTTAGCATCGGGGTGTTTAATGCACCTCAGGTCTATACAGGTTGTAATTTGGCCACAAGGCAAAATCCCTTTCAGTGAGGAAGAAGAGATCACAACAGCACTGTAAGAGGGGCATCCACAGGTCAGTAGGGAATCTTGGCCCAAAGCTATAAAGGTGGTGCAAAAGCATTTTGTGTTAGAAAACAAGCTGATGGGACTGTGACAACACAGGGAGTAAACCCAAGTGCAGCTTCAGTGAAGGATGTACTTCACATTTCTTCCTAGACACTGAGCACTTCCACCCGAGTTTTTACCAGTCACTCTTCCATGTAAAAGGCATTTAAAAGTGTATTTATGGACGTAATTGTTTTTACAGCAGAGCCACCTGATTCTAGCTTATAAATTCTTCTGCTTCCACAGCTCCTAGTCACAAGCCGAAGTATCCCACCTTAACTCCATTTTAACGCAGCAGTACTTGTAGATTCACTACACTGGTGACTGAACCGAGCCAGGCCATTTAACCAACGTGCACAGCGTTAACATGTAGTGCCAGTGCAGATATTTGCTGCTGAGATTCCAATACAGATTCTACTCAATAAAAAGAAATACTAGTTTTGCAGTGTTGTATTTTTGTATGCGAGTTCTTCCCTCCTGGGGAAGAACAGAACCAATCCTTTAAAGCCAAGTGAGCTAACGTACATCACGTCAGGTCAATTCCCTCCCTCTCAACCTGATGTCAGACAACTCCACAAGTTTCATTCCTCCTTGTGCATGAAGGCAAAAAAAAAAGCCCATGCAGTTTTGGCACTGGACATTAGTCAACAAACACCAACAGCAAGGCAGCATCTAGGCATAAAAACTGATGTGTAAGTTGTGAAATCATCTTACACTGCTCCACTCCCCCCAGTATTACGCTGAATTCCAAACATTCTGTTTACTTCAGAGTCATGTTTGACCTTTGGAAATATTTTCTAGATATATCCATTATTAAGTAACTTTGATTTCAGCATCTCATTTCTCTGTTTATGGTGACTTCTAAACAAAGCAATTCAAGTAACGAGCACAGCTTGTCCCTTGGATAACCCCAGACTTAAAATTCTTGTAACTATGCAGTCCTTCAGTTCCAGTTAATCCAGTTATGCACTGAGGTATCAGAGAGGCAAGCTCTAACTCACCTTGACACCATTTAGGAGTTTGTTTCCTGATCTGTTTCTGAAGACACCATCCGTTCTTTATTTAAACTTTATTATCAAGATTCAGTTCCCCGTCTAATGTTTTTATTGTTTCATCACTTCTGCTGAGCACCCATCATTGCTCTGACTGTACACTGCCTACTCACAAGCCAAACGTAACAAGAGCACTGATCTTGTTGCAAGGAATTTACAGCTGATACAAACAAATGGGAAGAGTGAAGATGAAGCAAACAAAGCAATACTGATCAGCCCGCTGGGCAGCGGAATCAACAAACGCTGCCATCTGTGTTTTGTAGAGGAAAAGGCTTTTTACAGAATTCTCTGAAGAGTAGCAGGCCTGCTGTGAGCACTTCTGAGGACCTTTGCTCAAGCACAGGGGGAAGCAAGGGAGGGATGTGCTCAACTGAAACATGATGCAAGCGCTGCAATCGGTGCTGGAGCTTGCCTCTTACTGGAAGCAGCTGACAAAATAATTACAGGCTCCAGAGGGCCCTCAGAAACATAAACAAGTGACTCAAGCTTTACCCAGTGCAGAAGGGGCAGTCAGAGAAAAGATGCAGAGTTTTAACCATTTTTAATCAGTACAAAATATTCTGTGTAAAAACAGTCAAAGCCGTGCTGCAGTTAACTTCTTCAGTATGCAAAAGGCAGCTACAAAGCCACCTTGCAGTTTGTAGAACTAGTGACACCATTAGATACTCGGCACCACACAGGAGATGCAACCAAGCCATCACATTTCCAGCCCCTCCTTTCAAGGCCTAAGGTCAACACATTCCGTGACGAAGCCACACGGCTTCTCCCACTCGAAGGGTGATGCAAGACCACCGCATGCTGTATTACTCCCGCAGACGGAAGCCACTGGCGCAGAGCTTGTCGGCTGCCCTAGCAGCAGCCCGATCACTTGCATGCTTACTATCCAGTGTCTATCCCACAAGAGATTGCACACCACAGTAAGGAAAACTATTAAAACAATAAAAAAGTAATGTTGTTTAATTCTTGTTCTATACAAGCATCGTAAAACATGCTTAAAATAAGGAGCTAGAGATGAGATTTTTTGGACTCTTAAAATGGAGAGTTTCAGAAACTTCACCCCTTCTATGATCTGTAAAGTAGTGCAAAAGCAAGCACAAGTTTCACTTGAAGCCAGTTCTCGTTAAGAAAGAGCAGACACAGACAATGTAAGCTACATTAAAAAAGCTACAGTTCACATTACATGACTGTTTTTTTTTTGTTGTTTTTTTTTTTTTTAAGATGTCATGACTTATAAAACTAACAGTAACAAGAAACAGCATAAAGGCTTTTTCTTAATAAATTTTAATGTTAAGACCAGTTTGGATAAAAACACAAAGTTACAAGAACCACACTACTGCAGATTCTGCATGATGCACAGTAGTGCTGGCAATATTTGCGTGGTAAGATCATTGTGGAATTGTTTACAAAAGATTTGTCACAGACTGAATTCTGGCATAAATAAGAATGTAAGTTACCAGTGAATTTAATCTTCTGAAAAAAATACTTGTCCCACAAGGTACACCACTGTAAATATTCAAATGCAACAGTTATGCACATCAAAAATATTTGGGGTGAACACTCAATTTCGCCTTTAGTCAGCAAGAGTGAATTAGAGAGAAACATTTTGGTTATTTCTCCAGGACTTTTTGGTTCGTGCTCAGAACACGAGAGTCCAGACACCAAGAAATGCACCACCACCATCACAGCCTGGACCTAATTAGTTCAGAACACATCAGATCAGAGATGCAACATCAACAGAAGGAGATGACAGGCTAAGAATCTTCCAGATTCTCAAGTACTAATTAGAAACACATTAAGTGCAGAATACTGAAGGACGATGTACCAAGTACCAAAGTTAACTGCTCCATCCATTTTCCAATTACTGCCATGGATATTCGTATTCCCTCACTTCCTCTAGGCGAAGCTCTGCAGCCTCAGCGTGCGATTCGGTGGTACTCAGAGCTGTGCGATACTGGTATGTACTTTCTTTAAAATACATACATTAAAAAAAATTACTGCAAAAGATCCCTACCTCCATGCAGAAACAACGCAAACTTGATTTGGTGGCTCTAGTTTGACTGTGTCCTTGCAAAGAAATCTGCCACCTTTTCCTTGTCTGTTTAATAGCATATATACCAGCATGTACACTGCCCTTCTCCAAGGAGAATCCATGGTATGTGATGAATGACGTCCCTCAGGGATACTCCCATGAAAAATTCAGACTGTTTCTGAAAGATTTTTTTTTTTAATGTAGTTGTGTAATATAAAATCCATACTGTAATATGCAACTAAGGTAACTCACAGGAAAGAAAAAAAAAAGATTTCAATGAAGGACCAGGTCAGGACCAGATCACCTACGCTCTTTGTTTCTGTGCAAATACATCAGATAAGGTTCACCCCTCCTCTTGAGGTCTTGAAAAATACTTCTATTGATAAGTGGCAAGCCTATCTACTTTTTCTCGGTACCTTTAGATACTTCCAACACCTAGCTTTAGTAAATTTTTACTTACTGTTTCAATTCAGGAAATCCTGATTCCCAAAGCCCCAGAAAACCCCAAAGCAAACAGAAAAACCCAGCTGAGCCTCAACAAGTACATCTGAATTCTCAGAAAATGACATATTATATTACAAACTCAGACACATGAAAAAACAATCAGGCAATAGAAAATGTACAACAGCTTTGGTGTTATACAAAATAATAAAAAAAGACTTGACAGCAAGATACACAGTTCATTATGTTCTCACCACAGCCACTTCACTGCTGACTGTAAGACAGGCTGCTTACTTCCGATATTTTGTGTGGCCTTTCCACTCCTGAAAATCATACTGTGTTACTACAATAAGAACTGTTATGAACACCATAAAGTAAGCTCCAAATTTTATAAAAACATCTTGCCTCTTTGCACTATTGCTTTGTGGCACATTGTCAACAGAACAACAGTCCAAAATAAAGTGACAACTAGATTTAATAAATTAATATACTTTTTGTTTTTAAAGATGTACAATGCACATTCTTCTTAATCCAAGGTTTTAGGGTGTCAGGATATTTCTATTTACACATATACAGACCTCAGACAGTATTGATAACACCAGAAAGCACAGATAAGGAACGCTGCCTTAACTGTTATCTGGATGCTACAAACAGAAGCCAAAACACTGCTGAGAGTATTACTGGGAGACGTATCCAAAAACTGAAGAAAAGTCTATGAAAAAAGGACATGTGAAGGCAAAGGGAAGGTCAAGATGTTGAATATGACCATCTATTCTTGCGAAGTCTGAGGTGGAGATGTTGATGTGCCTTGTTTAGCGGATTTCCGTTCGTAATTCACAAGCCGTTGTCCAACAAGGTACCTGGGATTGTAATAAAATACAACAGTGAGAAACTGACAGAAGTTAGTACAATTCTGTTCCTTAAATCAATTCTCTCCCCTTTGTTGCAGAATTAGCTTTCTTCAGTAAGAGTTATCCTACACATGACACCCCCCACGGCCCGCCAGAGCCTTTGACACTTTCCATCTTTGTTCTCAACTTGCAGGTACGTCATGATGGCATTATTGGAATGACAGGTTTGTGTTTTACAGACTTAACCTTGGCAGTCAAACAAGTCAGACATAAATAACCTGAGTCAAGATACAAAATACGAAGAGTGTGGTTGTGTTATCTATATATCCAGGCCCTTTGCAGGGTGACACTGTCATAAACATTTTTGCAGTGTTTGCCTGAACCACCAAAACATCTGCAGGAGCAGAAGCTCAGACACAAAACTGAATGAGTATTAATGAGGTTCTAGGTCCAATAAAGAATTTGCCTCAATGAGAACATGCACCGTGCAAGAGCATGAGAGACTCAGCTCATACATCCAATGAAAAACATCCTGGTTGAAGAAAAAAAATATTGCAAGGGAGAGTTTTTAACCACAGCTCAACCCTTCTTAAAGGGAGAGAAAATACCCTAATGCCACTTCATGGCAGGCCTACGGGCTGTATGATCACCTTATTTAAATTCTGTTTCCACATCACACTCTCATCAGCTTAGCAGTTTTTTCTCTTACCTTTCACATAATTCCTTACCTCCTCTACATCACTGCTTCACACAGCAACTTTCTGCCACCTAAATCCTTTTCCATGCTTCCCATTTGGCTGGTTCTACGTGTAAAGCTCCTATGAATCCTTTACCTGAAGCCTGCTATTTCCCTTGGAAACTTTTTCACCACTGCTCCTTTTCTCAGTCTACCATAATCGAACAACTGACACTTTTTGTAGTGTCAGTTGGCCCGGAAGTTGCATATACTTTTACAAGTTGTTACATGAAAGACGTGAGCATATTTCTAGACTGTAAATCTCAACTAGTTAGCATGCCTATGCCTGCTGCTTGCTGCAATGGCACCATTACCATGTCATGCAACCTTCCTGTCTACCAAGGTGGTTACAACACTTCATTTAGGAAGTTCATTTAATATCAAGGTAATTTACATTTACAGATGTTTTCACATACTGCAAGAAAGCAATCTGCAATATTAACCCAAGTTAACTTGGCCCAAAAGATACTCACCTTTTATCTCAGAACACATTTGTAAAAATATATTCAAGCTGCATTTACTACAGCAGGGTACAAGTTACAGAACATGTCATGAAAGCAGGTGAGGAACAAAGATTTAAATCACCTGATAAAAGGTGCTAAAATATAAATTGATGTGCGTAGAGTTTCGTTTTTGTTACAACTCTTAATATTTCAAGATTTCACGCATTTTGCATTTACACCAAACACTTTCAATGTATCACTGCCTTCCTTACATTTAAGATTCAAAGTTAATTTTAGGTTTGATGTCTGACCCCTTTTGTAGACAGTGGAAAGATAAACTGTTCTATGGTAACTCAGAACATGAACACATAACTCATTTATTTAGTTTCTACGCAAAAGAAAGAAGTAGGAAGACTAGTTGCTGGGGTTCAAACCTCATTTTTCCAAAAAACCTCCACAGCAGTTGACCTGCACACGGCACTGCTTAGGAAGGGACACACAACATCTTAAGTCTTACGAGTATCCTGTAAGTATGAGGAACAGGATATAAATAATAGTTTCAGTACCTAAAAGTGAACAAGCAACACGCCTGGTGAATCACCTGGGCCATGTGCTTTACCTGTTGCTTTCAACATCAGAAAAGCATCAAGATAAGATGCATTAAAAAAAAAGTAATGCAGACACACAGAATGGAGTGGGTTAAGAAGTTGAAAAAGGAATTGTCCAGAATAGGAAGAAAAATTACAGAATTCATCAATATTTTGTTAGTTAGCTGCACTCAAATCTAAGAAACAAAACATACATATTCCAGCATGCTTTGGAACAGTTCCCTCATATGTCTGATGCACTACTGATCAACTTCAAGCAGAAAGGGCATGTTTTTAATGGACTGAGAACAGCAGCTATTTTAAACGTGGGTAGTAGGGTTAACAATGAAAGCTTACAAACTAATCAGGCTAACCAGAAAAAAAAAACACTGGAAAAATAAATATTTTTACCATGCATCCATGTAATACAGATAATAGCTAGTAATATGGCTAATAGTTAGCACAGTCATCAGAAAGCACAAAGTTTGATGGGGACAAACAAGCCATTCAACTCAACTTTAACAGGTTAATTGGAGTAACAAGTAGAAAGAAAAACAGTTATGCAGAAAAGGTTGCAGAAATGGTTTCATAAGCAGCAGACTGATAAAAGATTTTACTTCCAAATATGTAGTAAGTTATGAGAGACTACAGAACAGGAGACAAACAACCAGCATCAGTTGTGGCAAAAAAAAAAAGTTCAGGTTAGACACAGGGGAGTGCCTTCCATTTAAAAGACAGTATGTTCCTGTGCTTGTCTTCCTGAACAACAGGCAAAAATCTGGCAATAACAGCTCAGTCTGATGCAGAGGGTCATTTGTCTGAAAAGCTTCTTAAAATCCTTTCTGGCAACAAGTCTCTACAGCCCCTAAATTCAATCTGAGGCTGTAACCATTATTGAAAGAGGAAAAACTCAAAAACCAAAACACCCCCAACAAAAGCATACTATATACTCACTTGTCATTTTTAATATGTTCATAAAGGCGCTTGAACTGGCGGACTTGGAAGGAGAGGATTCCCATCAAAACCACCACCATGAGCAGAAAGGGGTAAATCCGACGCTGAACTAGGTTTTGCATTTCAGCAGTAACTCCTACAGAACAAGATACAACCCTCATATAAGCTGACACTGCTGAAGGTCACACATGCACTTCTGCTTGTGGATCTGCTGCTGCTGCTTTCTGTTAACGTTGGTTGGATGGTGCTGAAATGACGCATCCACACATCGCCGACATCCAGCATGGCAGCTGTCTGTCTGCTCACCTCAAGCATTAAAGCTGAAAGCTTCCCATGAACAAAGCAAGCAAGAGAGCTTATCAGCTCTCCTTGCTTATTGACTTGTGTGTCCCTTGTACCAGCAAAAAGCTGACACTAAAACTGTGCATTCAAGCAAAAGGCTGAGGAATAACATGGGACTTCCTGGATATCCCATTAACAGCAAAACTAATCAGCAAAAAAGACAACTGGTGAACAAAAAAGCACATCTAACCTGCCTCTAGTAAAATTTATTTCATTCAGTTATAATGAGATAAAGTCTGAAACAATGCATGCTTACAATTTACATTTTAAATATAAAGGAAACACCATAATACTGAATGAAAATCTCAAACTAAAACCAGTATTTTCCTTTGTTCTAAGCTTTCTTCAAAATTTGACAAGTCAGAAAAGATGTCCTCAGCTCAGCAACAGTTCTTAAAGAGGGTATGACATTAAAAGTTGGCTGTCCAAACAAATTAAACATCACTTTCCCAAACCAAACAGATACTTCCATTTCTGCTGTTAGATATTATTCAACCCCATACTTCTGATGTATTTCTGCACCTTAGTTTATTAGAAAGCCGGTCAGAATAACAGATTGCATTTCATAAAAAACAAACAAAAAAACAGCCCAGTCTTAATATGACAGAACTGTCCTTAAGCATTTGTATTTGCTGGCAGAAGTAGGTGTTTTTTTTTTTTTTTTAAATGATTTTTATTTTTATATAACCTAGAGCTTGGTGCTTTTTTTCCACAGCTAAGTTTGCCTTGCCCTCAACCACCCGATAATAGACAAGTGTTCTGGATGCACACATACCTAGTAAGGGTACAACCCCTGAAGCAATGATGTACGGCACGCACAGGGAAAGCAACAGCACAGAGATCACGGGCGCCGCCAGCTTACAGATTATGAAGTGTAAATCAATGTTACGAATCCCATTTGCATATACCTAAGATGAACAAGTTAGAAGCAGAAGAGATCAACCAAGAGAGCCATGCTTTGTGCTTGCAGTAGTCATTACAAGGTTTTGCTCAGCTCTCCTTAAAAGAGGCAAATGGCTTTACCAACTTGAAGAAACCCAGGAGGGTCACAGCTGTCAAAGGAAGAATTGTGCCAGTCTACATCACAAGGGTCCCAGGAAATCATCTAAATAGTTCCCCAGAGAACAACCTCATCTGAAATCATGCTGGGATTTGTTTGCATGAGTGTAAAGAAGTAGCTGAAAGATCCTGTGGCTGCTAGTAGAGCAAACCTGTTACGCCTGGTAACATCCAGGGCAGGATTGCAGAGTTACTTCCCAATAAACAACTGTGATACAAAGAACTTAAAGGTTATAGCCAAGGAGAAATTAGGTGTGCCAATAAAGGGACAGGCTGCGTCACTCAGAACTGCTCACTCAGACTTAGTGGTCTAAGGGGAAGGAGACGCTGCCCTTCAGGCACACTTGTGTATGCAAGAGTGAATCTCTGCACCTCCAGGGCAGGCAAACAGAGGTCCTCTGTTCAGAAGCGGGAGACATGATGTATGGCCACTACATGAACACGTGAATCCAGCTGAAGAAAAACAATGTTTCTCGCTGTAACACACACTTGATAACCTTACATATACCTATGTGAAACATCTACTTGACTTCAGCTTTCTGAGAATTGTTTTATTGTTAAGTGCACCTTAATGGATTAGGCTACCAATTTAAAGAGATTCTACAAGACTACTTGAGTTTTACCCAATTACTATAATTACTCATTTACTACAGCAGTAGTATCTTCTGACTCTGTTTCAAAAACCATTTGTCAACATGAAATCTACAGGTAATTCACATAGACAATTGTTTCTTACCTGTTCAATAACAGTTTTCAGCCACCACTGAGGACCCATCAGAGTTATGGCAGCAATTATTTTGGCATGCAGAACTCCAAGAGCCCAGTCCTAATTTGGTAAGAACAGACTGTTAAGCATGAACTGCTTTTTAAATAGCTTTATGACTGAAAGGTTTTGGAGCAAGTTGTTACTATTACTTACAAAAAAAAAAAAAAAAACACGTTTCTATTTACAAGGGAAATTGTTTAAGAGAGGCAGCATCTTTTGCAAACTCCTAAGATAGACAGGATGCTTTCACGCTTAACTGACATCTGTAAAATATCCATCTCCCTGGAACTGAGAGAATCAGCTAAACCAAAGGCAACTACAAAATAAAAGACTACAGCAGACTAACATCCTGGTACAAGCTAATTAGCACCGGTAACAATGACCTAGAAATAAGTTATTCGGATTTCTTTAAAAATGAAGATAAACAATATAAAGCTGCTCTCACAAGTCAGAAAACAAGTTGCTTCTCTTAAATTGTGATTTTTTGTAACACTGATGTGAGACCACTTAAAGGAATGCAACGCTATTCACAAGACGACATCATACAGTCTAATGGAATGTTCATACTTGAACATATACTGCAGTTACTTGGCGTGGAACCTAAAGAACACAAGTACAGCTACACATTTCCAGTACACTGCACAAAGTTGTGTCTGTTCTTTCTGTATTATACATATTTGTAAGAGAGATTCTTAATCAAAAAGAAAACCAAAGTATAGGTCAATAAGGTAGAATAAACAGCTAGAGAACTGCTGAGACTTAAGACGTGATAGGTTAATCAACTTTGTTACATTGGTGGGTAAATACATTTTCTTCATTCAAATATTTTAAAGACAGCTTTTGTTAACACCTATTAACTCAGATACATTCAAAAGTTAAATTTATTATTAAAAAAGAAGTTAAAGTTGCTTCGAGGCACCTTCTGTTTTCAAGCACACAGCCTTTGTGTGAGTCGATTCCCTTTTGTAAAAAATGGAAAATTATTTCCAATCTCAATGGCTCCTTGTTAATTTTGAGCAAGTCTCAAGCCTCTTCAGTCTGTTATTTTGAGGAAGCTCTGCCACATGAAAATAAACTCTTTTGGTGTATTTAATCCCAAACTTTTAAAGAACATGCAAGAATTAAAACTTTGTAGAACCTCTGGCACCACACATTCTTTCCGAAAAGGTTTGTAAGATATGATCATCTACCACTGCAATGGTATCGTTTCCTTAAACTGACAGCTCCAAAGTACACTTCTACAAAAAAATGAACACAACACTTAAATTAGTAGCCAAATACTTATCACGTTTTTGAATACTGAAGTAAATGAAAGCTTGTCTGTAGACAGCTTAGAAAGTCAACATCTCTTAGGACTTTCTTGTCAAGATCTTCTGAGTTACAGTTCCCTCCACTGAAGTTTCAAGTTAAAAGTTATTTCACAATTCAGCCTAGGTGATGCAAGCATTTGTCACTCGATCCACTGTACCTCTGTTTCTCCACCAGCTTGCAGGAATAGTGTTTGCATTCCCTTAAATCTTAACCTATGAGACTTCACTACAGAAGAAAAACAAAACACTACTACCTCAATCTTGTATTAATGATTTCATATCTCAGGTTAAAACCAGAATGATCCTAACACACCAAGATTTCATTCATAATGTGTATCATCACTAACTTAAAACTTTGCATAGAAAAAAAAAGAGCAAGTGAACCTCTTGCTGCAGAACTATAGGTAGGCAGCTTTCCAGAAAGGTCAGACAGAATGTGTGCATCTGCGCATGTGTAAACACAGCCATACCGACTTCTGCAGGTGACTCTGGGTCTGACCACTGGAATGCAAAGGCCTTTTACAGCATCTCAGAAAGTTCACCCTTTCATACTTAAACAATACTTGAATAAATCTCACATCCATACTGGCTCTCTTTTCTCTGCCACAAGGAAACATGCTCATGGGAAATGCTGACACACCAAAACACTGTGAAACAAGACCTCAGGTAAGCCTTAATCCTAAGTAAAGAAGTGGATCAACAGCAGAATGGGAGCAACTGACCTGCCAAGGATAGAAGAGAGGCGTTTGATCCAAAGGAACTCTCAGAGGTGCGACAATGACCAGTTCGAACAGAAGACCAAGCAAAAGCGGAACCACGCCAGCCAGCAGTATTGCCACTATTAGTGTCTTCATTATCTAAAAACCCAAGATATCCAATGAGTATGGCTGTCAGAGAATTTTATTTTTTTTTAAACTTTAAAATGCAACTTAAACAACAGTTGAAGTTGCAGGAAAAAAGCACTACAGACTGCTAATTCACATATGCATACACACCGATAAAAACAATTGTAACTACATGAACGGTTTTGTAACAGAAATTTTCAGGATTGGGTCCTGTTGTGCACCCCCCCATAAAAAGACATGAGTGAACACATTGGTATCCATAGCTTTGAACCAATAAGCTCGCGTTCTACTGTTATCCACAGAGCACACCACCCAATGGCATTTCATTACATTGTAATTTCCCAACATAGGAACACTTAGAAGAACCTTTCCAAAACCACAGATTTTTCTTCAGTTAAAAACAAACCTTAAAAGTTTGCTCGTGATGCAATAACTGACTTCAACAGTTCTGACTTCAACAAAAGACTCAGCTACAATACCATGCCTGAATATTTCTGATGTTCTAGAACTCTCTCTCAATTTATATGCATTGTCCAAAAATCAGACAAAACTAGTATGAAGGGACACGCAGAATATTACATGTCAACTCTGACAGGCTAAAGATTTCCTAAATGAAAGCAATGGGTATTTGCAAAATGCGGTAACACATGTAATACAAGGTTGAACTGCTCCTCTGTCTGCAATAGTCCAAGAAGCACACGAGCATGTCCATCACACGATACCACTTATGCTATAGATATTTAAAATTCCTATAATTAGGCAAGAAAATCACTAAAAAAATCCTCCAAAAGAAAAATCAAAATAAAAAGGTGGGATAATTTGTTGTTCTGGTGAGAATCTGAACTCCTGATAATAAAAGAGGATTTTTCCTTTAAAAATATTAATCCAACACCACCGGAATCTGACAGTTCCTAAAGACCTTTCTGAAAGTATGCACCAAGCTACTTTTTAAACACATTCTTCATCATCTGTTAGCTTTAGATTTTTTTTTTTCCTCTTCACCTGATGATGTTGAGTTAACAGTGAAGTAACAGTTAGGTTTCCAAGTGTATGTGAAAATGTAAATATATGAGGACACATCGTGTATGGGTAACAGAAGTGCAACACATTCACTTTAAAGGGACAGAAGAAAACGTGTGTGTGCATACAGACATGCGCACGTCTCTCTAGATAGCACATATGCAAACCCACGTACACTGACTGCTTAAAACTGTGCAAACTGGTTTCGAAAACTACAGTTAGCCTATGCAATGGGAATGCAAGCTGCACAAGCTTCAGGATGGTCTGAGAAGGAAAATGCAGTGTAAGTTGCAGTGCAAAACTGGCAAGGAAAAATGAAAAAACAAGTTTTGTTTGCTAACCTTTTTTGATACTTCAGTAGAAGTATTTCTTAAGACTCACCATGAGAGACCATTCTTTGACCTTCTGAAAAATCACTCTCCGCCCCTGCGGCATCCAGGCCACTAGCACGGTCACCGCCCGGATCGTCAGCCAACAGACATAGAGGCCACAGGCAGCCGTGTACAGCTCATGGATTTTGGCAGCCCCCGTCCAGAACGACATCAGCCATCGCCCAGCAAATACTGAAAACACAAATGCTTTTAAGTAGAGTAACCCCTTTTGACACGTTAAGGAACGACGCCTAGAAGAACACTTATCACAACATTCACTGTTAATTATCAATGCACAAGGCATCAAACGGTGTTTTGGTACTATACCCATAAGGCACGAATGTGCGAAGCCCTACACAAACAGCAACGTAGATGATGCCAAATACATATGCAGAACCCTTCTTGTCTAACACTTCATCACACCAACAATGGGATCTGACCTACTGCAACACAAACCTGTGCCAGCAGAGCCTGAAGTCCTAGTCTTCCGAACTTCAAAGGCAATAATGCATCAGTGCATAAGCTTGAAAATCTTATGAGTGACCTTTGGGTCACTTCACTGCCTCACATTATTTAAGACTTACTTGTGGGGCTTCTGAAGCTCTCCAATGAAAATGGCAAGACTCACCTGCTACATTTCATTTTTTAACTTGAGTTTCTATTCACTAGTATTACAGTGGACTTATTCAAACCACCCCAAAATTTGTAACTGACACCTCATTACTGACTTTAGGATCATTAATGAAAGGGAGGTAAAAATGACACGGTACCAAAGCAGCCAGATTTTAGGCTATGACAAATTTACAATGTACATTTCAAAATGAGACATCATTTTTCCAAGTTTTCTTCTTTTAACTTTGAGCTGTGATTTGAAAGCATCTGCCATTATTAAGCATTAGTGTCTGGGTTGTTTTTAGTCAGTTTCACAATAATAAACTTACCTGGTAAGGTAAGGCAGATAAGACTAGCGATCAGTAATGTTATACACATGAAAACAATCAAAAGAAATATCTGAAAGAAAAGGAAAGAGAAACTGTTTATAAGAGTTACTTAACCATATAAAAACTTGCTTATATGTTACTAAACATCTAAAATGATGCATCATCCTTGAAAGGCAGCCAAACCCACACATTTGTTTCCTGTTCAAACACCAACAGATGTTTCAGGGGTAAGGAACTTATCTACCATACAGGTAACACACCTGAAGCATTGCACATTTCTTTTATGAGCTTTTGTCAGTTGCCACGACAGTAGAAAATTGAGATTTGAATCCAGCATAACCAAAGTTCTTGGTTATGTGATGTTAAAAAAGCAACTCAATTTCTGCACTGACTAGCTCGACGACATTCAACTAACACTGAAAGGCTTCCAGCCCCATATGCCAGATAAGCAAGACAGTGTCTTTGTAACACGGAAAACCTTGCTTTGAAAGTTCCTACAGGTGTCCTCCAACTTATGTCACCAGCAGCCAACAGCAAACCTGGTGGCTCCCAGATCAGCTTTACAGGTTTGCAGCTACTAAACATCATGTGCTAGGATGTTCTGCTTCCCCACTCATCGAAGCCACACAACAAGCAAGCTCACTTTGGGCTAACTAACACCATATATCTTAACACAATGACAGTTAAATCTGCAACACGTTTTTCTTGATGAGGCTTCTGTAGCCAGTGCAGATCAGTCTCATCTCTAGGCTGGGATCTTCAGCACTGCATAAAGAAAGGGAAGTCCTGTGACTTTGTAGACATTAGTCTGTACGAACAAGGATGATTCCACAACACCCAGGTGCTTGCCAGGTGATAGCCACATACCCCTCTGCAACCAGAGCATCCTCTTTTAGGTTTAGGGATTCCAAATAACATAAAGAGAAAAACCAAAAGTAGCTGACAACTGGACTGCAGCTGTCAGGCAGAAAAACTCTCAATCTGAGGAAAATATGGTGGGATCTGCCTGGGACTAACGTAGTCTAAATAGTTACTACAGGAGTGCTAGGGAGAAGTCAGTCTCTGTGGGAATAAACAACACAGGAAGAAGCAGACAAAATTAACTACTAACATGTGAGAATAAAAATGAAAGGCTACTTTTAAAAAGATGCAAACTGTACAGAACATGAAACACGACCCACCATTTGACTTCTGATAATGTGTGGGACAAATCTTTCTCAGAAAACAAAAACCCCACAGCTATTTTTCAAATGCCTCTCCCTTTCCTCTGAACACATCAGATACACCTACCCTGAGTGGGAATTTTAAAGGCCTCCGGTAAGGCTGGAAACCCACAGGTCCTCCTTGCTGAAGTATGGCTTGATGCGCTGCATGAAGACCCTCTCCCACAACTGGAATGGCGTTGTTGTTGCGAGCGTGCTGGTTGTTGGGTTGCTGGTTTGCGTTGTTTTCGTTCTCTTCCTGGTCACCAAGTAGGTAAGAATGGAGGTCTCTGGAACAATCAAAATTCCACTTTTGTTCTGTTTGATGTGAATGAGAATCTCACGGACACAGGTGTTCAAAAATGTACTCTGAATAAGCACAAGTTGTGCTCAACTTATACAGGAGTACTGGCAGAATTTTACTGTGACTAAGATCTACTGCAAACAATTGCCTTCAAACCTAAGCTGCAGAGGGGCAGTACTGCTCTGCTACAGACATATTTGCAGAGTCAGGCACAATCTTTCAGGAAGCTTCTAACTCGCTCAAGCCTGCTTACAACTTTCTAAGAACATCAATCCTAGAACCAGTCAATCTACTTCAAAAGCATTCCCTTCATATTCCATGTCTCATTACCAAATAGATCTTGAACGTTTATAAGTCAATTTTCCCGACCTGCAGCAGAGTTATTAGCAGAAAGGTGCACATAGATATTCTAACGCTAGACAATGAAAGCATTTTCACAGTACTGCTCGCTATTTTAAGAAAAGCTGAGGAAAAGACTTTTATCTTTGCTCAACTGAAACAGCCATGGAAGTATTTCACAGTTGTTCTTAGCAACTGCAACACTGGAGACAGCAAAGCAATTTCTGTCATCGTCTCTGAACTTCTCTTCTTCCACCATGTTTAAAAAGTCAAAACATGAACAAATGCATTCCAAAAATAACTCTCCAAAACGCAGACTAAGAGAATGGGGTGGTGAGAGCTGGAGTTCCTCATGACATGTTGAGAACATACTTCAGATTGCAATGGAAGTAAAAGCCTCTCATTTACTTAGTCTCCGACAACTCAACTAATAATAAGTCTTCGCCCTAGTAACACTATTTGTATTCCCCATGATGAGTCTGACATGGCGGGAGAATGCCAGTCTACCTTGATGTCAAATTAAAAAGTCTACAGAAACAAAATGAACCTTATTTTTTTCCTGACTAATGTGATGAACAGCACGTGAACTCAACAATCATTTCAAGGGTGTGAACTGTGCGTGGCAGTCAAAATTAAAAACTCCATTCTTTGTGATCATTTACTTTAGGTTACCAAGGTAAGTCTCAAAATATGATCGGAACTGTATCACATAACTTAAAAATCTAAAATTTTAAGGTATCAGATATTCTAAATCACTTTTCCTTTATTTCAGCCCCCCATATAAGCAAGAAATGCACAATGTGCACATGAATGCTCTGCTGACACTTCTCATTTTTACATTTAATGGGAAGTTATAAAAGTCTGACTAAACAAGTTGTTAGAAGTTTTACTAAGCAAATGCTGTAACAGTGTACCAAAAGAATTACTTGTCAAAGCCTGCTACAAGGGCTGCAGAGAAGATGCTGATTTTGGCCTTCCGTACTTACAGCAAGTATCCGGCAGTGACAGTCCATGCTCGTACAAGGCCTTTCAACCACTGCCTCGTATGTCCTTGCTCTAGCAAAGCTGGAAGCACCACCTGAAGCAAAAGGAGCTCTAGGGAAAGCTCACTTACTGGAGCATCGCTAGAAACAATGCAAAGAGGAGGAAGTCAAACGTAAGGAACATTCCGTTAGTAACCTGTTACACTGAATCACACGAACAACAACACAGTAAAAACTGCACCGGATACCAACAGAAACAGTCCTTGGGTTTTTACAGACTTTTTTCCATATCTACTATTCTAAGCCGAACTTAAGTGTTCCTAAGTGTTTAGGCCTTTAGGTACACGAGAAATTTAAGGAGAAACATTAAGAAAGATGATATCCCACTACCAAATTTGCTCTTCCATTTGCTTTTATCATTGCTATTTCAACTACTATTTAGAAACAGAAAAATACCCTTGTCGTTAAAAAATTAATTTTTTTTAAAATTGATAACAAGGAATAAATGTTAAAAACAAACATGGTAACCCTCCTACCAAAAAGTCAAAGAGAAAGTTGTTTTGAATGAGCTCAGAAAATGAACAGTTATTTTGGAGCTTTTACAAAATGCCTTTCTTAGCAGCTATTTGACAAATTGTACGGTGTAGCCAAATGTTGTCATTTCACTTTTCTAGAACAGAGAAAGTTTAGAAAAACGAACAAAAAACCCCAGCAAAATAACACATCAAACAATGTCACATTGCTCTTCTAGTTAGTGGGGGCTTTGGAATGAAATGCTTACCTGTAGAGCATAACATTATATGGAAGGAAGTGAGGCAGGAGATACTTAATAATGCGAATGGGAAGCCAGAGCATGAGCAGTACAATTGACCCAAAGACGATCTGCAACAAGGAAGTTAACCAAGTCAGTTTGACTAGCAGAATTACCCAACCCTAGCTCCCCAATGCCTCCCTGTCATGTATTCTGTGTGGGATGGGTTTGCCTCGGCTAACTGCCAATCACCCACCCAACAGCTCATTCATTCCCCTCTCCTGCTGCATGGGCAGAAAGTAGAAGGAAGGCAAGAAGACTCCTGTATTGAGATAACAACATAAGAGAGAGCAGAAGCCACATGTGCAAGCAAAATAAAAAGAATAATCCATTCCCGGCTTCCCATTACAGTGCCCATGTTTAGCCATGTCCTGGAAAGCAGGGCCTCAGCTTGTGCTCAGGAAGGTAAATGCCATAACCATGAACACTGCCTCTCCTTCTCCTTTCCCTGAGCTTTCACTGCTGAGCATGACATCATCCAGCACAGAATACCCCTCTGCTCAGCGTGGGTCAGCTGTCCCAGGTATATCCCCCTTCCAAATCCCTACCCACCCTCAGGTTACATGCTGGAAGGATGAAGGAGCAGGGCACAGCAGGAGAGAAAACCCTGATGCTGTGCAAGTGCTGCTCAGCCACAGCCAAAACACTGGTGTGCTAGCAACACCTTCAGACACAGATTGCAAGCATAGAAGGACATGGGCTGCTCTGGAAAAAAAAAAAAAAACCACCTCCATCCCAGGCAGACCCAACACGCTATGCCTTCACTAGACAGGACTGTGGCTAAATAAGCACTGACTGGCTGGCTGACAGAATAATGCTGAACAGTTATAGTTTCTTTCCCCCTCTATATGAGGATTATGAGTTTTGGATTCCTCTCTTTTCCTAGCAGTTGGATTCTCAAGCAACTTGTAGAAGCCTGAAAAGATACTTCAATTTTTACTCGCAACTGGCTGAAAGGTCAGAATTTAGTAGGGGGTATCATGTGCATAAAGACCATATGCTTTTATGGATCCCATTTCCTTAAGGAACCAGGTTAAAAATCAGGTATATTTTAAATTCTCTCTTACATGGCATACAAACATGTCATTAAAGACTAAAAATGCAAAACATGTTGTGTACTTAGTATGCAAGAATGAAATAAAACCCCATTCTTGAAACTTCACAGTTTATATTCTACACAAGAAATTTATCAAAAACTCTGGGAAAGAAAAATTTGAAAGGGCTGACATTTCAAATGGCAAGCTGTAGGCTATCACCGTTTTGAGCCTCACATTCTAGCATGAGACTGGTAACTGTTCTGAATTAACTGGCTAAGTAACTCAAAAAGCTGATGTTCAAGTAACAGCCAGTTCCAATGCTGACACACAACTATAACAACTTTAGGAACAAACAGAAGCCTGCCAGTATTTGGGCCTATGCTGTGACACAAAGTTTAACGGAAGTAAAGAATTGCGATTATCTAAGAGGAAAATATTTTGCAAGGCGAACAGGTCTGCTCCTCTAAGATGCTGAATGGCTCTCTATTAGAGCACGAGCATCCCTCTACAGGCATTCACTGCTGAAAGCACTTCTCAAGGTAAACTAGTCCAAACCTCTGCTCACAGCAAACCCAGTTACATCAAGACACTCTGATCCTTATCCAGCTGAGTTTTCATTATCCCAAAAAACACAGATTCTGTTGGCAACCAGCTCTGGTGTCTGACCACCTTCACAGGAAGATGTTTTTCCTTACATATGCAGTACCCTATATACAGGCATTACAACAGAAGTTTTCTTTCTAAATAAACAAACACATGAGAAAAGTCCTTACCACCGACAATATAAACCTCCTGAGATGTCTATAAATGGGCAAATGAATCATTTCCTGCACAGGATTGAAGTCTGGATCATTCAAATTCCTGAGAAACCATAAGACACCGGGTCTCAATACCTGGAAACAGGGAACAATCATGAAGATAAAATTATCTTTGCATTTCACTGCTGCAGTAATAGATCTTTAAACATCATAAGAGTATAAAATATAACAAGGTTTCAACAAAATGGTACAGAAAAATAATAAGCAAAGTATTTTCACAGAGGATTAGAGAAGCAATAAACAATCACAAGCTGAGCTTTCAAATATGTTTATCAACTGAAATGCATTCAGACCCATTTGAAGGTAGCACCCATATTTAAAGACTCTTTGTAAGCTGAAACATTATCGTCAAATATCACTTTAAATCTTTTTCCTTTAAGTTGTCCCTGCTGACTTACCTCTCTCAGTAAAAGAATGAAGGATGCAAAATAAAAGACGTAAACCATTCCAACTAGCCAGTGCAGAAACATTGTGGTACCTGGGGCAGACTGAAAGCTTAACTCTCTGTCTTTCAAAGTGGCATCAAACATTTCCTAAAAGAATAAAGAAATAATGATAAAATTTGGCAACCCTTTACACTTACTCATTTTCTTTATCCTAGTGCATATACCACTTAACGATTAAATTAAATGTCTGCCTCATGCTAGTTTGCAAATAATTATAGCATTAAAATAGAAAACAATGAATAGTTATTAACATTTACATTAAGAACAGCAGCGGAAGCTAATCTCTGATCTGTGACTTCAAGAGAGAAAACAGAAGGCAACTCAGTCATTTACACACACTGCATAATGTATAAATCAGTTCTAACAGAGTGGCACTGTGATGGAAAGAAACACTTGAAAGTCAAATTTAAAGTGCCACTACAGCTAGAATAAACTAATCCCTCTTATTCCTAGATCAACTTTTCACATTTTACAAAAGTATCCTCTTAATTCTGAGCAAATACAGCATGAATTATGTTCAAAGAGATTAATCAACCATCATAAGATGAAGTCATTAGCATTTCATGCAAGATGGCTAGCATAAAGACATTTATTCAGTACACCAGTTTGCCTGTAAGTTCCTTAACACAGTGGTCTTGTACATAAAATAAAAATGATGACGAATAATGTTAATGCTAATTTGTACTGAATTATAGAAAGGAAAAAAGGAAAACAAAATTAGTATTAAGTAGTACCTAATAAAATGCCAACCCTTTCACTCCAGGAACACTATGTTTATAAGAACAGGAAGTGTGCTGCCCAACTCACACCAACGATTCTCATCAGAACTGGTTTCCTTTAGCTATAAACACTGCCAAGAACAATTCTATCCCATATTTCTATACCTACCAAAGAGCATATATCCAGCCACCAGCCACAGATGAGAGGAAACACACCAATTTCTACCACAACTAGCAAGGAAACCTTCAGGGGAAAAAAAAGAAACAAAAACAACAATATCTCAGTAGCTTAACAGAAATTGCGAAGAAAATTATCACATTAATTTAAATTGAGAGAAGTTTCTCTGCTATACAAAAAAAATGAGATTACCTTGACAACAATATAGCAAACTCCTAACAAACGACGTGATCGCTGGAACTTAACAAGCGCTGCCAAACCCTGAACAGTTTTGTCAAGAAAATAATACTGAAAAATACTTTATGACCAGCCCAGCATTTCATAGTTTAATATAAAACACTGTTATGCATCTTTAACCAATAGGAAGTTTTATAAAAGACAAAAGCGAAATAGGAAATATTTTTTTAAATCAGGGCTCTGTATTTTCAAAATTCACTGTGAATCTAAGAACAGTAAAAACCCTTCTTGAATCATTCACCTAGAAGTTCTCTCCAGAACTACTGCCTTTGGAAACATATGCCATGAACACCACTGTGAAGTAAACTTCAAAACCGAAGGCCTGCCTTAAACAGCAGCTTTCCTCTCCATGCAGTCTGAAGCAAATTCTCACCTCTTCTATGAAAGGCTGGAGGCATTTTATAGTTTAGGGGTTTGTTTTGTTTTCTCCTAGGAGGCAAAACGGAGACATGACATCAGCTGTTCTGCCACATTTGCACTGTACACTAGCACAGCATGGTCCAAAGCTGACATCAGCTTTGTGTACTCTTGAACAGGAAACCACTCACAGATGTTTAAACTGAAGTTGATGGAGTCTCTTTAAAAGCATGCTACTAGGATGCAAATGATTTGCTTGTGACCTTCTAGCTTTCAGGAATCTGCTGTTACCTAATTTTCTCTGGTTATCACCTGAAAACAGTGCTTGCTGCAAACCATCAGGGTTTCAGAGACAGAAAATAAACTCAGTCCACAGAGGGACGATCTGGTGGAATCAGAGAGATCTGAATAAACTTTCTGTGGTGCCCCAAGTCTTCTCATAATCCCACTTCTCTTCCTCCTGCAACTGCATAGCTCACAGCAACAGTGTAAGAACACTGAGGGGAAAAAAACAACAAACAAACAAAAAAACAAAGGTTCTTCAATAGTCTTCTTGGACAAAAGACAAAAGGCTCGCATGTAAGACCTGAATCAGGCAACGACCGACAAAAGGATACGTGACAAACAATTAGTGTCACTGCCAGCAGAACGTATCCCACTATAGTTGTGATCAGTCCTTCAAAGTGAGATGCTTGAACCTGTGTGGGGAAGAAAAAGAGGAAGACTTATCAGTCTTAGACTACATCTCCTTTTCATGTAATTAAGACAGAACCCAAATCTCAGCTCTTCAAGAAGAATGACAATTTCCGACAGTGCTGGCCGGTCCCCAGTGGGGTTTTGCACGGCTCCATTTTAGGGCCAGTTCTCTTTAACATTTTCATCAGTGACCTGGATGCACCACACGATGGGCTACTAAGTAAGTTTGCAGACACACTAAAATAGGAGGAGCTGCTGACTCCCTCAAGTGTAGAGAGACCTTGCAGAGAGATCTTGACAGATTATAGTGGTGAGCAATCATCAACCCTACAAAATTAAACATGATTAAGTGGCATATTCTGCATCTGGGATGGGCTGGAGAGTAGCTCTGCAGAAAAGGATCTGGGGTTCTGGCTGACAGTAAGCTGAACATGAGCCAGCAGCATGCCCTGGCAGCCCAAAGGGAGAGGGAAGGGATTGTCCTGCTCTGCTCTGCCTGGTGCGGCCTCACCTCGAGGTCTGGGGGCAGGTTTGGGCACCACAACGTAAGGAGGACATGAAGCTAGTAGAGAGCGTCCAAAGGAGGGCTGTGACAGTGGGGAAGGGTCTAGAGTCTAGTCTCAGACACAGGGTTTGAATTGGGTAGGTGGTCCTGTGTATAGGAAGGAGTTGGACTCAATGATCCTGGTGGGTCCCTTTCAACCTGGGATATGGCACGTTTCACCTAAATACATGAAACAAGAAGTCTCGTCTTACACCACCTCCTTGCCTTCACTACCAGATATGAAAATTACCCATTACAAAAACTAAAAAGGCACAGGGAACAAGACGTTAAGAAAAACACACATAAAAAGAACCATACATGCATTTTTTGTAAAAGGAAGAAACTTCACTTGGAAGTTAGATAATGGAACAAGTGGGAAAGAGTGAGAAGAACATTTTTAAACACAGGTTACAAAAAGGTTTGGGAAAAGAAAAAAAAAAAAAAGACGACTTTCCAGGTCACTTTTTCTAGTGACAAATAAAAGCGGACAAGATTCTTCAAAGATATCATGATTACATAAACATTGTCAGTTTCTACATTTTGAAGGTGTAAAACCGTACTTACATATTCCTCAAAGCCCAGGCCAACGATGGAGAAGTGACCAATGTGGTACGGACAAAATGCTGCATAATGTAAGCAGAAAAAAAAGACATGAAAACTGCTAGTGAGAGTCTTATTTGTATGATGTGCAGTATAACATGGTAATTTTTCTACTTCTCATCAAGTTTGAGAAAACAACTCAAAAAAAATCTGTTATACTTCTTCTGTTTCAAGAATTTTGAAACTCAGATTAGAACTCACACTGAAAGACTACCAACAACGTAAGGCTGCACACACTCAGACAACAGCCTTCTCCTTCTTAGCTCATCCTGTGTGTGAATCAAGTCCTTTTCCCAGTCTTCTGTACAAGACTGGTATTGATCTCGTACTGATCTGCTGGAACCTGCCTGAACGTTCACTTTCCTTCTCATGCTTTACTGTTACTGCTCTGACTTTTAGGATTATGAAAAATGCAAGCCCTGAAGATGAGAGGCAACACCCCAGTGAAAGGATGAGAAGAAACTGAGGCTTTTACTTCTACCCTGAATTACTGTATTAAGAACTGCCACCGTGTGTGAGAACTCACTCTCCCAGTACCGATGTCTCAGGAGGAATGAGTTTAAAAACACAGTACCTTCCCCACTTCCGGACGTCTGTGTGTTTGCAACGGTATGAACCAGCCGTTCCAACTCACCCTGTGGTCTAACTAAATTACAAAGAGCTGAAGAGTTCAAGCTTTCCACAGGACTGGAGGGAGGCAGTAAGAACATAAAAGAGCAGCAGTGACTGCAGTCTCACATTTTGCTTACATTGCCCTTGCTATGACATGGCAACCTACTCTGGGGACTACTGTAGATTAAACATACCCCAAATGAGAAGCCTGATTTTCTCTCTCCTCCTCATTTTCTTACTACCAACATATTAAAAACTTGGGAAACTTGGATTATCAGTACATGTCCTACCCTAATAAACGATCAGAAAGTCTTAAATCCAAGTCCATCACGAAAATCCCTTCAAGAAAAACCTTAGCAATTCCTGCAACGGGCAAGAAGCCTTGAGTTCTTTGTGCCCAGTGAGAACAAAAAGTTAGATGAAACAACCACAGCTTCTACATACAGTAGGATCGTGACTTAGAAGTTACACTTCAGTGTTTTATGAGATAATAGTGCACAGATTATTAATAATCTTCTTTACAAGAAAATTTCAAATAATCCCTTTCAAAAGAAAGCACGAAGGGTTATAAAATGCCTGAGTTAGAGTGACTCACTCATTAGAGTGAGCACTCTCATGAGCTACAGAACATAAAAATTACATCAGCGTAGCTAACTTGCTGAAAAGAACATCACAGGAGAACTTTAAGGCCAGGATTTAAGGTTCCAAACTCTTTCCCTCTATTTCATCTACTATGAAATTACTTCTTGCGACATTTGAACTCACCAGGACTGTGATAACTAAAGCTGGAGATCTGTCTATTACAAGTTAGGCAGCATTACTCGGCAGGAAAGATACTAAAAACAGGCTGGAGATGCAAATTAAAATCCCAGATCTCCTGCTCACTTACTGTAGAAAGCCATTCCCCTTTCATTCTCTGCTATTTTCCCACCTGAAAAACTCACTCAGAGCTACTGAAAAAAATAAAATAAAACCTATATGACATTCTTATAATAACTGAGTAATAGTAATTAATTAAATCAAAGATTTAGCTATTTCACAGTTATCTGAGATTTTAAGTTTTCTTAAGTTTTTCTTTTTTTAAGTTTATCTTAAGTTTTATAGCTGCTCAAAACCTACCAATTAACCTCTGAAAATTAGTTTTAATCTGTAGTTATCAGAAGGAAATAACTCAAGTATATTCCAACCCCGGTATATTTTGTGTCCAGCATCTCTTCAAGTGCGTACACTGATCTCTTGCACGTAAAGTAACACTGCTTCTGTGCACAGATGCACCAACTTGTCAGCACAACGAGCACCGGCACTGTGGACTAAAGGCTTCTGCCCACAGGGAAACAGGCAAAACGAAGGCACAGCAAAGGGCTGTTATTCTCCAGTGTCACTCAACAGGTGCAAGCTGATATAGCCTCTCAGGAGGAGCTTGAAAAATACTATATCTGAATTTGTTCTTCTACAGACAAAGCAGAGTGGAAAACGCAAGTTCATCCTATACTTGAGGCAGAAAATATAAAAACAGGGATTCCAGAAGCTTTCATGGGGGAGCCTGCTGCTATCTAGAATAAGCTAGGCATTTTAGCCTTCTCTTTTAGGGTTCAGATGATTTTAAACTATTTATCTACAGTTTTGGGTTTTTCAGCCATGACAAGTTTATGTCCAAGAGATTTTCCTAGCACTAAATACAGAATCAGAACATGGAAACATTCCTGTCTTGTACTGGAAAGGTGAACAGCTTTGCAAGCATTTGAAGCTGCAGTTCAGCCTCAGTATCAATAAGAAGGAGAAAGGAAAATAAAGTAAAATACTCCATTGACTATTTTCTTTCTTAGTACTTTACAATGCACTGCTTTCCAAGAGTAAATCAGACCAGTTCAGTAGTGTGAACTAAGACAAGATGGTCAGGAGCTGCTTCGTACACACCATGGAAGTACATTTGCCAATTTCACACTAGTCTTCTATTTTCTTGTCTCCACCCCACCCTCCCCCAATTCTGAGCTCCAAAACAGGATTTGTGATGGAAGAAGTAACTTGTCTGCACCTAAGGAAAGCTACAAAGAGTATCCAGACTCATTCCTACAGGTACTGCAATTGCTCATAAATGAAATTCAAGCAGGTTCCTTCTTTAACTCAGCAGTATTCCAAAAATACTATTTCCTGTGATCTGGCTGACATCACCAAGCTTTTGGCAGATTTCCCACTTTAAACTTCAAGGAAGTAACAAAGATTATTCGTTTTCCTAGTTCATTTGTGGTTCTATTTTTAAAAGTCACAACATCTCCTTTCAGCCAGCAGCCTTAAAATATGAAGCAGCATTATCACTTTACAAAGTAAAATCTTTTTTTAAACTAAGAGCTAGTGGCAAAGTGACACTTACCAAACACAAGTATGAACAGTGTATTTAAAGATACCACCCAAAAGACATGTTCCTGCAAGGAGTATGGGGATAGGAAAGAAGAAGAAGACAAGAAAACAGTACATAAATTTTGGTCGTTTAAATAAGTGACTTTACTGCCTTTGGCTTTACTTCAATACTACCAGAACTTGTACATATCATGTGAGGGCAGATTATGAAAACCTGTTTATATTCATGGATACCTACCTGGATAACAGCACTTATATTTGCTTTAGCATTTTTATTTTTTACAGAATAAACTTTAATTTTAAAACCAATATAAATTGTTCTGCCCTTTAAAATCAATTAGGTGGAATACATGTTAATACTTGTTTCATAAATGAGAAGAGATTCTTTTGAATTTTTAACAATTAGAATTTGTAAAAATAAACCTGTTAACAAAACTGACTCTTGTTATTAATATTGCTTTTAGCTAAGATAAGAACTCAGCCATGAGTACACGTGAATTCTTTTAGCATAAATATTGAGGTCAATTACTAACTACATAAGCTACTTTATCTGAAACATGAGACATGACATGAAAATGTAAAACCTTTTATTTCAAACATGAGACGCTTCTCCACTACACTACCTAATAAACACATTAATATTTCAGAATTCTATTTCTTTTACACATTAAATAAAGCAAAAATTTTACTGCTCGAAGACAGCACAACTTATTTTTCTCTGTAGGAGCAGGGCTTCTATTTTTAAAACAGAGATCTGGCACATGACCTGTACCTGATAAAGGCGGCTGTGATGGGTTAAAGTTTTGTTGTCATTAACTCTTTGCTCTCCCACCCCTCCCCCTGAAGCCAAAGCTAGGTATCCCAAACAGCCAGGTAGGATGAGCAGAGAGAATATTTCAAATAAACTGAAACAAAGCCCACCACATCAGAGTTTGTCAGAGGAGATAATCATCATGGGTTTGCCCACAGACAAGCCAATTTTTAAGTTCTTTGCTACATTTTGTTAACCAGAAGAATTCTGGAATTTAAAAAGGTATGTCCTCCACTAGGCAGACTGACTATTGTTAAGAGCGTTAAGAAGATTTAACAGTGATATCAATTAAAGTAACACGCAAGAGGGGAAAAATTCTAGGGGGTAACCAAAAAACCCCATAGTCAAGAAACACAACTGACGAATTACATTTTAAATTCCACTCTACACTAAAAATTTCCTGGTGCAATTTTGTTGGTACTAGCGCAAACTAGAGAAGGTGAAATGAGGGTGCTACTTTCATCATAAAGAAAAAAAAAACTTAAGACCAGAACAGGTATTATTTCTAGTGTACAATTTTAAAAAATTGTGTAATTTTTGTTTACAACAGAGTACATGATCCAAATTACCTACACCCTTTAAGAAATTCCACTTTTTTGCCACACGCAGCACCCTGCTCTGTGAAACTCCTAACAACTCACAGTTTGCTTGGTCATGATATCATAGGAAAATATCTTTAAAGAATTTACATCAAATGATAATAGGGACTTCAAACAGAATGATTACAATAAGAAAAAAACACAGTTTTCTTGAAGTCTGTTATAGAAATTCTTGGAATGCAGGATTTTACTTACTAAAAAAACCAGAGATCCGTCAAGCCCAAGCATCTGTGTAGGAAAAAAAAAAAAAAGGGTTTTATTCAGTTGTCAGAAAAATGCAAGTAATGTGTTCAATATAAGCCTTACAGAAGCCTTTTTGCCTCCAATTTTTAAATGTCCAATAGTCAAAAGCTTTTTTTGTTGTTGTTGTTGTTGTTCAGTCAATAGAACCTAGACACAAATTCTTAACAATACAGGTAGCAACTAAGTTCTCATTCAACACAGTACAGACAGCTGATGAAAGGCAGCAATATAAAGGTAGAATATCTTAATACACATGGATTTATATATGGCAAACCACCCATGTAATCGGTTAATTTACAGGCTACTTCTTTCCAAGACTTTGAAGAGTTTAACTGACAAAGATTTTATATTTGCAAGCCACTTTAGTGATTGAACTACTATTTAAAATTTTTTAAACAACATCATATTAAGAAATAAGAGCAATTCTTTTTGCTTCCTAATTGCAAAATACCACTGTGTTTCACTGAGAAAACTGGACTGGTGTTAGTTAACCCTGAATGCATAAAAGTGAGTAGTAATTAGGTAATGTTGCTGTATTGTATGCTACTAAGTTTAGAACAGAACTGGTTTACAGGAAACAAGTTATCCATCACTCCTTACAGCTACTACAGGAAGCACCCACAGAACTGCCCAAAATAGAGGATCTATTCCAAAACCTCTCCTGTCCCCACTCTTCTAAGGATTTTCTACTATTTAGGTCCTGACACTCATATTATTATTGCAGTGAAGTACCAGTTTCAAGGCTAATTTGTTCCAGGGTTTTGTACTAACTTCTAAGATACTAAAGTTGTACATATTCTACAAAGTAAACCAAGGCACAAACATACTTTTGAAAATTCAGAAAGCCTGAAAGTTACTTTCATAAGATGGAACTGCAGAAAAGCCTACCCTGCTTTTGATACTAAACATTAGAGATCTACTGCCTATGCAAGCTCTTAGGATGAGAAATGGTTATCAGAGCGTGCTAAAATTGATTTCTATATTCATGGAGGGGCATCAGAATATTTTCCAGTATTAGTACATCAACATCCCCTGGAACATAAAATCAAAACCGTAAGACTTACCCCTTGCCGTATACAATAGAAGGGTTCAGAAACCCAAGTGTAAGTACGCTCTTTCTCACTAAATACCTTTGAAAATGAACTCAGATTTTTCCATCAGATATATAAAAAGATCATAACCTGTCCCTGTCATGGTTTTGGCTGGGATAGAGTTAATTTTCTTCATAGAGGCTAAGTTGCTGTGTTTTGGATTTTTTTTTTTTTTTTTTAAATGAGAACAACAGTGACAACAAAGCAGTGTTTTTGGTTGTTACAGAGCAGTGCTTACACAGAGCCAAAGACTTTTCTACTTCTTGTGCTGCTCCGCCAGTGACGAGGCTGGGGGTGCACAAGAAGCTGGGAAAGGAGGGCCATCAGGGCCAGGACAGGACATGGCCAGGACAGCTGATCCCAGGGGGCTATCCCATGCCATACGGCGTCATGCTCAGCGACAAATGCTGGGGCAACAGAGGAAGGGGGGATGCTGGGAGCGACGGCATTTGACCTCCCAGGAAGCAAGCTCTGCTTTCCTGGAAGCAGCTGATCATCCGCATGCCAACAGGAAGCAGCGAATGGGCTGCTCGTTCTGCTCTGCGTGGGCGTGCAGCCTCTGCTTCGCCCAGTGAACCGTTCCCATCTGAATCCATGAATTCTCATGCTTTTACACGTGGGGAGAGAGAGTGAGCGGCCATGTGGTGCCAAGCTGCCCTCTGCGGTTAAGCCACAACAGTCCCTCATGATGACGCCTGTATTTCTAGACCTTGCAAAAAACGAAGACCGTACCATCACCTAGAAATGCAATGACTACATTCACTGCTGTCTGCCTGGAGCACTGGTGGCAATGGTAAATGAAAAGATTACAGTGTACACCTCATCTCTAACTGCGGGACCTGCGATCCACAAACAAGGCAGTAGCAATATTACATTAAAATGCTCCATTTTTCTTTTTTTTTTAATGAAATACATGCATCTTTCACAAATATATAAGTAATGTACATAAACTTTCAGAATTCCTCTCTTCTTTAGTTTGACTGATGCTTCCATGAGTACAAAAACAAAGCTTCAACCATGTATCGCACAATGCCTATGTGTTGTTTGCATGACATAGCACTCTCAAAATGCAAGCTGTCATCCACTTCTAAACGTGCCTGAGCAGTTGAAGATTCTGAAAGGTCTCTGCTCAAAGATTTAAGCTGCTACTGCACTTCAAATCACAGAAATGACTCTTTGATGTTAAAGGAGTAGGATAATATTTTGTCTTCAACCCAATGACTTTAATTTTTTTAGGTCAGTAAAACCTTTCTGCAGTTTTCACACAAGGCAACAGCATTCAAATGTGTCCCAGATGGACTTTACCACAGCAATATTGCAAATCATTTCAAGTACAAATCAGACAAATAATTCAAGAAAATTATTCTTACTCACTCGCTCCCAAGTAAGCTCTTCTGCTGCTCGATCCCATTCCAAAGCATTCCAGTTCATGTCATCTGCAGAGATAAGGGCCATTTTTACAGCTGCCACTCACCCCAAGCCAGATGTAACCACTCCACGCCATGTTTTACATGAACAAAAGAGCCAAGGTGTGTAACACTCAATTCACAAATGCTGACACCTTTCCAGCAAGAAAATGCTTTAACACTCAAAAAAAATAAAAAACCATGAAATTTGCAAAACCAAAAAGACAAATAAGCTGAAGTAAGAATTAATAGAACAGCTGCCTTGAATTATGAGAGTTCTATTGTCAATGGTTTCATTAATATTTTTTAAAAATGAGAACATTACTGTTTTGAGTCACCTGTTACCTTGTGCTCCATTGTTTGCATCTGCTGCATCTTCTACTACAGCATCTTCCTCATCTTCATTGTCCTCTTCCTCTTCATCTACTTGCTCTTCCTGAATTTCAGGGTTCTCGCCTACAACTACGTTGTCAGCAGCTGGGTTAGCAGGTTGGTCAAGCACAGCGTTCTCAACACCTCCATTTGCAACAGCCTGAGCCTGCAGAAACAAGATGTAGTACAGTTAAACTTATGCTTATGCTCTCTTTGTACTTTATCCTGTATTCAGGAAAAAAAGTGTAAAAAGGTTATATATATATTTTTTTTAATTTAGATAAGCATTAAATGGCAACAATAAATCTCTTAAAAGACAAACATTCAGACTTCTTCACAGAATAGCTGATGTTGCAAGGGGCCTCTAGGGATCATTCAATCATCCCACCTGCTCAGAGCAGGGTCAGCTACAGCAGGTTGCTCAGTGCAGTTCTCCTGTGGTTTTTGGGTAACTCCAAAACCTCTCTGGGCAACCTGTTTCAGNAAAAGGAATTAAAAAAAAAGTCTAAATGAAATTTCCTGTACTGTAATTTGTAACTATTACTTTTTGTCCTGTCATTCAGTATTGCTGAGAATGTCTTTTGCACGTTCCAGCCAAGCATTTATACACACTAATAAGGTCCACTCTGTCCAGGCTGAACAGTTCTAGCTCTCTTAGTCCCTCACTGTGTGCCAAATGCTCCAGCCCCTAAATCATTTCTGCCGGCTCTTTGCTGGACTCACTGCAGTCTGCCCACACCCCAGTTGTACTGGGGAGCCCAGCACAGAGCGCTCCAAGTGTGGTCTCACCAGTGCTCAATAGAGAAGAACTCTCTTGAGCTTATGGAAAATGCCATTATATTAAAAAGATGGTAATTCAAGGACAACCCAAGTAAATCATCAAACCAAGGATTTGTACCTTGCTCTTTAAAACACTGACATTTATCCCAAAAGAAAATAAAATTTTAATCAAATATTTTCCTCCATGCACGTACTGCTTTTATCGTCTCTTCTCCTACCCAAGAGTTTCCTGTAAACACTAAAAGCATGCATACGAATCGGGATGGGGTGATGGGGCAGAGAATCTCCAACTTCAGATGTTTCACAAAACCTCTGACTACTCAAAGAACACTGAACTGTTACCTCATGAGCTACTGAAATATCTATAAAACAAAAAAGTGGTGTCTTCATTAACTGTGGCTGACAATTCAGGTTTATACGCACAATATTCTCTTTAAACGTGTAAGGATACAGACGTGTGACAGTCATAAGAACCTAAACTGTTCTAAAGTTACCTGACAAAATTATCAGTCAATTTTATAGAACTTCAAGAACATAACAGTGATGTTACTGAGTTTATGTAGAAGCACATGTTCAACCTCCATTAATGTACAGATAACAATACACTGCACTCACATCATATTACTGTTGGGTTACGATCGCCATTCACATAAGCACGTTATTACGAACTACTGAGCAGTTAGGTTTTACCTCATTTTGCTGACCAACACCATTGAGTGGCTGCTGCTGATTTTGTTCCAGCCACTGTGGTGCTCCTCCATGGACGATCTGTTCACGTAACCAAACAAGGCTGATAAACGCGCACAGAGTGCACGTCACCACAAAACAACCCTGCAAACAGTCAGCCAGTAAGTTCTCCCTGTTAAAAACAGAAAAACATTAATAGGCACAATACGGCTGTAATCAAGTCTAAACTTGGTCATTGTTAGCAACCACAAACAGACCCTACAAATGCAAATAAACAGAAATGCACATTTGTGTGAAAAGCTGAATTTATTTGTGTGTCTGGGTGAGGAAACTATGTAAGCGTAATTTCTATTTAGTTTTTAAAGTCTCTGTTCAAAGGAGATTTCTTTCAGGAAGGCTTTAAGTACCTGTGTATAAACAGTTTTAAGTGCCAAGATAAACACTAATGTGAAAATGTGTTTCCCTCTGGTTTGGCTTCAGAATTTGCCACTGCAGAATATGTTTTCTTGACTTCACATGCAAATCTTCAATATGAAGCAATAAACTAGGACCATTTTGTAAACTCAGCTTTCCATCTCCAAAGGAACTGAGTAACAGAACTTCAAAGTGAAACAGTTTCTGCTGTAAAACAGGTGGCCAGACATCTCACAATGCAAATTAGCAGTTCCTAGTTTAAGGCGATAGAAGATAAATAGCTGGAAGAAAGGGACACTAAGGGACCATTTTCATGGTTATTTGCCTAGAAAACTAATTTGTATCAGACTGGTTAAGTACTTACGTTGACAGAATATCTAATGGCAATGTCAGTAGTGAGCTCACAGAGCCAGTAAACAAGCACTTGTAGATACGACCTGAGGAAAAAAGCCACAAGCATGGTATAAAAGTTGGTTTTTGTTATAGCCTCATTTGGAAAGGATCATAGGTATCGTCTTTTCACCTGGCTTTTCAAGTAATTCAGCCACAAACAAAAAATCTCAACTTTCAGTGCGCCAGCTCAAGACCATACACAACAAATGGCACAAAGCAGTCAATTTTAGCAGAGCATACTTGATGAAGTAGATGAAGGTAAAGATAAATCTTTTCTTGATGAAAGGAACTGTCATACAAGGTTAGACCCAACAGTCATCCAGACCTACATCCAACACTGGTCACACCAACAGATGCCTAGGGAAGAGTACGGGAACTGCTTAAAGGTACTTGCGCCAACACTTCCTCAATACATTCTCATGTGTTCCAGCAGAGCAGCTCAGCTCCTGTGCCACAGTATCTCAGCGCTATTTAATCCTCAATGGATTTCCTTCCTGTTAACTTGTTCAATCATATTCCAAACCTGCACAAATTTCTGGTATCATGGTATCTTGTGGCAGAGTTTCACCATTTCATTATGTGTTTCAAATTATTGTTCTATGGATTAATATTTGATGCTAGTTGGTGTTAGCTTTCTATTGTCATTCTTCAGTCACAATCTTAAAAGTAGGTATAGCATAGCCTGCTTCAGAAAATCAGGTTCAGATCCCCAGGAGGATGACACAGATGCTCCAAACAGGATGCAGAAAGAATTACGGCATCTACACCCAGATATGAAGTTCTGAGTATTTTCATTCCATGCTTTAGGCAGGCACAGCATACAGTGCCACAAGCAGAGAGTGGCACGCTGTGGTTTCTGTGACCTAGAATAAACAGCTCAGTTATTACATCATGGGTAAACCTGTTTGGAACTTATAGGAAGTTTATGTTCCTACAGCCCTCATGAATGAATCCAGAGATGTCCAGAAGGTGCAGCTAAATAAAACATAAGGATTTTGTGACACAAAACCTGTCAGCAAACTGGTCTCAAAGCAAAGTTTTTCCTCACAGACTTCATTCACTCACATACAAGCACTAAGACCTGTGCCCAAGAGGTCTGGAGCTGATCACTCGTGTGTAACACTGAAGAAAAAGGACACCAGCCATTAAATCCTCACCATACCTCTTGGGCTGTTCTTCATCAGTGCTAAGGAACTGACTTCAGACTTGCCTTTCATGCACAGATGCCATCTAGCATGATTGTTTGTTTTATCCCTCTCCAGTCTCATGCAAAATTCATAAATTTCAGAGTTCTCTTGTCTTCCTTGTATGCGTATCTTGTAACTCCAGTCCTACTCTTTATCTTTGTGACACTTCATCTTTAGGTCTGTTTGTTTTCTTTCTTCTTTTGAGTGAAATCAGATTGACAGTGCTCTCTGGCAATCAGCAAATACTCCCATTAACCTCTCTTTTCTTCTGGTGCTCATACGTGCAATTCCGTGCATACCCTGCTCATATCAACTCACGTAGTCCCACTACAAGCATCTACAATTGGAACCACTACATGGCTACATGAAATACACATAGAACTACTTTCTTCAGCTACATCATTTTTATAAACTGGGGACTGAATCACTCCAGAAAAATAACTTCATGTGCCACGTTGGTGTGTCAATTGTGATTTCTTAAACTAGAGCCAAGGGAAGCACTTCAGATGACCCATCTCCCACTCCAACATCTCCTACCCCCCTCACTGCACAGTCGCTTTGCTCAGTGTGTTCGTGTCTCTCTTACCCACAAACCACACAGGCACCTTTGGGATTCTGCTCTAGGAACCAAGAGGCTAAATACAATTATCACTGAGAATAAAACTGCTTTGGATTAAGTTGGCCCAATGAATTCTATCCCTCTGAATAGATTACAGTGTATTTTAGGATTAGCTTTTTCCACCTAAATATGCTGCATGCCAAGAGAACAGCAAGAGCCCTCTCATGGGATTAGCCTGAGGATATGCAGAAATTCCTTTTACTCCAGCGTGTATGATGGGTAGGCAATAAGAAAGTGAAATTACTGAAAAAGAATGAAGAAATTTATTCCACGCCACATATTTGCTCAAGGATAACTATGACTAGCATGATAATCTGGAAGACTGACAATCTAATTCTTTGTTCAGCCATGCATTTTGGGATACCTGGCAAGTTATTTATGCTACACATTTCTCTTCCAGGTACAAAATAACAAGGAAAACGCTTCCTTGTGAAGCCAGACACACACAGTTCTGTGAGCCATATCACAGAAGCAGAGGAAGGCAAAACAGTACTCAATGTCAGATGACAAGACCTATAAAAAATTACATACCTGAGACAGATATCGATAAGTTTCAAAGGGAAATAAATGGATTTTTCAAGGTTTGTTAGACTTAATGGCTCTATCATGCTGGATATCCTTCTGTGCTAATACGTTACCCTTCACAGCACACTAACTCCTAATGGAATCCATTAGGACGGTTACATGTGCAATGCAATACAAAAATTAAGACAAACAGAGCTGGGCACTGAAATCATCATTATAATTCAGTTATATTGGCTTAGTAAATGAATATTACAACTAAAAATAACATTTGTTAAAAAAAAAAAACTTCTATAACTAACTTGTATTTGGTGACTTCTGGTCACAATTCAATATCAGGCAGATATGAAACCTGAATGCTTTAATCTACTGAATATTTCTCAGCTGTCCTTTGGAAGTTTTAATAAGAACACAACATCTACATTTTGAAAGACAAAGGCAGAAGATTCATCAAAAACCTAAGGAAGAAAACTCAATTCTCAGAAGTAATTAGGTTCTCCAAAATGAAAATTTGTAAGGGGGAAGAAACCTGATAGAAGAAAAAAAAAAAGAAAAACAAACCTACAAAATAAAGTGAGAAAGACAGAGATACATTATCAGAAGGAAAGAATGATACAGGATATCCTGAAAACCTCTGGCTGGCCACTGTTCATTCCAACAAATAGAGGACTCAAACAGAACATTTTCCTTTTACATTGCAGTAAAATTCAAAATTCCTGACACTTCCCATGTTAAGAAAAGTTCCCAATTCAAAAGCCTGTAACAGATATCTAACAATGGTTGGAGCAAAGGCTAGGTTAAAATCAGACATGCAAAGAATTTAAAGTATTTTTCAGTTCTAGTCTAGAGTAGTTTGTGATCTTGTTTACTCTGTGCCCAGAAAAGCTCTTTTTCTTGCACAGAAAGGACAGGCTGCGGGAACAGGACCACTTTTCTGCAGCTGATGCTGGTGCTGTGCCACTCTCAAACTAAGCCAGCGCCAGCTACAGTTGAACGCACAGAACATACAAAGAAACTGTCCAGGGAGGACCTTTCAGCGGCTTCCTGCTCTCTGGTCAAGGGGTATCCTACCATTTGTAAAGATGCTCTGCCAATCATGTCCCCTGCTGAAGACTACATTCCTTCTCTCCTGTTTTTTAATCTTCTCTTTTTTACCTTGTTGAAACTTCAATAGTTCTCTGTTTGCTTTTGGAAAGTGAATTTCATATTAGATACTACAGCAATTTAAAATTTGCATTTTCAGATAGTTACAAAAATAAGACCACAATTCTTCCAACCAAATATTAATACACAGTATCAAGTTAAAATTTCCATATGGATTTTAAAGATGACAATTTAAAAGAGGCATTTTACCGCAGCAAGAAGTTTAAAAGCCCTCTTACGCACTTTGTGCTATCTCAACAGCTTAGTGCGTTGCAGTTCTGGCTCAAGAGTCAAACAACCAGAATGTCTGAGTGAAAGTAAAAGAATGTCTTTGACTTTTTTTTCCCTTTTAAATAAACCAAAAATAGCCACACAAAACTTTGCTTCACCAAGCAGCATATTTTCCTGTGTGTAAGAGCATTGTAGTACAATAGATTTATACTCACATGCAGTAAGAGGTACTACTCCCAACCACGCAAAGGCCACAAGTGTGTAATGAAACCAGTATCGTATTGCTGTGCCAATACTCGTAACCAGTCCAGCAAAGATGTCTTGGATTGGAAGCCGTGAAGGCATATCTGGGGAATAAACTGAGCAGAAAAGGCACTTATGAAACAGTGTTTCTTCCACTTATGCAAAAGATCTGCCAGCTACAAGACGTCTCTATTTGACAAAAACCTTCCTGAAAGGATAAGGATATTCTATAGACTCCCAACAGGTCGCTCCGAACACAAACTGCACGCTGCGTTTGTCACATTATGCGCTGCATTTAATAGCAAAACCAATGAGCTCCATGCTAGTTTTTGACTAAGAGATGTTTTCTTAGTAGCTTTAATCACATTGATTGCAAAGTTGAATTATCAGCTGAAGCCTGCAAGAAAAAGCAGATTCTAAATTCAGCAGCCCTCCCACTCAACATTACCTGAAACAGGTCCCTGTTACTTACAAATCCAGTTCAAGGGAACAATAGATGGAACAAGGTAAATCACCAGATTTGCATTGTGACAATTTGTTTGTGCTAGATAATTTTGATTCTACTTGCTATGCAACAGGACAGAATTCAGCAAAGTAAAGGCATAGAAAAAAACAGGAGAAACTGAAAGCAGTTAAGTATCTGCAGATGCTGAAAATTACACAGACATGTTTTCAAGGGATTTCAGTTTCTATTACAGTCCCACACATGAAGGAACACAAAGCAAATCTCTCAGCCTATACAGATCTTCTCAAAACACTCAATTTTCTTGAGCTTTTAAATTCAACGTATATACATTGCATAAAACTCACCACATTCAAAAACCAAGAACAACAGTGACAAGTTTTTCTTTTGCATTCACTTCTATCACCAGTCAGTACATTAAAAGGCTGCATGACAGTTCACTACTCTTTGAACACATCTGCACTTCTTCCACATGACCACTGACATCTCCATGTGTATCCTATCCTTCCCCACATGCTACTAAAATTTGGAACCCTATCTTTCAATTACAGATGCCAGTTACCTAAAGTCTAACAATTTCATTACATTTAAGCAGCTCCTGCACACTTCCATGGCTGCCAAGAAGTCGTAACGCACAGCATCCACACCAAACTTGAATGAAGAAGAAAAACTACAGTTAACTGCACCAAGGCATTGCTGCCTGGAAGGCAACGGTTACACAGAGAATAGCTCAACTTGAAGACTTCACCACATTCAACCACCGGGCTATTTTTTGAAAACATGGCATATTTTCAACCACCTAAGCAATCTCAATTTTTTTTTAAGAAATAGTAGAGATAATTTCTCCTTCTCTATCATACAACCCTTTTATCTGGAAGTCCGAAGAACATAGCTTCACGCAACCCACCTGCATCCCCCTTTTCTCCAGTGAACATCCCCACTCCCTTCACCTGCATTCTTACTCATCCTTCTACTGATCTCAGAGAGAAGGCCTCTACACACCAGGAGAGAGCTGCTTTTCTCTCCAGGGCTACTTCCCAAAGTATCTGTATTGTAATGAGAACACCAGAGCACAGAAGAGCAGTATCAACAGGCCACAGAATGTGGAGAGTTTGGTGCCTTCCAACCCTATGGGGATTGCATTTGACACAAAGTAACAGCAAAACAGAAACTGTTGGACAAACCATAACTGGTTTTAAGTTTCAAAGGCATTTGGCAAGGAACTGAAATTTGTTAAGAAAAGGACTAAAGTGTAACACTGGGGAAGCAGGGCTGTGAGAGCAGCAATTCTAGAGCAGGACACAAACAGGTCTGGATGCTGCCTGCCAATTCACTTTTTTTTTTTTTTTTTTTTTTTTAATTACAGAATCAGATTTACTATGCAATTTGGTAGTACCACAGAAAATACTAATCCAAGACCCCTTAACAATCTCTCAGCTCATACTGAAGGAACATCCTGAATAATTTAAAGAGGAGACAAGCAGACATTTATTAAGGGTTCTAAATACCTACCTAGAGTGTGCTTGTCACAGATTTATTATAGCACTCAGACACAATTGAACTCAGCAGACACTTTGAGGCTTCTTTTTTTTCCATTTTCAAAAAACATTTTGATCAACACTTTGGAACTCCAAAAGAGGAACAAGGAAACCATTAACTATGCATCCCTAATGATTTAATTGTTTGCAGGAAATTTGAAGGCTTTAAAATAAGTTGATTACAGTAAACATTCTTAGCATTCCCATTTCCTCAGAGGCTATTTAGTACAAGCACTGTCACAACTGTGTTTTGACAAACGCTGCAGGGACAATCTGCTGAACCTAGATAACCATCAGTAAGCTTACCAAGAAATAAAACAAACTAATGCCTTCAACTTAACCTCAACTTTCCCAAGTACCAAAGTTAATCCAAATGAAAACTGTACTGCACACACTATTTCCCTTGCAAGGAGGTGTAAGAGTTATTAGCCATGACATGGGCAGTACAGAAAGGAGATCTCATCAGTGCAGTATCTGAGCAACACAAGTATATACAGGTATCAAAACAAACCAAATTGTAATGCATAATAATAATAATGAAAAATATTAGCGAAATCACGTAACTTCAGACTTCACTTTTATCACCTGCATTATTAAGAAGTGTGGGGAGAAGCAGCATCAGGAGCACTTGCACTCCAGGTGGGTACAAGTGCAAGGTGCACCACAGAAAACAACCACCACAGAGAGAACACCCAGCTCTTCCTAACCCTGACATCCTCTTGTTACTCCTCCCTGTCCCACACCTGCAGTAAATCCCTGTACAATCCCACCTCCAGAGCAGCATCCATAATTTGGAACTGACACCAAAGTGACTGTCCCCGGATTTCCCTGTGTCCTAGGGCTTACACCCAGCGAAGGCGAGCAGGTTATGCAGGTTCCAGCCTGTGACAGCTGGCTCCTCTCCCCCATCTGCGGCTAGTTCTGCCACCAGGTAGCAAGATGACTTCTGAAGCACACGAACAGTTCCAGAGAAGTCTGATATACAGTGGCTGTGAACTAACACAAAGTACAATGGACAGCTACCTGTGGCTTTCATGCTGCTGGCCAGCAGCATTCTGAAAATGCAAATCGTCCCCTTAGGAGGTATTAAAGATCCTGGATGTTTTTTTGCCAGTTTGTATTACACCTGCAGGTTTCACGGCTCCTGCAAGTCCCTTCCTACAGTGCATTGTCTTACTGCACTGAGGGAACCAGAGCTGCAGACAGAGAAGTAACACTCTTCAGACACGTCATGATCAGTGCATGAGTCAAAGAGGTATGGTTTTCACTCCTGAGGCACACTACTGACGCCAAGTTAAGAAAAACGCCTCCCCTTCTCATGCAAGCCACAGCTCTAGCAGAAGTTAAGAAATGAACACTCCTGTGTCTCACCTGAATGTTTGTTCTGCCCCCTGGGGCTGGCAGCAGATACCCTGGATTCTGTACCCACATAAACTTCTGAAACTCAAAATGCTATGTTTCTTCAAACTAGACACTCTGGATATGTTGAGAACAGGGGCTACTGCGTTACAGTCTGTCCAGGTGAACAGGTAAGTGAGCTATCCCATTATATCCTTCAATTAAATCTTAATTACTGTGAATAAGCAGCCTAAGAAAATGGGTCACTCACTTTAGTACAATTACATGACATCTTACAGACCATTTTGTACAAAGTTAGAGATCCAGAAGTCTGGAGTCTAATAAATTCAGTACTACTACAAACAACATGCAATTACTAAGCAATGCTCTTGCATAAGCTACTTCAGAACATTAATATATACCCAGGTCACTTGTCCACATGGCTAAAGACTTCAGAGAATGATCCTAGTTTTCAAAAGAAAAATCAGTTCCTCTTACTCCTCCCAAAATACAGACTGAACCTCCTACTCTCCTCTTCCTTACACCCAGCAAGCAGATCAGGTGCTGAAGAAGTGCAAGATGTCACAGAATTTAAAGGCAGCAAGGGATTTAAAGAATGTATGCACTAGACATATTTCACGAATACTCCGTACGCTGTTATACCTGCGAAGGAGCACTTTTGCCAGAACGACAGCAACAGCCTTAATGAGCAAGTCAAGCTAAATGAGGAGAGGTGCTGCCGGTGTCACTGCACCTGCGAACTGTCCCAGCGTAGCACCCGTCAGCTGAAGCACAGACGCTGACCCCACACGTGGTCATTCCTCGCCCACCATGGCAAACTCACTGCTAAGTGCTTCGCACCCAGCACAGCTACAGGCCAGAACTCCGCTCCGGATGGCTAGCATACATACCAATCCCAGCTCCAATCCCACCTCTGTCTTGCCATTCTCTCTCTGGTGTATGTGACCTTCCCAGTCCCACCTGCAGGTTCAGTTTCCTGGCTGCCATACAGATCATCTTCCAAATAAAGAGGGGTAAGAGAAACTAAGAAAAGTTGAATTGCATGAATTTAGGGTGTGAGGGGAATGATGAAACAAGACACACTGGGAAGAGAGGACTGGAGAAACCTGTGCTATCTACCTGAAATATATGACCACTGTATGCAGCCTGGTAGGAAAACACAACAGCACTTTTTTTTTTTTTTTTTTGTAATTTGTGCAATGTGTGAAGCCAAGAAGAAAATGTTACCAATTGAGGGTGCTAAGCCTGGAGAGAGGCCAGTTCATGACAAAGGAGGATAAATAAACCTTTGCTAAAGGCTGAATGCGGAAGAAGTACTTCATTATATGAGGAAGAAAGAGGTTCACTAATTGCTGATTTCAAGGCTCCCATGAAAAATGCCAACTTATTAAGCCACGGTAATTCCATTACATTTTCTCACATGTCCATAATCTGCAACGACATTACAAGCTGTGCTGGCAACAGCCATGTCAGTCAAGGATTAAACTCCTGCAGGAGCACCTCTGTTGATAAGGGAAGTGAAGACATTTTCCAGCAGCTATCTTAACATGTATTTAAACCACAACTCGTCTGAACATTCTCACCACCTTTCTCCTATATCTGAATGAAGAGAACACAGGCTTTTGTCTGTTTCATACAAAACTAGGTTGTCTTCTACCCATCTCTTTTACATTTCTTATGTGGGTCTCCACAGTATCAAATAAGAATAACCTGAAAGCGTTGCTGAGATCAATATAAAATATGCTGTTCTCCTAGCAGTGGTCAGGCATAGTTAATTTTGTACATTGTGATGCTGATGATTTTAACAGTTGTCTAATGTGCTTAACTAATTGTTGCCAGAAATGGAAAATTCTGAGATGGAATACAGAGTGCAGGCACATCACAGGATTTTGGAACAGAAAATACCTGAGCTAACCCATGTGGCTCCTCAGCTTCAGATGTCTCTACCAATACACAGCTAGTAAGGAAGGAGTAGGGGGAGATGGTACAAGAGCTTGATCTTTCTAACTGGGAGCAGCCACCCCAATAGGGAGCTTTGATTCCGATTGTAATAACTGAGGTCAAATTGAGGTTTGACCTAAAATACTCAAACCGCAGTTATCTTTCCCAAATCAAGATGGCTTCTACAGCGCAGATACTAGTCAATGAAAAAACCTGTATGCCTGTACACTATACATCGGTGGTTCTAGTGGCTGGCAGTCCTGTCCACAGCAAGGGTGTTGGAATGAGATGATCTTTACGGTCCCTTCCAGCTCAAGCCATTCTAGGATTCTGTGATCTGCACTATCAAGAGCCCTATTCAGCAGTTGTAAGGAATAAATCAGCATAAATAAGTTTAATGAGAAAAAGATGTGGCACACACAAGGATCACTTTACCTGTTCAACCGTCAGTAACCAATACTAATAACTAATAATCAATAATGAACCTAGCATGCCACCCAGCCGAAGGGACTCACTGATTTGTGCTGCTCTTAGTCAAAATGTAATGAAGACACCTGTTGGGAACTCTGTGAAGACACAGTCACCTCTATGGCTACCTTATTTAATTGAGCCCAACCTAACAGGCAAAGTAATACTGAGCAGTTACTGACTTGTAGTTCTCTTGACTGAAATGCAGGTGGAGTAAAAATTGTCTGCAGCATCTGTCAAAACCCCTTGAACTGAAAGTGACAGAAATCAAACCAGTGTCACAGGCAGACAGTTCAAAGGTAACTGAAAACTGTTTCAAATTCAAATTCTGCTGTGATGCATTTCCCCTTAACACCCAGATGTCCAAACACGTTTGTCAATAACAGTGGAAAAAATGCCATACTCTCTGACATTGACAAATAACAGTATGTGACCAAAGCAGTCAGAAAAGGTGCAAAAAATTCTTACGTTACAGCTCCCACAAGGTCAAGAAAGCACCGTATTTTCCATTAAACAGTTCTGTGATTCTGTAACTCACACATCCTGTGATAATAAAGAGCTGTAATTCAAACAAGAATTCAGAAATGAAAAACCAAGTTTGGATCTAGCATACGGCATGAAAAAGAAATGAAGGTCTGAAAAAAACAGGAACAGTGAAACATACTTACTTGGTGTGAAAGCGAATCTGTGCTTACATAATTCACAGTATTCTTTTCTGCTGTGTTTAAGCCACTGAACTAAGCTGGAACAAAAAGCGATCACATTAATACATGCTATTGCAACTCTCTCCCTCCCCCTCCATTACAAAAACCACACCAACACTCTGTTTTTGACACACACCTCAGAAATCTTAGCACTCTTTGATCGTTTTATTTTTAGTATGAAATTTGATATTCTTTTTCACTCACAATTATAAGGCAGAAAAAAGAATGCATACAGACTTTCTGCTTCTAGATTTCATACGGCAAATGTGTGAGCAGAACTGTAGTCCCAAACACATTTAACCATTAGTACTTCCTTTTCTATATAATTAGAGTTCATAAAGAATTTAGCAAAAAACCATCATGCAAAAAAAAAAAAAAAAGAAAACTTCAATGTTTCCTCGGAAAACTGGCTTTTCTCATTAGTTACTGGATGACTTCAGAAGCACTGCTTTCAGAAATATGATAATGCATTTTATTAATGAAAAGTGAACAGACAAAACCCCCCAGAACTTACCATTCCTGATGAATAAATTTAATACTGCCAGTACACACACACGGATGGTACAGGGGTTTCTCAGGAGTTCCTTCAGACCGACAGACTCTGCATATATCTGCTGAGCAAGACACAAAGCTTATTGCGCTTCTGCTTGAAGAAGTCACAGTTACAAAACAAACAATACTCTACAGAAACGTAGCCATGTAGCAACATGCAGCCAAATCTGCCTGAGTTGGAAAAGGCTTTAAGACAGACTTCATATGGTGGAAGACATGGAGACTCAGAGGCCACCAGAAAGAAACAAGAATACTGTCTCTCCCTGATCATCTTATAAAAAAAAAAAAAAAACAAACCACTGCCTCATTAGATATTTAGGATTTCTAGGATATATGCATGCTCACGCTGTACATAGATGCACTCTTTGCATAATAACAAGAAGAATCTCTCTAACGCAGCATACAGACTCTGAAGGATCATCTCCCTGGAAGCGCCTGTAAACTTTGAAATGGAACAATTCCATGTGAGGTCTGAGCAAGTTAAACAGAAGCTGAGCAGAAGAGATTTACCAACAACTAACGATTACCGAAGACATTCACTACTCCTGAACCTAACATACACGTCCACATGTGCCCAAGAAAAAAAGAAACAGAACACCAAAATCACAATGAACAGGAACAGCTATTCTGTGAGTTTGCTCCTGAAGCTGACAAGGCCATCCCATTTAATAGACCACAGTCCAGTCACAGGGTGAAAGACACCTTCTGTTTCTTATTTCATTGGAGCCCCAGCCCTGCTTCATTCTCTGTTTTTGACATTTTCTTACAATTAAAGATTGCAAGATGTTTTACAGGTAAAGAAGCGAATGTATCCTTCTCCCTCTAAAGAGCAGGTGTCCATTCTTGTCCTGTTTGATTACCCAGAGCATTTAAACATGCAACCAAACGTAAACACAAACGTTTTGTTTGCTTATTTATAGATTCACGGCATCTTCCCTTTACTCCTTCTTTCACACACTTGCACTTTTTCTTGCGTTAAGGAAATGAACATGATGTGTCCACTTTCACAAAAGATTTAAGTCTAGGATTTTCTCTTTGGTAATCATTTCTCTGTCAACAACCATTCAGCAAGCCTACAGGAGTACCTGATCCACAAGGGAAAATACTAGCTTACAGCAGTGATGCAAGAACACTGAACATAATGCAATTTCACATTAGAAACATGCATCTCTGTTCTTGGCTGAAGTCTCCAACAGTTGAGGTTTTTCTCTGAAGACTTCCAAAAGGCACCCAACGTTGCAATGTTTCTCTGCAACGTCACAGTATGACCAAATCCGTAGCTCTCTGTATTAGAATCGTTTCTGCACACAGTACTGAAGAAATCAAGTGATTCTGAAAAGAATATAATTTGATACTTAAAAAAAAAAAAAAGAGAGAGATTGAACTCATTCACGTGGGATGGAAACCTAATATTAACCCCAGACATATATTCAGTACAACGTCAGTGACGCAACGAGCAAACACAAGAAGCACTTCCACCACTGCCACGTCAGGTGATGTCACGTCGCTGCAAACATCCAGAGCCCCCGGCTTCTCTGCCCACAAGGAAGAGCAGAATCACTGCTTCAAGCAACAAAGGATTCTTTTCATCGCAGAGCATTTCCAGATGACCGCACAGAAGGGATCTCCGCAGCTTCCAGCAGCATCTAACCACCAGCTGCAGCCCCCAGCACCATACCCACGGCAGGCTGAAAAGCTGACACGCCAGAGCAGCCCTGCAAGGGTCAGACAAGTACCAGAGCGGCACGAGAGACAGGATGGGGCAGATGGCGAAATGCAGGAGCCAGGAGTTACGTGGCCTTAACCTGGTGTGAAACTGCTGCTTTAATAGACTGACACTGAATGAGGTCAGTTGAAAGCACAGTGCATGCCAGAAGACCCCCACAGCTCTCTGAACCTGCTCATTAATGGTTCACTGGCTTCCCAAGAGACTCTTCACTCCTTCTCAAGACTGTCGGGAAGAACAGTTCTTAACTGAATTCTTTACTAGGAAAATGATTTCTTTCTTCTGTTAGCTTACTAAAATAAGTCTAAATTTTAGTTTGTCAAGAGATATGAGAATTTCTAGGTATTACCCCTGATTTTATAAACCCAAATGAACAGGTGAGAAGTAACAACCTTCTGTTTAGCAACACAGCTTCAAACCAACAAACCCTGCTGGGGGCCAACATGCACAACCATGCACCTTACCACCTGGACACGGTCACCTTCAGAGGGAATTCCAATGCGCCACAGGCGCTGCTCTTCTACCTGCACTCACACACCGCATCCTGTTCTTCAAGTAAGCATTTCGGAAATAACAGCCTTGGGTAACACAGCTCTTTGCCCCCCACAGAAAGTTTCTCTCTCCACCACATCTCTAACAACACGGTCACTGCTGTGGTATTGAAAAACCCAAAGATGGAGTTATTTAGCAAAAAAAAAATTATTTAACTAGAAAGAAACAGGGGTTTCTTTTGCTTCTCTCATCAGCTCGGTCAACCATCAATCCCACCAGAAACACAACTGCCGCAAGCATCAGTAGCTACAGAAGCCTGTTGAAATGTATGCCAGACGTCTGGCTCTGCCACGCTGTAAAGAGCACGGCTCTCCTCCCCCTTAAGGCACCAACGCTGCCGCTTCAGCCGCTGGCATTTAAGGCCTCCTAACCTTGGGAAGTCTCTTCAGCATTTTGGCAAGTGCCCTGAAATTCTAAGAGTGGGAAGCAAAGTTCCAAATGGCAGCAACAGTTATCATGTTCCAGCGGGACTTCTGCACTGAGGGCGTATAGCCTAGTTACTTTCAATACTATTATTTTTGAGCTTTTGTGGGTAACGTTGATAAAATATAATATGTAAGGTGCTATATATAGCATACATAAATGCATATACTAAACACAAATGCATGCAGAAAGTCTAAACTGCAAGTGTAGGGTACAGCCCTAAGGCACCCCAACAGGCGGCTAACAGCCCCTATTTCCTCCTCCCAGTCTGATCACCAGGCTATGCCCCATACAAGCATGTAGGATCAAAGGCCACCACCTTTAACAGCCTGTTACAAATTATCAACCGTGGCTTTTGGATTAAACCCACCCAGATGGATTTACCATCTACTAGCATGGGGAGAGCTCAGCTGGCGAGTTCTGAGAACCTGCTTCCCAGCTCGTTCCCTATTATCCAAGTTCCCAGGACAGCTGGATGCCAAGTGATCAAAATCTCCACAGTCACTTCGCTGCAGCGATCGCTGTGACACCGATGGACTACAGATGCGCCAGAGGGCTGCAGCAAGCAGTTCTAGAAGTTGTTAGACTTTCAGCACGCGGGCGTTTCAGTAAACCACGTTTCCACAAGCACTAGGCTGCCTGCAGCACAACCCAACGGACATTTCTACAAAGACACTGCCTTATTTCACCCGTTCCTTCGTGTTTTCCCAGCCGTCTTCTTTTTGTCCTCTCACGTGGGAAAACCGAGTGCCACTAGATACAGCTGCCTTCCAAGCCACGGCTCTAACAAAAGCCAAGGCACCAACGCGTTCCCTGTAACCATCTGGACACCGCAGCACACGTTCGTAGCTGCGCTTAGGACAGCAAACAAAGCTCGCAGCCCGCTGAGAACCAGCACAGCATCGGGCCTCCGTTCGCCTTGGTTTATGGGGAAAGTTCTGCGCTACCAGCTCGAACTACGCGGCTCCTCCGCACCGCCTGAACGGGCCGCAGGCGTGGAACAAAAACGCAGCCACGCTCGCCCGGAGCGCCTCGACCCCCGCGCTCCACGGAGCCACCTCCTCCCGCAGACCCCGCACCGAGCCCCGGCCGCACGCAGCAAGGAGCCGGCGGGGGCCTCGGGCACGGCCCC
>VXAV01007355.1:0-21496 GCA_013399715.1 Alectura lathami | reverse complement strand
GCTCGTGCGGAGCTGGCGGGGCCGGAGTACAGCGCTGTGTCGGGCGCTGGCCGGTGTCGGCGGAATGTTCGGGAGCTGGTGAGGGCCTGGCGTGGCCCGCCGGTGCCTGGGTAACTGCAGGGAGGTGCTGCGGCAAAACGCGTGTGGGTGACTCCTCACACTCGGCCCTCCTGCGTCCTCCCTCTCAAAAAGGCAGGGTGAAAAGACTCCCACTGAAAGCTTAAAAATACCAGTGTATTTTAAAAGGAAGCGTTTTTCGTCTTGCCAAATTAGCCTGGCGTGTTAAAAACGTGTCAGTGAAGTACTGCAAAAATGCTAGTATATTCGAGTTGTCTGAAAAGGAACCATTGATGAAAGAAAAAAAAAAAAAAAGATTTTAAAAACAACGCAAGAAATAGGGCTGTCTAGTTTCCAGGTACACTTGTAACTCCCACTCTTTGTCTTCCAAACATGCAACCATTGCTGTTACTCAACTGTAATAGATACAAATTAAATGTCCTACAGAAGTCCCTAAATTACTCGCATTCATAAGACCATGGCAAAACTAATGTATGTAATTCTCCATAATGAATTTACGCAATTTTCCAGCTTTCAGCCTTTCAAGGTAGACTTTTTAAAACCAGATGAAAACATTTGAAATGAGTAGCTATATGTTGCTAGTGAATAGTTCTATTCCTGCCTATCTATCCAGCCACTTTAATCAGCTACCAGGCGTCACATTTGTGCCATCTACTCAGCAGTCAGGCAGAATGATGTCCCCAGGTTTGTTCGTGCCCAGTATGGGCTACGCAATAACTTGCTGGTAAACATGGGTTAAAGGCAGGGCATTATAATTTAAACAGAACAGGGGGGAAAAAAAAATACTGTAATTTAAATTAAACCTCTCTTGACCGTCTTTGTGTTCGATGAATATATTAATACTCCGTGTCTGTCTGGTGATGTGTTGGGTGTTCTTCACCTGAAAAATACTTACTGTTTACGTAGTTTTTAGGAGATGTTAGGAGATTGTTCACTGCTTCTGACTGTCATCAAGGCCAAGAATTAGTGCCAACGGGCTCTGAACAGACATAATGAAAAATGATCTCTGCTCCAAATAAGTTATAATATGAATTAAAGAGGAAACAGGGAATTTTTATAGGTGGAAACCCTAAGAGAGTGGTTGAAGTAATCCCAGGTCACAGATGGTAATGACAAAAGGAAGGACATATTTAGAACGGGTGGGAGGACTGAAAAAAATAAACGAACCAACCCAGAATTATTTTGAACATGGTTCTATTTTCATAAAACATTTTGGTTTTGTAGTGTTTAAGTGCTTAGAAAATATATTGTCTATTTTCAAATGTTCTCTTAAGAAAATACGAAATAGATGTTGAAAAATTGAAACCATCCAGCATTTGCACTATGACATTTCCATATTTTCTCCCGTTTTTAAAATAACTTCATAGAAATGATTCCCTTACATCCTTAGAGTTATTTTGAAAGTTGGGAATATTGAAAAATCCAAACAGCAAAAGCTAATGCCTTTCAGTTGGTCTTTAGCTGAACATCTTCAGTTTTTAAAAAAACTGAAATCTGGGGATCTGAAATCCCGTCAGCTCTTTCTGGTTTAAATTGCAGCTCCCGTCACTGATGGCTGTCACTCTGCGTTGGCAGCAGCTTACCTTCCAGTGCTGTCCTAGTTCTTTCCCTCAGCTGTCCACATGATTCTCACCACAAAAATTGCTCAGTGGGTTACAAACAGCAAGTTACAGAAATATGGAAAATGTGATGCATTATCTTCAAGAAAACGAACTGAACTCTGGGGTGTCTTCATAGATCAGGCAGTATTGGGGGGGACTATGTAACTGGTTCCGACTTACCCACCACTGCAAGGGAGATCTAGAAAGAGTCTCCATGCCAGCAGAGAAGCTGTAAAAAGTAGAGCGAGCACTCTGATAACAGCATAAAGTATGTCCTGCAGAACATTAGCGTGGCTCAACCAGAGAGTATAAAACTCAGTGAACTACAAAGACACCTGGTGAAACTGATCACTGCCGCGACTCTTCCCAGTGCACTGCTGAGTCTTTTGAAGGACACATCCTGGTGACTGGCCATCTGACAACCACATCTCAGAAGTCTACATCTGATCAGCAGGTAGCTGCTGTGCCAGAGGATTCAAAATGTGTAGAAAACCTAACCTAAATACAAGTCTGATGGGGAGGAAAGTCAAGACTGTTTATCTATGTCTAGATTTCAAGGAGCTTGATAATAGCTGCATGACTGACAGATATCCATTTCTATGTGTTAAAGACATATTTGCAGAACTTGATGATTCTTCTGAAAATCTGCAGAATGCACATCACCAAATTACATTGCTGAAGGGCAGGAGAGATCTTTTCATGTGAACTGGTTACAGTGGATTTTCCATTTAAAACATAGGCTCTGTCTACTCTGGGCAGTCTGAGAGAGTTGGGGTTGTTCAGCCTGGAGAAGAGAAGGCTCTGGGGGGACCTGATAGCAGCCTTCCAGTACCTGAAGGGGGCCTACAGGAGAGCTGGGGAGGGACTCTTTCAGAAGGGCATGGAGCGATAGGACAAGGGGTAATGGCCACAAACTGGAAGAGGGGAGATTTAGGCTAGGTGATAGGGAGAAATTCTTTCCTGTGGGGGTGGTGGGAACACCTGGAGCAGGTTGCCCAGAGAGGTTGTGGATGCCCCCTCCCTGGAAGTGTTCAAGGCCAGGCTGGATGGGGCTGTGAACAACCTGGTCTAGTGGGAGGTGTCCCTGCCCATGGCAGTGGGGTTGGAACTGGATGGCCTTTAAGGTCCCTTCCAACCCAAACCATTCTGTGATTCCATGATTCCATTCTGTGGTACCTGATTGGGATCCCGCTGTCCTGCTTAGCATGGGCTGTTATCAATGTGCCTGGCATTCTGAGTTCTGCAGGTGCTGGTGTTCTGCGAAGGACTCCTGTCTTCAAAAAATGGGCTGTGTTTACCTTCCAGAATATCCCATTCCTCCCAGCTGTAGTATCATTTAAGGCGTGCCGTTCTATGCCTCAAACACTTCCATCAGCCTGAAGTGAGCCTTTTAGCTAGATATGTGTCATTAGATTAGAATGAGATTTTTGATTTTTGCGTACTTCTTGTTCTCTTTGATAATAGAGGACGTAGTGTGAAAAGTGTCAAGTGACTGCTGGTAAGTCCTCCTGAGGACACGCTGGTTGTCATGTCTGTAAAAATCTGTGAAGGCATCTCTGCAGAAGGCAGCAGTTAGGGATTCCCTTCAGTATTTAGCAGGAACAATCTTATTTTGCCAGAAACCATTTTCTTGACTTTCTGCTGTGGATGTTGCTGGAGGTTATACCAACCACATTAAGCTGATTTTAGAACCACATTTAAAACTGTTATCACTGCCAAAGCAAGAACATGTCTATTGTGGAGAATGATCTTCATTTTGCCCATAGAGACACTGTAGATAGTTTTTACAGACACCTATGTTACTGCCTCTTCTTCTCCTGCATTGATAAGGAGGGAAATAAGGAAGGGCTTACATTTCTAATGATTTGTCTTTACTTTTTCTCAAATAGTTGCAGTGACGGAAAACAAGGTGAGAGTTGTCTTGGCCAGGAAAAAGTGAGCTGCTGTCCAAAGGTCAGAGTTACTACAGGTTAGTCAGTCAATAGCCTCTGTTTTATGAGGTCACCTGATTTCTGCAGAAGCTTTCCCTTGCACGCTGAGAATTTAGACATAAAAGCCAGCTTTGGTTTGTTTCCTTAAGGCAACAATGTGTTTACTGTGTGCATTACCTTTATTGTAGGATTGGCAAATACAGTGAAGAAACCAATTAATGCTTTTGATGTCCAAAGAGAAGGATGTCAAAGTGCTTGGCTCGGTGAAGTAGATTTTCATTTGGATGACTGACATGGAAAATCAGGCACATTTACCACTCAAACACTACATTTTCTTGGCTCTTCTTTGTGGATCAATGAAACATCTTGATCTACCTGTTTTGGAATGCTGTCCTGATGTCAGGTGAGCCTCCACCAGGGTCTCAGCCTGTTGGTTAAAGTGCTAAAGAAAATCATCTCCTCATGATATAAGGAGTATCTGAGCCACTCACCCTGGCACCCCTGTTCAGCTCTTGAGGACAAGCCTATTTGGAAATTATCCTTTTCAAAAAATGAAAGGTCCCTTCTTCAGAAGTGTATAGTTTATCCCTGCTTTAGAAGCAAGAGTCTTCTGAGAGCCTGCGCCTTCTGATTCATTACTAGCTGCGCCCTGAGCATACAAATTGCTGTCAGAAACCTGTACCAGATTTTCCGGTCAGGATTCTTACATTCAGGGTGGCAAACGGGGTTTTCCTTCTCTTTCATTCCTTCCCTGGATCATCAGGATTGTTTTTCTGCTTTCATTCTCCTTCTCTTTTAGGTAGGTAGGCAGGGATCTTCAAATTGTTAATAACCTCTTGAAGACATGCAGTATTTCTGCTTTTCTTGTACTCTCCTGGACCCCTCGACCTAGTTCCCAATCCTGCTTGTATGGAAGGGCAGAGGAGAATTCATAAAGTGAAGGGCAGGGAGTTCTCTAGGAGGCCGAAACCGCACAGCTGCTTCAAGGAAAGCAAAGACTCATGGACAGCTCTCTCCTCCTCTGTAAGTCTCACTCCAGATGGGGGAAGGCTGAAGCTGGGCAAGTAGAGTTTTTTCTCCTATTCCAGGGTCCTACAATACAGGAGTGTGAGAAGAACAGTCAAGAGCTGTACAGGTGCAAAGCATGGTGGACAGGATTATGTTGAATAGCATGGCCAAGATGAGCGTGGAGAGTGGGGAGGTGTGCATGAACAAGTGACTGAGAGAAGAGGGTGTAGGAGAGAGACTGGAAGAAGTCCAGAACTTATTTTAGGTGGAGGGGAGGTCCTTGGTGGCTGGGGAAGGGCAAAAGTCACAGTCGTGTTCAAGGTCAAGAAGGAAAATTGACGGAGCCACAGGTCAGGCAACCTAATCTCAGTCCACAGGAAGACCATGGATCAAGTTTCCTTGGAAACCACTTCCAAGTACTTGAATGACAAGAAGGTATTTGGGCCAGCATGTGTTTACCAGTGGCAAATCAAGTTTAACCACCCTGATTTCCTTCTGTGATAAGTGGACAACTGGCTCTGAGGATGAGAGGAGAGCAGTGGATGTTGTTTACCTTGCCATTAGGAAGGGCTTCAACATGGTCTCTAATAACATCTTTGTAGCCAAATTGGAGAGAGATGTGTAGAAGGGTGGACTACAAAGTGGTTGGAAAAAAAGGCTGGACCACTTTGTTGTGAGGGTTGTGATATTTCAGCAGGCAATCAGTTGCTAGTGGTGTCTCTCAGAGACTGATTCAGGGCCCAATACTGCTTAACATCTTTATTAAAAATTTGAGTGATAGGAGGGTCTCAGCGGTAGTTTTGATAGCTGTTCAGAGAGTTTGGCTGACCTGGGGTTCAAAACCAGCTCTTGGAGCTCTCTAGAAGAGCCAAGGAAGACCCTTCCCTTCTGTGGTAGCTAGGCCGTCTTATGCTCTACTTTGTTTCAGGCGCCCTGTGTGGAGCTCTTAAGCACAGGAGGACAAGCAGTCACCCAGAGACGAATGCTTACCTAGCTGCCAGGAAAGCAAGATGAATGGTAAAGCCTGGGGAGCATTGCAGGAGACATCAGAAGAAAGCACAAAGTGGAGTGATACTTTGCCCAGTAGGAAGCGGGGACTCTGTCCAGCTTACTTATGTACATGGGTATCTTCGGCCAGTGCTTGACTTCTGCAGGCTGTGGGCTAGAAGATTATTGGGGTTTCTACTTCTAACAGTACCCTAGAGCCCACGACATAGTGGTTATGACTTCCAGGAGGGATGGTCCGAGCAGCCTTGTGTGCACAAGCAGTGACATGGAGCCAAGCTGTTACTTGGGGACAAGCAAGGCCCAGCCTGCTGCAAAGCCAGCACAACACTGGAGAGGACAGTGTTTTGGGGATACACTCTGCTCTTGACTCAGCACAGAGAAAGCATGGTGAAAGCCCCACGGCAACTGAGACCTGCAGCCCAGGAGCAGGACAGGCAAGATTAAGGTTCTGTATGGGTGCCACAAGAGGGCCCCTCTGTTCCAGCCCCAGGAGGTGGCTTAGGGATCTTGAGAAGAAGCTGGCTGAGGAGATAGGAGCATTTCTGGGTCCTGCAGTAGGCTAGCCAGGTAGGGAGCAAGCAAGGGAGCATGGTGATGTGCACCAGAAAGACCTGAGGACTCAGGGCTTTCCCTAGGAGCACCTGGGCTGATGGTCTCTGCCTCCGCTCAGCTGCAGGAAGCTGCAATCCCAGCTGCCTTCCGCAGGGACTGTCGCTTGTCCTCCCACACAGGGCGATGTGGGGACAACCTGCTGGGAGTTTCTTACGCTGCCCAAGGTTTCTGATCTTAGTGAGGGACCAGGTAGGGGTCACTCTCCGCCAAGAGCTAGATGTTTAACTTTTCAGTCAATTCTTGGCTCACATCTAGGAAATTCTGCGCAATATGCTACCTGGTAAAGCATCCTCTCAGCAACGTAGAGCAGTCTGAAGTCAGGTGGAAGGAGAGAGGCTTTTGTTGCCCACAGGGAAGGGGGCACGGGCAGAAACAGGCGTGTGCAAGCACTCCAGCACTGACACACAAAATGCTGTCACGCTGACAGCCCATTGCGTGGATCTGGCTGTGACGGATGGGATCTATTCTGACAGCACAACTGTGCAGTTCTACTTAGCAGCACGCTTGTGTGAACTGATGTGCCCTCGCTGTGCAGCCTTTGCCTTGCAATTGCAGGAGGCAGTCCAAGTAGGTCAAGGGAAAGGCGACTCAGAGCTGTCTAGTTTGTCTGAGCAGTGAGGACCTGTAAATGTAGCTGAGCTGGAGATCTGTGCAACAAAGGGAGCTTGCAATTGGCTTTCTGCTTTAGATTTGGTAGTCCAAAACTAGATTTTGAAAATGTATGCGTATGTTGTATATGGTGAACTGTTTATGTTAATATATCTTCCATGATTAGATCAGAAGTGTTCTTGGACCTGTAGCATACTTTGGATTGGCTTGTGAATTTTGAATGTATAGAGTCAGTTCCAGATAATTTACCATGACCAAAAGAAGGTTGAGTTTAGATTGTCACTGAATATGAGAAAGACTTTGAAGAAATCCTTCTGTTTTTCAAAACTTGTATTTATAATATGCAGAAAAACAAACCATTTACTAAAATGTAACTACAAGTCAGGGACTTTTTTATTTTTCCATCACACTTTCCTTGAGTATTATATTCTAGTTGCTAGCTATATTAATCTGTCAATTTATCAAAGGTATTTACTAGTCTTCTGCACTTTAGTATCACATGTAATCACAAACAATAAGATTCCTTGCCTCCTCATTTTCACTGAATTAATATGACAAGATCTTAATGAAAATTGGAAGCTGAAAGGTGCAAATTTTCACCCATCTGCATGTCCACCCTAAGACCCAGTGTACATACAAAATTGCCGTATATATTTAGAGTTGTGCTCCATGGACAAATCCATGGACAAATCAAACTCCTTCGTGGAGCCCAGGGAGTCAAGTGAGTTGGGCCTCATGAAAGCAGAGTGTATTGTAGGACTGGGGCCAAAACTGGCTTGGCTCTTCTGAGTTTGGATTGAGCTTGGCTGCTTCTTCAGCGTCTCAGCCATGTATGTTTTTAAATCTGGAGACAACAAGCTGGAAAAAGAAACCAACTTTTGTTGTTGTTGTTGTTATTTTCAAATAAACAAATTCAGAAAAAAAAATCCTGTTTTTAAAATGTGCATTTGAGTTAAATGGAGAGGCATTTAGTACAAGAGAAAAAACAAAGTTATGCTTGTGACATGGAAGTTATAATTGTTGGCTTTCATCTGCTGTTGGGAGATCACAGAAAGAAGAGTTCCTCAGGAAGATACACTATCTAAAGAATATGAAGAATTCCTTGCAGCCTTTGAAGCCTGCAGATTGTCTGGGGGGTTTCTGAGAGTAAGCAGCATGACTGCCAATAGTTCAGCTGCCTGAAGGATGAACATAAACACATCAAAAATTACTCTGGCCTGTACCCAGGTGAAACATTTGTGTTTAGCGAAACTAGTTGTTTCCCAGATTTCGTAAAACCTTTTTACCCATCAAAGCAGAAAAATTAAAACAGGCCTTTTAGAAACCTATATTTTGAAAACATCTTGTGTGCTAATGAAGAGTCTTAATTACAAATGCCAAGTCAGGATGCTCTTGTTTAATTACTTAATTTGGCATAATTCATAAGTTCGCTGAGCAATGTGCAGTTTCATCGCTTTTCTTCTGAGTCATGCTATGCTAGCTGTTTGCTCTAAGCTCACATAATATGTAGGGAATTTGTTTAGGTCTCAGAGATCTAGGTTCAAAAAAACTGGCATTTTTGTGTTTTCTTAAAGGAAAGAACTTGTCGTGATTTTTACATAACATATAGAAATCATTGTGCTCAGCTAAACTGTGTGTTAGGGCCAGTATGTGGGCATATGTCTTTGATAGAAAGACCTGCATCCTTCTTTCAGGATGGTCTTATCCAAGACTTCCTTTCACAGAGTTACTCCTATCTCCTTTATATCCATTTTATTTTTCATATGGACATTCAGGAAAATGCTATCCCATTTATGTCAATCTGTTGCTCTCTCGTGAGAGGGAGTACACGATGGCAGAGACGCACTATGAATTCCTCCTGGAGAGAAGATGGCTCATTTCCCTTTTGTTTTTCTTCCCCTCTTTATCCAGTTAACTGGGCTGAAGATCACCCACACTCTGGAGAACTGTTCGTTGTTTGCATCTGTGTTGGTGCGAAGGTTTGCACAAGCAGGAGAAGAAAACCAGTGTGGTCTTGCTTGGCAGAAGCAAGCTGTAATTTCACCCAGAAACATGTATCTCAGCTCCCTAAGCAAACCTACAAGCAAGCTGAGATTTGTGGGGAAGCTAATCTGTTGTGATGCATACTGCTGGTCTCTTTGAAGAGAGTCAGGTGACTGGAGATTTGATTCCAGCTTGGTGGGAATGGGTTTTCCTACTGAACCAGGAGAACAGGCTGTAATGAACAGACAAGCTTGGCCTGATGTCTGAGCTGCAGCACAAGGCTGCTCTATCAGGCATAGGCAGGTCATAGTTTCCTATGGGGAAAAAAAAAAAATCAAAGGACCTGAGACAGGAACCTTGCAAAGGATTGAATAAGTTGGCACTAGGCTTTTTGCTTCACAGCCCATAACTTCTCAGCTTTCTGAAATCTCTTCACAGGTGTATCAGGCACCAGAGGTCCTTTTGTTTTTGACTAGGAAAAAGCAGCACACCGGACATTCTCAGGGTACCAGCTCTTTAAAAGCAAATCGGATAAGGTCTTGAAGTTTCCTGCTTAAGCTCACACTTTTCTTCTTGCTGAACCTGCAGTTTGAAACTCACTCATTCAAAAACGACCTGTGGAAGAGTGAGCTTGGGACTTCACCCTTCTTAGTCACAGCTGCTTTGGCACAAATAACCCTTACAAAAGTTTTAACTGTCCAGGCAGACAGGGAGACCACTTCTTCTGTACAGTGATGTTTGATGGCATGTGCAGCAGACGACCTCTCTGGACAGTGACTGCAGCCTCACTAGGTTCCATGCTCCCAGTGTTTCCTTCCATATGTATTGCCATGGGCCCAGGTGCATGGTGTGCATTGATGTCCTTGGGAGATGCAGGAGGAAGAAGCATGCGGTGGGCCAGCTCCTCCACTGCCTGAGACCTTTCTCCTGACACCTTCCATTAAGTATTTACTTCAGCGTGCTAAGGGGCTTTTAGAAATCAATTTTGTTGAACTGGCATGGGCTGTAGAATAGGTCCACTCCAAGCAGAAACTCAACAATTTACAGGATGACATTGGAATATATATTTTTTAATGGTAGTCCAAAGTTCATTATTTTGTTTTAGAAAAAGGGTAAGAGCAGGTCTCTCTGAAAATGTATTTATTAAAGTACTTTGATTGCTCTGAACTGATTTATGTATGGCAATCACCTTGTAATATAATTGGAAGGTCTGGTATTTGCTTTCCTTTAACTTGCTGCTTTGATGTTGTTCTTGGGTGCCTATATTGTTCTATGGGATACAGTCCAAACCTGTCTGGATTCTGGCCAAGATTACTAATGTGTAGACATGGTTGCAAAACAGGACTTTTAAAAGACAAGCAGATATGGGAAAAATGATTTTATCCCTTTCATTCTGTTTTAATTTTGGAGCTTAAAACACTGATTTAGTATATTCATTTTATTGCCAGAACTTATCAGTTATCAGTGATGATAGTAAAAATTTTCCCCTTTCCATGTTAGAAGAAGAGCCCTGAATTTTCATCTAGAAGATGTATAGCTTGTGGGGGATCATATGTAAGCAAAAATTTTGGTAACCTCTTGTCTTAAAAAATGTCCTGGAAAATCTCTCTCAATCCAATCAAATACTTCAAGTGCACAGTGGGAATTTACAGAGAAGCCTGGCCCAAAACAGAGCAAATACATTTATTTTTAAATCATTGTTTTATGGGAATGATTCTGCATACAAAATTCAGCTTTCAATAACTAAATATGTGGAATGAATTCATCCTTGAAGGTAATAGTCCTAAAGCTGGATAACTGAAAGAAAAAGAACTTTTCAGCCATTTCTGGGTTCCAAAGTTTTGAAGTTTTAAGGAAGACAAAATGTTAGGTAAAAAAAAATAATAGACATGTTCTTAGGTCATGCAAAAAAATAGCTGTTCAGGTTTTTAGAGAAGGAAATAAGCTTTTAATCCAGGTAATTATCCATGTAATCTTAATTCTGCTGTCCTGCTCATATCTCTGTTTGCAGCATTCAGTGCAATAATGCTGTTGGTTCTGATCTTAAGAAGTTATTTTGGAGTAATTACTCCAAAATTATTTTTCCTATATTTTTCTGTCAGTATTCATTATTATTAGTGTTTGGAATCATATGCCTTAGACTGAAATTCCATTAGAAGCGTTTTTTAATAAAGTGATGAGCTATAGAATAACCTAGAAACACATGGACAGCATTAGGTAATTTTAATATGGTTCTGGCCACGCCATCTGCAACATTAAAATAATCTTCCTTTTATTGCTTTGGTGTAATTAAACCTATACTCCACATTTTTTTCTATAAAGTTCACAAAACACACTCTTTAGTTTCCCACAAGCTCTTTCAGAAAAAGGAAACTAAGTTAAATCTGCAGACAACACTAAATGTGGAGGAGCTGTTGGCTCCCTTGAGAGTAGAGAGGCCTTGCGGAGAGATCTTACCAAATTAGAGGGCTGGGCAGTCACCAACCATATAAAATTAAACATGAGCAAGTGCCAGATTCTGCACCTGGGATGGTGAAACCCTGGATATACGTACAGACTGGGGGATGAGAGGCTGGAGAGTAGCTCTGCAGAAAGGGATCTGGGGGTTTTGGCTAACAGCGAGCTGAACATGAGCCAGCAGTATGCCCTGGCAGCCCAAAGTGCCCCTGGGCACTGCCCAAAGTTCCCCTGGGGTGCCTCTGGCCCAGCGCTGCCAGTCAGGAGAGGGAAGGGATTGTCCCGCTTTGGGGGGACAATGGGGGGACTCTGCCTGGTGCAGCCTCATCTTGAGCACTGGGTGCAGGTTTGGGTGCCACAATGTAAGGAGGGCATAAAGCTATTAGAGAGTGTCCAAAGGAGGGCTGTGAAGATGGGGAAGGGTCTGGAGGGCAAGACGTGTGAGGAGAGGCTGAGGTCCCTGGGTTTGTTCAGCCCAGAGCAGAGGAGGCTGAGGGGAGGCCTAATGGCAGCCTGCAGCTTCCTCCCGGGGGAGCGGAGGGGCAGGCGCTGAGCTCTGCTCTCTGGGACAGCGACAGGACCCGAGGGAACGGCATGGAGCTGCGTCAGGGGAGGGTCAGGCTGGGGGTTAGGGAAGGGTTCTGCCCCAGAGGGTGGTGGGCATGGAACAGGCTCCCCAGGGCAGTGGGCACGGCCCCAAGCTGCCGGAGTTCAAGGAGCGTTTGGACACTGCTCTCAGACACAGGGTTTGGGTTTGGGGTGGTCTGTGTGGAGGCAGGAGTTGGACTCAATGATCCTTGGGTGGGTCCCTTCCAACTATGGCTAACCTCTATGATTCTATGAAATCTGAGAGTAAATATTCATCATTTAATTTAGGTAAAAATTAATCCAAATTAATAAAAGCCAGGCATGAGAAACCCAGAAGCTGCTGGGTCCACCAGTTCTACACAGCAACAAGGAAATGAGGAACATGGCTATTTAAAACGATTTTTTTGCAGATCATCCTTCTGTCCCGGTGGTCAATACTATACTTTTGATTTTAGGAAGAAGTTGGTTGTGTGCTCTGAGAGCTGACATTGGGCTACCCATAAGGAAAGTGGGACGCTCAGAGGGATGCTTAAAGGGACAACTCAAAACAAGATCAATAATCACAAGCTCCCCAGGCCTTTGTCCTGGTGCTACATTTCGTCACTCACAAGTCATGACTTGGTAGAAAAGTTTAGGTACATGGCATTTTATTGGATGGAGGCAAAGGACTCAGACTAACAGCAAACACAGCTCCAAATTACAAGCCTACTAATTAGCTGTTCTTGGTGAAACTGTGTGAGAGGGCCTGGCCATGCTCCCCTCACTCCTACAACTCACTTCTGACCCCTACCCCACCACACCCATTCACTCACCCTTCCTCCAGGCCTCTGTTTGGCAACCCCTACAAGGTGCTCGAGGCAGCAGCCCCACTACAAGGCCCGCCATCCCCTTTCCCTTGCTCTCAGCTGCTGCAGGCAGAGGCTGCGAGCAGAGCATCACTCATCACAGACGCTTTGAGTAGGACTTTCACATCGTAAATATAATGTTTGTAATGATTTCAACTTTCTGACAAGTCTGTTGCTACCTGCAGTGCTCCAAATACTGTACCAGGTGAAGGTAAATGGAGCATGTTTAAGCCTGTACCTTGGTCTTTCCATTGGACTCTTCGGCGCTTGGTGCCAACAGTATCACTAGTTGTCTAGGAGAAAGTATCTTTCTATTTTGCCTCCAGACAGCAGGCTTGTATGTCCTAGGACCTTGTTTCTTATGTTAACATGCAGCTAAAAATGCAGCTGATAGCTGTGAGGGTTTACTTCCACACCCATTTCTGTAAAACCAGGAGGAATGTCAGTGCAAACTGGTTATTAAAAAAGAACAGCAAAACCAACAACAGACAAGCAACTGTGTGTTTCAAGTGAAGGAGAAATTTGGTCACTGTGTGTTTGAATGTGTGAATCCATTGCTCATGCCAGTCCTCATATATATACATATATATGTATAAATGAATATATATATAATTTTTTTTTGTTTGTCTGGAAAACCCTAAAAATAGAGACGTTTACAGCAGGGTTAAAAAAATAAAAATGTGTAAGTCGCTTGAGACTATAGGAAATGAATGTGTACCATGAACTCCACAGTCCTGAGCCCATTACAGAGATGATTCTATCTTGTGGGGATGGAGCCGGTCCCTTCACAATATGGGAGACATAATTGACTTAGGGCTTGCAGGTCAAACATAATGACATAATCACAGTGTGCAGGCAAGGGCTTGCATTAAGGCAGTGCTTGTCCTTTGCTCTCCTTTCATCCTAGCCACTTCCAAAGGGATGCTGGGAGCAAAACAGGATTCACAATTGCCACCATGCATCTTGGATCAGACATCTGGTTCTGCTGCCCATTTCCTGCCAGATGGGGCTGCAGCTTGCATGGACACAAATCCTGGGGGTTAGACAAACTCAAGCTAGATGCCATTAGTATTAAAGCATAAACCAAACCTTTTCCATAAAGTCCCACTCCCTACATTGCAACACAAGCAATCTTTCTAATGGTTTCTTAGACAATCTTGATATGCAAAGCCGATGACAGGTATTTTGTCTCTCTGGTCATGACAAACCCTAACTTTGAGCTGCCTGTAGCTCCCACAGCACACAGCGGTGAGACTCATCTTGCCTGACTGCTGATGCTCACAGCACAGCAATCTACACCTGTGCTAGGTGCCATTAAACTCTGAGATAATCAGATCATCACGGTTGGTGGCATCTAGGGGACTATCCATTTCATTGTGAAGACAACAACCAAAGAGTGTGAATCATACCTTAAATCTCAATGGCAAGTGTGGGTGTAGGTACCTTGCTGTCATACAGACATCCTCACTGTAAATGTCTGAAGTTTGGGTGGACTGAATCCAGCCATCACCAGTTTCGCATCGCTCTCAGATTACAAAGTGGTCCCTATACACAGAGTAAAGCCTGGGATCTGCAGAGTGATTGTGGGAATTGTTTGTCCCACAGCTGGGATCAAAATTTATTTATTGACCTTTTACATGCTTGTTTTCATTGGGATTTTTTGTCTCTTTCATTTCTTCCCCCCAACACACATACACACACAAACCACATGCACACACAGAGAAAATTAAACCTGTAGTAGACATCAGCCTGGGGGCTGAGCTAATGCATACAAACCCATTATGGAAATGGGAATGGAAAATTTCAACGAGTCACCATCAATAACAACCAGCTCAGACTCAGATGTTTCTAACTTGTTGAAAGCAAGTCTAATCAGAAGTAACTTGAAACACTTTTAGACTTGTTGGGAATACATGTGGGTGTGGTTGTAATACGTTTAATCTGCGTGCTGGGGAGACTTCCATAAATTTTTTATGCTGTAAGTTTGCCAGGACAGACTCATCTTAATTTGGCACAAATTCCAATAAAGACAACAAAAGTGCATGAATATACTATAAGAAAATGCATCTCCGAACTTAACAATGTGCAACACCACTAGATGCTAGATGTGTCAGGTACAAATGCTGACGTCCAAAGGTTCCGTGGTCTTAAATGGCCGCATCACACAAATTGTTTGCCCTGTTGCATACAGGTCTGGCAAGGAAATTTTACCAGAAAACTGAAGTCTGCTGATAGGAAGACTCAAGAGCCTCATTTCAACTTCCGCATACTATTTTGTTAGGAATTAGGCATTTTTAGAAAGATGGAAAAATGAGTGCAGTTTAGCATCCCTGTGCATGTTGTTTTCTAAGCTTGTTAAATAATAAAGAAATGCAAGGTGGAGTAAACGGCAACTGATTTGGAGTCTACTGAATGTACCAAACCCTGCCTCTTTGCATGCTCTGTCTCCACCCCTTCCGGTCTGGGTGACTCGTGTACCAAGTGTCTCCTCCTCAACTCCCAATCCCAAAATCTGCAGCAGAGTTGAAAAGCACCTGGAAACTGGATGGGCAGCAGCTGGAGGAGAATTGTCAGCAGAACTCGTTTTCTTGTTTTCATGTTTAGAGACACCTAGCTGGTGTCTCACTGAACAGAACAGAAGCAGCGAGCTGGGCTAACGCAGGATCCTGTACTGCAGGTACGTGATGGCAAACTGGTCCACAAGGAGCGAGCCGGCAGCAGAGAGAGGTTAACTACTTTTAACTGTGTTGAATGGGAGAAATCTGAAATTGCTAAGCAGTCAGAAACAGCTTTTGAAAATGCACAAAACATTCAGCAAAAACCACTCCTTTAATGAAATACTTTTATTTTGGCTTCAGTTAAAAAAACTGCACAAAGACAGGTATTGAGGAGCAGACGAGCTGAGGACAGAGGATTTCAATGCTGGGAAGGGGGATTTTGAGTGTCTGCTGCTGCAGCATAGCAGTAATTCTAAGGACAACCCAAACACATTTTTTCCCTCTAAATGTCATCATGCATGGGCACAAATAAGTAAGGGAGACAGTAAGTTCACTTGAAGCTTTCAACTCTAGACTGCCTGACTTTGTGGGAGAGATCCTATGTCAGCCACAGTCTGGGGGCTTACTGTAGGAATTACTGGTCACCATTTTACATCCAGTAATAGCAAGATCATGTTAGAGGACTATAATAATCTCTTTGGCCCTTGCGGTAATGAAGTCCTATTCTTTTCTTTGTTTGGTCCACTGGAGCATTTAGCATTGAAATAAATTATTGCTGGAATTTAAAATGTTATCACTGGACCCAGGAAAAAGGCAGACATGTCACGTCTTGGCATCGTCAGTCCAAGGTCCTGGCCAAAAGCAAAGTATTTTGATGAGATCGCGTGCGCATCCTGACTTTCTGAGAAGCAGGGACTAGCCTTAGGGCTATCTTTTCCTCAGTTTTGCCTGATTGTTTTTGAATGACTTTTAGCCCCACTTCTAGAGCATGATTTTTTTTTTTCATTGAAAACTAAGACTCGTCAGATTTTAATCATGTTACTTGCTGCTCCCTACAAATGAAGTAGTTTGGATCTGTCCTACCATGCAAAGGAGCCCACCTTTGCCTGGTGATGATGCTATATAATTCTCCTTAGTTTTTTTTTTTTTTTCCTCACTTGCACAAAAGCTGAATGATAGTGAGAAACCCAGGGAAGCAAGGAAGAGCAGATCCACTGTTGAGACAGAGAAGTTTTAAGAAGGCTTTCCCTTAACCAGCAGAAGGATAACCTGAGACACACGGATGTCACTGTTTTTCCCCGGTTAGCAGCAGTTTCCTCTGCTCCTTGCCTTATGCTAGTTCCTGTGTCTCCTCCATCCTAGAGCTCAGTGATGAGAAGCAGGCTGTAAAGGCACTGTAAATGTGAGATTCTGCCTGCTTGGAACCAGGCCACCAGGAAAACAGGTAGGGGAAAAGTGTAATGGATGGAATCAGTGGGAAGAGGGAATGAGGTGAGACAGGACAGGTAGGGAATACCCTGGGTCATTGCTTCACCGCACTGTGTTGCATGGAACAAAGCGGGTGGGAACAAATAAAGCTTCTGACTAAACAGGATCCCATCAAAGACTTCTAAGCAGTTGAGGTGTGGCTGACTATTCACTAAGTTCTTCGCAGACAGGTAACTGGGGAAGAGCCAGCTGGCTAGGAAGTAATTGAGATGTGCCAAAGAAATAGTTTCTGGGAAGCAAGCAAAAAAAAGACATTAAGGTCTTTCACAACTGTTGCAAAGCTTAATGCTTCCTAAACAACATTTCCTTGAAGGGGACACCACAGATTGGGCCATTGTGAACAAAAGATGCTAATGGGGAAAGGTTGTGAAGCCAGTGGTGTTAGCTATCTTTGGTAATGCCTGTGAATTCTTCAGCAGTCTCCTGCACTTTGGCAACCTCATTCATTTTAGTNAAAAAAAAAAAAAAAAAAAAAAGAGGTAGGAAGTACCTTTGCATAAGCAGACATCATTCAAGCATTTTTAGGCCTGTTATGGGGGACAGAAGCTAGGAGATACTCTCTCATGCATGTTACAAGCCATGGAAATTTGATGCCAAAGGAATGGAAGACTTAGCCCTGAAGAATGGGCTAATTCATGCTAATTCATACTTCCCAGCACCAACTCTGACATTCAGATGTTGAAAAAGGTGGGAGAACAATTAAATGTAATCAGCTCTCAGATATCAGTGCAATGTATTAACTCACTGGTAGGATCATTCATCTCATGACTATTTTTGAAGCATCTCGATTCTAGCCGTAAATCCGCATCCGCCCAGTTCCTGTATCGCTACACCACGCTCAAGCAGCCAGTACTCATTATTGTAATAAGGCATATTTAGCCAAACTCAGTGCTGGCCCTGCCAGACCTGATGATGGCATCTCCAGGGTTGGGAGAGGATGGGAGGTGGAAAAACAGTGTCTCTAGGCTATACTCAGGGAAGGTTTGAGTACAAAGCAGTGTAAATATGTACAAAAACTAATTAATGGAGACCTGAATTTGGTATACATTTTTACCATAATTTGCTGCTTTTCAGTGATAACTGGACAGTTTTCTGAAAGGGCATGTCACAATCCAAATGACAATAATAGCCTGATGTAGAAATGATGAAGCTGAGACTGTCATGATGTGTATGTAGGTTTGCATGTGAATCCCCAAGGGCAGTTTCAAAGTCAGTACGTGGTTAGGAAATGTCACTATTCACACCTCCCCTGTAAACCTAATAGGATTCCTTGTGTAGATAAATAGTAATACTACTTTTAATTTCAAGATTCACGTTCTTCTTGTTTTGTACAGAGTCCATCCCATGCTCCAGACACAGTCAGAACAACTTCTGGCATTTGCTTGTGTTTTTGTAATCCCTTTCAGATGCATATGAGACCAAGGCCTTGCAGCCTAATTTAGAAATCAGCACTGCAGCCAGCTGCCAACTGCACCCAACAGACGGAGTGCCAGAGAACCGGTAGCTGCTACTGAAAGCACAGGTTAGCTAGCAGGTGCCAGCACTGCAAGAATCACTGAATGCTGTCCTTTTCTGTAGCGGCTGAGCACTGCGGCCCTTACTCCTCACCAGTCATGGTCCCCCATAACATCCTTCTCTCCAAATTGGAGAGATATGGATTTGATGGGTGGACCATATGATGGGTTAAGGACTGGTTGCAAGATTGTACCCAGATAGTAGTGGTCAATGGCTCAGTGTCTGGATGGAGGTTGGTGACGAGTTCTGTCCCTCAGGGGTCTGTACTGGGACCGATACTCTAACATCTTCATCAATGACATTGACAGTGTGATCAAGTACACCCTCAGCAAGTTTGCAGATGACACCGGGCTGAGTGGTGCGGTTTATACACCTGAGGGATGAGATGCCATCCAGAGAGGCCTAGACAGGTTGGAGCAGTGGGCCCAGGAGAACCTCATGAGGTTCAATAAAGGCAAGTGTAAGGTCTTGCACCTGGGTCATGGCAACCCCAACTATCAATGCAAGCTGGGGGACGAAAGGATTGAGAGCAGCCCTGCTGAAAGGGACTTAGGAGTACTGGTGGATGACAAGCTGGACATGAGCCAGCAGTGTGCCCTCGCAGCCCAGAGAGCCAACCACATCCTGGGCTGCATCCAAAGAAGCGTGGCCAGCAGGGCAAGGGAGGTGATCCTGCCCCTCTGCTCTGTGCTGGTGAGACCTCACCTGGAGTGCTGCGTCCAGATGTGGAGTCCTCAGCACAGGAGGGACATGGACCTGTTGGAGCGCGTCCAGAGGAGGGCCACAAAAATGATCCGGGGGATGGAACACCTCCCCTGTGAGGACAGGCTGAGAGAGTTGGGGCTGTTCAGCCTGGAGAAGAGAAGGCTCCGGGGAGACCTGACAGCAGCATTTCAGTATCTAAAGGGGGGCTACAAGAAAGAAGGGGCCAGACTCTTTAGCAGGGTCTGTTGTGATAGGACTAGGGGAAATGGTTTCAAACTAAATGAGGGAAGATTTAGATAAGATATAAGGAAAAAGTTTTTTACCATAAGGGTGATGAAGCACTGGCACAGGTTGCCCAGCGAGGTGGTGGATGCCCCGTCCCTGGAGACCTTCCAGGTCAGGCTGGACAGGGCTCTGAGCAACCTGATCCAGGGGAGTTAGACTAGATGACCTTTAAAGGTCCCTTCCAACTCAAGCAATTCTATGATTCTATGAATTCAGAGAAACCAGTCTGTGATTCTACATGATGACACATGTGGGTGCTGCAGTGGGTCACTCTCCTGCATGCCTGGGAACAGTGACACCTGAAGCTGTACAGCTTCACACCAGTGCTATCAGAGCTGCATGGGAGCAAAACAATAGTGACATGAGAGTCAGGACCGATATGAGCAGATTGTTTGTCATCTTACAACTTTTCTCTCTCTCTTCATTCTCAGCTTAATAACATGTACCAGGCTAAGAACCATTTTGAACTGGAACATGGCTTTTGCATTTTTCTGCTTTCTCCTTTCAGACAAGGATGACAATATTATTTATAGAAGTTATTGAACTACTTTGTACTTGCCCTTATTTACTTTAATCCCGTATTAACAAATTTTACCTTCTTGCTCTCTTATGTTTTCTTTCATTTTTTTTTTCCCCCAGGTTTACAAATGGCTGATCCTTTCCTCTATAATACTGGAGAAAGATCTGGATATGGGTGCCTTGGACATGAAGTACAAATCGAACACATCAAGGCATATGTTTGCAGACCATCTTTTTTCACAGACAAAGCTGTGATTGTGATCCATGATATATTTGGATGGCTGTTCCCAGACATTAGATATATAGTTGATTTGATTGCAGGTCATGGATACATGTAAGCACCCCTCTTTACTGTTTTCCTCTTAAGAAATGCACTGATAGATCACCAAGCCCAAAGCTAAGCATTGTAAATGTTTCCCACACACATAGGGCAACCATACCATTTCACTCTGAGAGGATAGAAATGCAAAGTTATAAAATGGTCCACTGTGGCCACCAAAGGTACTGAAACTGACCAGTCAAAAATGGCTACCCTAGCAAAAACTGCAAGGAAGGTCATGAAGTGCCAGTGTTTGTGCTTATGTGACAGTGTGGGTGATTAAAAGACAAACAACAACAGTGTTGGTATGCACTTTTAAGTTGTGTAAGCTTTCAAATCAAGCCTTTTGGAGTTCAAACAGCAATAAGGGTTGCTTCAGCTTTTACTAGCAAAGACATAAATATTTGTTTATATAGAATTAGGAGGTTCGCTTTATCCCTTTACTTTTGTATTAAGTATGTCTAAGGAAAGAATGACAGTTTGTGTGGTTTTGTTTTGGTTTGGTTTGTTTTTTTCCATAGCAAGACATATACTTTTAGTTCTGCTGATTGCCAGAACAGGATGAGTAGAATATGATTCAGATGATAACCATGTAGGTGTGTACTTTGGAGTAGAAAAGACATTAAACGGCATTTAGACATCCACAGATTCTCCCCACCTGCACATGAAAGTTGACTTGTTTCCATGCCTCACACAGAACTATCTGCCCAGATTTCTTCAAGGGGACGGATCCCTGGAAAACCACTGATCACTGGCATGACTTTGCTGACTGGATGAAAGAACATGACCCTGTGAAAGTAGACAGGTAAGATACACATTCTTGCTTGAATTTTAAAAAGCATTTAGCAAACCAGGGGAATTTGCGTGCTCCTGGAATGTTTACAGTGGCACCTCACAGCAGAGAAAGCAGGCTGCACGCACACAATCACTAATTCTGGGTGCTTCTTCTGCGGTCCTAAGCGCTGTCTTGGGATTTGGAAAGGATCATCTGCTCCACTTAGCATGCTACTTATGTCCCCAGCTAGTTCTCACGGGCCCTTTTCTAACTATGCCACCCTGGCTGCACAGGCCTATGACTGATGTCTCGCAGGCTATGAAACTCCCAGTGCTCTCACTCACCAGTGCTGATCCTGCCTCCAGTTCCTCAGAATAAGGAGCAAAATGCTTCCACAAGGCTCATGCCACCTGCCTGTTGTCACTTGCTCATCTTGCTTTCTCCCTGTGATAGTAGGTGCAAATTATAATCTCCTGAGCAGCACTAGATCAAAATTTGCCCCCAAACTACAAAAGATCTGATCAACTATCCAGTTGGTCTCAGTATGTGAAACAAAGGGACCACTAGCTGAAGATCCCAGCAGTGCCTGTAACAAAGCTTCCCAGAATTATGGCAGGCATTACTGTTTCTTCAGCATCTATTTCCACAACCCAAAGCTTTGGGGAATGATAG
>VXAV01007352.1:91814-102789 GCA_013399715.1 Alectura lathami | reverse complement strand
ACCATTAAAAAAAAAAAAAAAAAACACTATATTTTCCCTGTTTGAGCTCTGTGTGCATATCCCCCTGCATACTAGTACAGAAGAAGCCATGTGGAATGGAGTCCTGATTCTGACAGAGGGGAATTATGATGCCCATTTTCTCCATCTCTAGTGATCGTTAATGTTTTATGAAGGGAAAAGGAACATTTTTACATTTGATAAGGACAGTTTCTAATTAAGGCTTGGATTCAACAGGGCACTTCAGTTCTAATGGGACTTAGAAACATGCCTGACTGGAAACTGCCCTGCCCTGTCCCAGATTTTCAGACTAACCACTAAATCACAGAACTGTGTTTTTCTTATTTATTCTTCTGACCCCACAAGATTTTCTCACAGCAGCCTACCTTGCTACGCAGGCTCAGAGACTACTGCTCTCATGTTACCAGCCTATGTTATACACAACCTATATTTCGGGCATCCTGCAGAGTTAGGAGATAGTATAGAAAGACTTAGCTGGACTAAATTGTAAGAAAAAATTTCTCGTTGAAGACAGGTCTTCTACTTATCGGGAAAACCTACCATTATCTAGGCTGCAGGCTCAGCCTAGCAGACAGTGTTGTGGAATAATTTGAAATAACTTACCAGGACATTTTCCCCTCTTAAAAGAAGAAAAAGCTTAAAAAATTCAGGTAGAGAAAAACATCCAGGGTGGAGCACAGTGAATATGCAAGGCCATGATAGTTTCCAAGGCAATGCCACTTTCACTCCCGGATATCAGTCTCACCAGGGGAGCTTGGTGTGACTAGCTGCAGAGATACTATAGGGAGGGTGGAGTGAAGAGAGAAACTTCATGGCTATGCTCTGTGATCATATTGCAAATAAGGGAACTTTCTGGTACTAAAGGATCAAGCAGCCCCCCTGAGTTTGCAGCTTTCAAAATTTCTGTTGCCCCAATTGCAACAAAGACACATATGACTAAAGTCACTCAAACTCCACCTGAAAACAGTACACAAATGGCTCAAGAAAATGAATTAGGAGGGTAGATATCATCGCAGACAAGTTGGATTTACAATGCTGACAACTGGGACCAGTCAATGGGCTGAACCACTCTTTCTCCAAGCCCCGCCCCGCTCCGTAGGGACGCCTATTGGGTGAGATTCGCACACTCAGTTACTCAGAGTGCTTTCACAGGAAAGTTAAAAATCTCTATAGAGTTATTTTCCTGTTTAAAGGCATTTTGTGGTTGGTTTGTACTACTAACATCCCTGGTGTTGGCACGTGCTTTGCAGTGTTTTATCTGTGTTTTATCATTCTATAAGCTAGTCATAAGAGTTCACACTGGGTGTGGCCAAATTCCCTAAGGTTGTCATATGAGACCGTTCAAACACGAGTGGGCCTGTACTGCTGTAGTGGGTATTGACCCTTTTAATGCAATACAGTGTAAATACACATATGAGCTTTCTGAGAATGTTTGAATCCGAGAAGAGGGTTCGATTTTCAGAACATATTGAGCTACAAACTGAAATGAAATATGTAAAATTATAATACTGGTTAGAGTATTCCAACATGGTTAAAATGAATAAGAAGTGAGAACATATTAACAAACAAACAAGCAAAACAAAAAACTGGCTATCCGTAAATTAGCTGTTCTGTCTAGCTGTGTAGCATTCCTTGGTGATGATAATGCTGAATATACATTTCTAGTGCTCAGCGTAGAGGACTGATAATGTGTTAGGATGTTCAGTGACAAGTCTGAAATATGGCATATTGAAATTGTACAGAATGAGAATCAAATATCATTGTCTTTGGATATTTAAGGGTCTTACTGCCCTGTTTACTCTTTGAATGTTTTATGTTAGCATTTTTCCATGTGCTATCATGCCAGTATTAAAAAGAAATTGAAGTGAGTCTTGTTATTGTAGTAAGGCTTACTTACCAAGGTTCAGGAAAATATGTAAGGCAGTGTTTGGGAAGAAAAGTTAAGATAGACTATGACATAAAGTTGATTGATGGTACTGCTGCTTGCCAACATGTTTTAGGGAGAAGAGTGAAACTTTCTCAATCCCTTGGAAGAGTTGTTGTGCTGCAGATATTAGAGTAGATTTTTTATACAGGAATGTAAGTTTCTGAATGTTTATATTTTCAGACCAAGTCATTTGGTTCTGTTTCAGACTGGCTAGCTTGTGGTATCACTTATCTCAGAATAAAGATATTTCTGTAGGCACGCAGAGGTATTTTGCTTTTGCCCACTAGTCAGCAGAGTTTCTTCAGAGATTTCTGATTTACTGTCTAGGAGCCTGCTGTCTGAAACCTAGACACTGTGGTGTTCAACAGTTTTTGTCTCAATCTTTGTGCTGTGGTATGCTCACTAATTAGAATATTTTTCCTCCATTTCTAGTTCTAATGTTAGTTGTATTAAATGCTGATTTATTCTTTTGTCATTTCAGAAATACTAATGGGAGTCAGATTGGTTTACTGTTTGGTTATTTGCATGGACAAATGAAAATTCCCCCTTATAGCAGTTTTAAATAGAGACCAATCAAAACCCCTCCATTGTAAAGTTTTGATTTGTGATAGTGAAAAAGAGAATGTGAAGGAGACATTCCACAAAGAATATTTCACAACCCTGATGCAGTACCATGATCTCAAATAAGTAGTGTTTTCAGGCCGTGTTAATGTGTGAAAATGATTTTCAATGTAATGCTCATCAGCAAGGAAGTCCCCTTATTTATTCTGTGATAAGCAACCTTCTACAGCTTTAAGTTTTCGAGATGGATAAAAAAGTGAGGAAGGTTCCCAATCCATTTTTATGTAATGGAAGCATGCAGAAAGAAAAAGAAAGTCATCTGAAGTTCATTATATCCCAATTAAAGGCTAGATCTAGTATAGAGAGTCTAACTCTGCTGTAGGACATTGTAGTGTTCCAGATTAGTATGAGCATGTTAAAGATATATCATATTTACCAAAATCATCTGAGGATCTCCACTTCAAAGCCATCTGGTAATTTGGACAAGAAAGGGAAGAAGACAAAACACAGAACTCACAGAATGTGTTTAGGAATGACTAAGCATACCTAAGAAAGAGAGGAAGGGAGGAAAGGAAGAAGGAAGAAAAAGAAAGACATGTCAAAGCTAGGCAAAGGAGATTGTCTTTGGCTGAGTGAAGTATCCTCTCTTTACCTTTAAATCCAGGGACATCCTTCACAGAATCACAGAATGGCTGAGATTGGAAGAGACCCCCGGGTCCATCTGGTCCAAACTCTGCTCCAGCAGGGCCACCTGGAGGGGGGTGCCCAGGACCATGTCGAAGTAGTTTTTGAAGATCTCTAAGGTGGGGACTCCACAATCTCTCTGGGCAGCCTGTGCCAGTTCTCCATCACCCGCACAGTAAAGAAGTGCTTCCTGATATTTCTTCAGGGTAAAAATGTCTTCTGCACCATAAAATGCAAAAGCAGCCTCAAGCAAGTGGGGAACTACCATGTCACCTGTGAAGGATTCAGCAAGTGTAGGGAAGTGCAGAATGATCCTATTCTGTGTCTTAGTTTTAATTTCTGCTGGGCAGAAAAACAAGATAAGGTGAGAAATGTAAGGATGTTACAAGAAACAATAACCATAAAAAGTGGCCTAATTTTTCTTTGAGAAAACTTTTTTATTCATTCCTATGTACTTTAGGTTGCAAATTAACAAATGTTTAATTCCCTTCTCGAACAGGGAGGGGTCAGGTGTAGGAAGAAAAGGGAGTGAAAGGATGGTGATGATTTTTCTCATGCAGTAGTATCTTAGACATTCTCTGATATGCTGTCACTTATCTAGATGAAACAGAAAAAATTGAGAATTTTTCTATCTATCTGCTATCTTTTCTACCTCTCAAAATGGCCATAGTGTCCCTTATCCCCTTAAAAACTCACGAGGAAACTTTAACTCTTTTGTGCCTGCCAGACAATTCCTTGATATTTTCTTTTCTCTGAACAATTTATTTTGACAGTCACCATTCACATATATTTGGTTCACTCTCTAGCTTTAACTTCTGTCTAGGCTCTGTATAGCCTCTGTCTAACTTCTTTTTCCCAGTCTTCTGTGGCCACTTTTTAAAAAACAAAACAATCAACAACAACAACACAAGAACAAAAAAGAACAAACAAACAAAGAACCAACAACACTGCAATTAAAAACTGTGGTAAAATAAGAGCAAAATATCTTTACTATGAGCACAGATATTGTAATCACTCTTTGTGACAGCAGACAGAAACTTATCTGCTTTGAATGAACAGATTTTGAGGAAAAAAAAAGACAAGAACACTTTCTTTTTTATAACCATTCAAAAAACAAATGTACCGTTTCTTGCTGCTTAATAGGTCACATCAGAAAAGACAAACATTTATATCTGATCGTATTATGTTAGCTGTTTGAGCTGCAAAGCTCAGTTTCTGGACTGATGGAAGCCAGTATCTAAATGCAGGGCAGGAAAACTGAGCTCGAAGAAGAGGATGGTGTAGGGTGTAGAGGGTGTACAGCAGAGAGGCTATATAAAGCGAGCACTAAACAGAACAGAGGGAAAAGAAACAACAACACAAAAAGGAGGAAAACAATCCAAAAAAAGATAAAGGAAAGATATAGCCAGATGGCCACCCATCTCCAACTTCATCAGCACCAAGATGAATCATCATAATCACTTTTAGGAGTACAGGAGGTGATCATGTCACTGTAATTTATCAGCTGCAAACATTATTTGAAGGACCATCCTTGGAGTACCCATAAAAAGGTTTTTCTCAGGTTATTTCATTGTCTGAATGTTCATTCACAGTGAAAAATGTCGCCACTCACAGCAAAATAAAACAACATTGCTGTTTATAAATAAGTCAGTAATTTCAAAGTCACTAGTTACAATGCTTAGGAACTGTAGTATGAGGCTAAATGTCTTCTTGAGGACTTTGAAAACACACAAATATTAACCAGTAGTTAAAACACTACTGAGCTGTAAGCAGTTACTATCATCCCTCCTTTACTATTGTAAATTAGAAAGTGGAGAGGAGGCAGAGGTTTCCTGAAGTTACACAGCGAATGCTGGAGTGAAGGGAAGGATGAGTGAATCCAAAAGTTAGTACATAAAGCCAGATTTAATGCAGGAACTCAGAGGGATTTAACTGTACTTGGCCTACCATTTTGGAGCAACCCACTTAGTGCAAGGTCTGGCTAGCCGTACAAACACAGCCTATCTATCTAGTTTTCTGATATAATAAATAAGTCTGTGAATTCCAACTCTAACTGCCTAACCAGCCTGCATCATGAAGCTTGTAAAATCAGGACTTTCCTTAAAAAAATAGAAATGCTGAGCTGACTGTGTGAATAATTGCTATGGAAGCGACAAATAAATAGATTTTTCACCGCAAGAACCTTTTCATGAAATTCTACAATCTATTACTTATCAGTTTTGACAAATTGTCATTGTGGTACTCCTTTGTTTACTATGGACAGTGTGTGTTCACACAGCACTCTTGATACATCACAGCAGCTAGTGTTCAGGCAGAGGATCTGTCTCTTTCCATCTCCCAGCTTTAAAGATGGCTGATGGAATAGTTTTTGAGGGGAGGGAGGCATGTGGATTGTAATTTCTCTGGCCTAAAAATAACAGCTTTTAAATTGACACTGAGGAGGTGGAAAGCTATGACATAGAACAAAAGTGAATACTCTGTAAGAAGCTGGAAACTGAAATGGAGAGATATGACCTGACATACAGAATCAGCACAACTGGCACATGATTTATTGATTATGGCCTGTCGTATGAGAGGACCTCAGCTAGCTGGAAAGCACAAAGCAAAGTAATATTTTTCTCTCTATAGAATTTGGCATTTGGAAATTGCATACACTTTACCTTTACAGTGTTTACTCTCTCCACACAAAGGAATATGTGTCTTGGCTTTCACAGGCAGGCATAGTGCAAACTATGTGATTCTTTTTTTTTTTTTTTTTTTTTTTTAAATCTGGCAGCCCAAAAAGCTATGAATTGCACTATTGATTCACAAAGATAACTTTGAGGGCCAGCAAAAAGTTGACAGAGTACAGATGAGTGCCAAATCTACATTCATTTGTGAGTAAGTGACAAGATATTGCAAGAATACAAAAAAGAACACTATGAACAAAAACATCCTTATGTCTCCTTGGAAAGCACCAGATTTTGTTTAAATGAACTTCTGAGCCATGCTTTTGTAATCCTACCACTTTTCCTGATTTAGACAGTCAAATCTACAATCTGTACTCACTCTGAAAATTGACTTCAGTGTGATAAATTCCTGCCTAAGTAACCCAGATGAAAATATTCAAATAGTGAGTGATCCAACTGCATCAATGTAACTGAAGTCAGTGGAAATGAGTCTTTGATCGAACACCAATAAACAGCAAGATCAGTGGAGACCACCAAGATACCTGGGGCTGGAGAAGGTAGTCTGTGAGCAGAAGCTGAGGGGCTGGGGCATGTTCAGCTTGGAGAACCACGAACCAATATGAACCTCACTAAGTTCAACAATGCCCAGTTCCTGCACTTGTGTCACAGAAATCCCAAATCCAGTACAGACAGAAGGAGGAAGGAGATTGAGAGCTGCCCCAAGGAGATGGACTTGGGGGTTCCGGTGGATGAAAAGCTTAATGTGAGCCAGTAGACTGCGCTTGCATCCCAAAGGAGCAACTGTATCCTGGGCTGCATCAACAGAGGGGTGGCCAGAAGGGCAAGGGAGGGGATTGTCCCCCTCTATTCCGCCCTCGTGAGGCCCCACCTGAAGTGCTCTGTCCAGACCAGAGGGCCCCCAGCACAAGAAGAATGTGGAGCTGCCAGAGAGGGCCTAGAGGAGAGCCACAAGGATGATCAGAGGGCTGCAAAACCTCTCCTATGGAGAAATGTTCTGGGAGCTGGGTTTGTTCAGCCTGGAGAAGAGAAGTCTTCTGGGAGACTGTATAGCAGCCTTCTAGTACCTAAAGGGAACTTACAGGAAAGCTGGAGAGGGATGTTTTACAAGGGCATGTAGTGACAGGACAAGGGTTTATGGTAATAAACTGAAAAAGGGTACTCTTAGATCAGATATAAGGAAGAAATTCTTCACTGAGAGAGTGGTGAGGCACTGGAACAGGCTCCCCAGAGAGGTTGTGGATGCCCCATCCCTGGAAGTGTTCAAGGTCAGTTTGGATGAGACTTTGGGCCACCTGATATGGTGAGAGATGTCCTTGCCCATGGCAGGGGTTTGGAGCCAGATGATCTTTGAGGTCCCTTCCAACCGAAGTCATTCTGTGATTCTATGAGAAGAGATAGCACTGGGAAAACTTAGCAGCAGCCTCCAGTAAGCTGTAGGAAGGTAACCAAGAAGATGGAGCCAGGCTCTTCATAGCGGTGCATGAGATGGTGAGAAACAGAGGTCATAAGTGGGAAAAAAAAAAAAAAAAAAAAAAAGATATAGACTGATTATAAGGATAAACTGTTCCCTATGAGGACAGTCGGGCAAAAGAGAGTGTTGTCTATAAATGCTTTACCTCCATTCTTGGAGGTTTTCAAGACCCCACGGCATATAGCCCTGAGCAACCTGGTCTGACCCCATATCTGACCTCTTTCAGCAGGAGTTTGGGCTAGAGACCTCGCAAGGCCCCTTCATACCTGATTTACCTTATGATCTTCATACCTAAGTGTTTCAAGAACTAATGTTAGCTCATAGATGTATTAGTAATATGTATACATACGAGAAGATTAAATATAGGAATGACATTTTGAATTTTTTTTCCTCTTAAGGTAGCAATATCGAATTTTAGCATCAGAATATTTTATTAAAATATAGTTGATTTCTTTTACTCCTACCGCTTCCAGGGTGGCCTTCTTTGCCTCAACAATGCTGTTAAATGAACAAAATCTAGCCTAAAAATCAAATATTTGGAGTAATATATTTAGTTTACTTTCACAGGGGCTCAAAAACCAATTTATTGGGTTCTAATTAAGCCTACAGATAAAATCAGTGTTTCACGAAATGCTTATCGAATAAAAAAATTGTAGTATTTTCTTTTCAGTTTCACCAGCATTTCTACTTACATGTCCTTAAAGTGTTTTTCGTTTTTTCTTTATAGACATTTGAAAGGAGATCTGGTTTCAGCATCTGCTATTAATCTGCAGGCCCTCTGTTCAAGTGAGTAATTTAGTGGCCATATAATCTCGAATTGAACCTTATCTCATATAACATATCTTAAATTTCAGTTTTTGAAATGTAGTGCTTACTCTTCTAGCCAGACATACAGGCATCTACTTGAATTATTTCTTAGGAGTAGTTCTAAAGGATAACCCTTAGCTCCAGAAAACTATTTCAAGATGATGCAACTGTGCACCCCTGAGCCTTGACAGAGAAAAGAGAAACAAATGAAAAACCATGAGAAACTGATAAAATTTCCTCAGCATTTTCTCAGGAAAGGAAAATGGAGAATAGCACTGACTGATCAGTTCTGCTGTAGCGTTAATCAGCGGTTCAGAGAGACCCATCAGTTTTTAAGTCCTTAATACTCTGATTCATTAATTGACAGGTTTTCTAGGCAAACAGGAAGAAACTACATGGGGTCTAAGCAATTGTACAGCACTTCAGAATTTGTCCTTGGAATAAAGAAGCAGCCAGTATTACCATTTTCCATCTCCAGCTATTCCCTTATTGTCTCCCATTTGTTAACCTGTGTAAGTGGTTTAAAGGACATTCTCCTTTCCCTTCATCTGTCAGTTTAGGGATTAGAATGGGATCAAAAGTAGTCCTGTAACTCATGCAGTTTTTATAACCTGAGTTTATAGTTTCCCCTTTTGTATTTGTTTTCTACTCAATTTCAAGACAGTACAAGGATTATGTAGTTTCTAGGGCGTGATGCATCTGGAAAAGCATGGCTTAGGCTGTCTGTGCTCACTTCAGCTGCAATTTTTTGCTATGAACTACTGAACTCTTACTAAAGTCCTTAAACTAGCAGAAAAGCCAGCAGCGAAAAAATAAAAGCATTGGTGCGGATTCTGGGCTGAAAATCATAGGGTCCAATCTGAAAGCGTTGCTAAAAATGATAAATTACCATGATCTCACGGCTAACAAACAGACAGCAGTCCCTCCTACAAGCTGGCCTACTTACAGACTTAGCATGAGAAGAGTAAACAGATTCTAACACTTTCTTATACTTTTCTTTTTTGAAGGGTTTTGTAATGACAAATATTTGTTTTAAGAAATTGCAAAAGAGAAAAGAAAGTGGAATTTTACCAGCTTGGGTACTTGTATATGTAGCTACAGACCAAATTATGTTGCATAGCTTCAGAAGTTAAATTTGAAAGAAGAATGCCAAAATATCACCAGAACCTCCACCCCAATCTAAAAGCAATGAACAGTGAGAGAAAATTCACAAGAGGAAACTGAGGGTGTCTCAGCTGGGTAAAACTGCAAGTGGGTCAGAGGCTGGGTGGTTATCAGTCTGGTGCTCTGAAGACAACATATATGATCTCTCTGTGCATCTTCCCTGTGATTCTCATCTCCCCCAACATGTAATTTTACTCCATGATCATAATATAATCAGATTTGTTAAAGGGAGATAGAATGCAAAGGTATTAACTCTCAGAAATATTATGAAGAAGGCAATGGGAAGACGGAAGAAGATGAGCTTGTATTTGGCAGCAAGAAGACAGACATTTTTAATATCCCAGAGAATCACAAATGCCTTCGTAAATGCCAGCGAGTGCAACCAGAGCACTTGATGTAATTGTCAACCAGAACTCTAATGCTCCTGTGAAGGTTTGGGTGGCATTAAAAAAAAAAAAATAATAGTAATAAAAAAGTTAATTCTTCCTGGTCAGGCAGCCAAGCTTTGAACACAGAAGGAAATGAAGTCTACATACCATACATCTGAGAGGACACAACTCTACATTTTAATAACACTTCTATCACAGAAATTTTGGAGTTGCTCATAGGCTCTTCTATTAGACACTGTACAAATACTGAATTCAAGATATTGTCTGGCTGAAAGTGCTTGCAAAATGAAAAAAGTAAAGAAAGGTCAATGTTAACTAGGAGGTTGAAAGGGAAGGTTACATTTAGTGCAATACTGAATGATGTTTATTTCGTACTGAATAAAATTAACTTAAAAAATAACCATTATAACTAATTAACAGGAGAGGAACTGAATCACATAGAGACTGTCAAAAATTGGAGAATACATCTGTACAGAACTGGCAACTCACCCCCAGATATCCAGCTCTGGTTTTAAAAATAAATTTCCCAGCAAATGTAAATGTTTCAGTTAGGGATGTATGGGTTTTTTTAGTGTTCAAAGTCTCATGAGTATACAATTTCATTCAACTTGCATGGTTATCAGATTAAGCTTTCAGAATTCATTACATTCCTGCCACAACCACTACATTCACTATACAATTTGATTAAAATGATTTAGAAAATATGCCTACCTAATTGTAGAAGGCTGGCAAGTTAGACAGACACCTGTCTGTACTACCCAGCAATTAAATCATTCCTCCTTTTCCCTCTCAGTAGTGACTACTATTCCATATTCTAGCTTTAAAAATAGAACATTTAACAACATGGCTGTTATCTTATGTCTTTGTACTCCAAAACAATGCATAACTCACTAAAAAAAAAAAAAAAGCTTTTGCAGGCAAAAATAAATCAATAACACAGTGAGTTTTAGTTTATTGGCCTGGAATCATAAGCATCAGCCCGTATATGGTGTACTAGCTCAGCAAAAGATTTCAGTTGCTTCTGCAGTTTGGTGATCATTCACAGATTTTCTCTCAGGTGCACAACTACTCTTCTCTGCAAAATCTTGATCATTTTCCTTTTGCTTTTTTCTAGCTGTTAATTATGAGTGTTCTGGCTAATCTAAAGTAAGAGCAACAACAACAAACTTGAATGACTAGTCTACAAATATGTCTGTATTCTGTTCTGAATTTTACTCTGTAGTTTGCCATAAGCCTGACCCTTTCAGATGCAGGCAATGTAGCT
>VXAV01007352.1:58057-75381 GCA_013399715.1 Alectura lathami | reverse complement strand
TTACTTCAAGAACAATGCCTTATTTTTCTAAGCAGTAGAGCAGATTCATGCTTCTTTGCTACTTCTCTGTGAACTTTAATCTTCATGTTCATGTGTGTCTGGTTAAATACCTTCAAGGCTTCCTTTTCTGCTACTTAAGACTATGTTACTATTAAATCTGGCATTTCACCGTTGTTTTAAAGAGATTGAATACAGAATCTCTTAGATATAGCATGAACCTTTGATATTTGCATCCAAGTGTGTTCAAGAAATATTACTGTATAGTTACAGAAGCATCTTATATAGCAACCTATAAGAATAATACAAATGTTTGGATCAGAGTATTTTGTTCACTGAATGAGTGTTTTGCTTTTAATAATATCTTTACATTGTTTAAAATTATACTTCATTTTGGGTATTTCATGATAATTCAGGAGAACTGGTCCATTTTAACAGTAAAAGAATATTTTATTTGCTCCTCCATAGATCTCTTTTATCTTCACTCTGGCCCAAAGAGAACTAGACAAAATCATGAGTCCAGCCACGTGAATTTCAGTTGGCTGGAAATGTTGAAAGGAAAATAACAGATTATCAATTGGCAATGGTATAAAAAAGACTGGAAAAAAAAAATACAATGTATTATCCAGGCAGCCAGCACTAGAGCATAAATGAAAGATTAATAGTTCATGTTTTTCATTGCAGTACGTTGACATCTTTGACCAAGGGGCTGGAAAATATCCTTCTGCTAGAATTAAATAGTGATTTCTCAGTCAGACAGCTGCACAAGATTCTTATGGGGCTACCAATCAGTGGGAGATCAAGACTTACATTTTCCTAGAGTCTGCTATGCAATCACTTCCATAGAAAAAAACATACCTAAGGAAGCAATTAAATGTCTAAATCCTTTTATGCACATGGTCTTAGGCTTTGTTTTTAAACAGTACTTCTGTGGAGTTATTGGTGCGATGTTATTAGCAGAAATAGTGTTCCGTTTGAGACTTTGCACTTGAGAATCCTAGAATTCATTCTGTGTTGCCTGCTTATAGGTTTTGTTTTACTTCAGTACATCTGTTTATGGATGTGGAGTATGCAGTTAAGTAGCATACCTTGTAATTGACTTAAGATTGGATTAATTCAGGGCACTCCAGCTGTTTTCTTGTTTTAGTTTTACATGGAAAGGTATTGATATTGTAAAAGCGGAGTGTAAATAGACTGTATTGCACTTTTCTAAACAGCAGGGTGTGCTCCCATATATATAGGACTAACTGCCCTCTCCGCTTTACCAGCAGTGATGTATCGAACTTCTCCCATGCACCCTCAGAACTGCAGCACAGATGAACATTGCTGTAGTCAGTGGGGTGTCCTGGGGAGACATGCTGTTCAGTCAGAGCTGATGGCATGCTTTACCATGGTGGTCTGGAGACAGTATGTGTTCCTCATAGTCATGAGGTGTCAGGCACAAACCTGTCCTGGGGAATATCACCGGGATTTCTGTCTCTGATCCTGCTAAGCAAAAAAGTCATTGTGTGTGTATGTTTCTCAATTCCTCGTCTTATCTCACTCAGTAAATTTAACACCAGCTTCTCCACTGAAGGTGGGAGGGAAGAATGGTTCTGAGTTGTACAACAACCACTTGGTGATGCTGGAATCAGTCTATAAGCCTCTATTTAAAAAGCCCTGATGTTTCCCATGGGCTAAATCTAGGCAAAAATCTGAGAGCCCCTCTAAACTATGGGGCCTCTGACTCTGCCCCAGCGTTGATATGACTCTTACAGACTGGGGTAATCACCCTCCACACCTGCTTTTAATCTAACAGGTGCCAAGTTTGGATATATTGGAAACAAGAACCTTGGATGATTCATGTTTTTATCATGTATTAGAAACAAGGTGTTAGCACAGACACAATCTTCTGTTACACATAATCACTGACTTCCAATAGAGTATCCATATATCTTCACCTGATCTTGAAATGTTGTATAATTCACAAGCATACAGTTGTAATTATCAGCCAGTCACATCCATCCATAACTAATATTGATTTTGGGTAGAAAACAAAACTCTCTACAATGATCTATAGAGTCACTCTACAAAAGAAATCTTTCTCTGAACCTAACTCCTCCGGCTGTATCTACAAACCTGAGATTTTTGCATTTTTCTATATAATGATGCATTCCTCTGTAAGGATATTCCTTTTGTGGAGTGTCAATATGTAATTAGAGATGTGTGTTTTATGTCACTGTGTTAGTCTTACAACATAACATGAAGGTTCAGATCCACTCTTAGAAATCAGTAATGCTGCACTAAAATCAATACAGCTGTAGCGATTTGATCTTGTTGTGCATCTGAATTTCAGGATTTTCTTCCTTTCATAGTAAACCAAATTACTATTTTCTGAAGTCAGATAATTTGTTTCTTTAAAATTTATAATAAAGAATGCCAGAAATAATTAAACAGAATAGTTCTAGTTAACAATGGAAGATTAAATATAGATTTTTATGCCATAGTGAAAAAAAAAACCCACACACAAAAAAAAACTGATCTGACATCCTGCTCTAATTAAAGTATGTTAATTATGGGAACAGATTTATTCAAATTATAATTTGTTTGTGTAAGTCCAATATATGACAGATCTTCAAATATTTCTGCTAGCGTGGAAATAAGATAATTGAAATCCCTTACCTTCTGCTTCAGTTAGACTTGGCCTATTCCCATTTTCTAATTCCATATATGAAGCACTATTTTATAAATAAAATCCTAAGAGAAAAAGCTGAGTTACTGATATTAATCTATGACGGATTATTTTAACACAATGAAGTCGACAGTAGCAATTGAGGCTTGGTGTCACTATTTTCTGATTTCAAAAAAAAAAAATTGGATCTGAAAGAAAGCTTTAGTCTCATTTGTACTTTGTTTAGAGTGACTGTCTCTGTTTGAAGGCACTCTGCTATGTGTATATGCTGGATGACATTGTCAGGAACTTGAGGAGTGACAGATAACTTTAGAGCTGTAATCATTTGCCACAGAGTTTCTTTGAAATATTTCGTCCACTGGTGTCAGTGGAGAGAGGCTCTCAGGTCTCAAATCACTCTCTGAAACACAGTCAGCTTCTGCCACTTGAAACGCCCTCAAGTATCTGAGACATTGAAACAGGGCTGGTGTATATAAACCCATGACTTTCAAGAGTGACAGCTGAATTTAGACCTTGAGGGTTCCCCTCAGGCACAGCAAATGGTGCCAAGTGCCACCGTGTGGGCAACTGGATTGCACCCCGAGGACTCAATTCATTTTCCCTGACTAGACTTATACATACACAATGTATGTTTCCATATCTGAGTCAGACTCTGTATTTTCAAGCTGCTCCAGGAGAGATTCAGGTTGGATGTTATTAAAATCTTTCCTAAGAGAGTGGTCAGGCATTGGAACAGGCTGCCCAGGGAGGTGGTGGAGTCTCCTTCCCTGGACGTGTTCAAGCAATGTGTAGATGTGGCACTTAGGGACAGGATTTAGTGGGCATAGTAGTGTTGGGTGAACAGTTAGACCAGATGATCTTAGAGGTCATTTCCAACCTTTATGTTTCTATGATTCTATGATTCTATAGGGTCTTTACTCCAGTACCTGAAGGTGGCCTACAGGAGAGCTGGGGAGGGACTCTACAGGAGGGCAAGAAGCAACAGGCAATGGCTATAAACTGGAAGAGAGGAGGTTTAGGCTAGATATTAGGAAGAATACCTAGGAACTGGCACAGGTTGCCCAGAGAGGCTGTGGCTGCCCCCTCCCTGGAAGTGTTCAAGGCCAGGCTGGATGGGGCTCTGAGCAACCTGGTCTAGTGGGAGGTGTCCCTGCCCATGGCAGGGGATTGGACCTCTTTAAAACAATTAATCCGTTTACCTTGCAGAACAACTTTTTGTGCTGTGCACCTGCCTGCTTTCCTGATTAGTGTCCCAAAAATCTAATAAATCTGATTAAGCCAAAGAGGAAATTCATGGCAAACTCATATCTTTGACTCCAGCATTGTAAAGACTGTGTAGACTGCCTACGTAATGGCAATAATTCGTCACAATCCACCACAGGAGGAAGGTCCTTTTGGTTCTCTTATTTCAAAAGAAAAGAGTTCTGGTACTATAAGACATTTATTTAAGGTAGCAAGATGGTAACTGGAAGATTTCCAGCAGGTTTAATGAATTTTGGACAGGAATTAGAAAGATGAAGTCTCAAAAAATACCTTCAGTCAGAAAGATGCTGAAATGTCATACACAGCTGACAAATTGTTCCACACTGTTCACATGGCCTTCATGTTTTTCAGTATGATGTAATCTCTCCACACGAACCCATGGCTCCAGGGGAACTTGATTATGTTTTACTTTCCACTTGAGTAGGGAATCTACTGTTGTGGGTTGGCCCAGGCCAGCAGCCAAGCACCCACACAACCATTCGCTCACTCCCCTCTCCACCCTGCAGCACGGGAGAGAGAACAGGAAGAGCAAAAGTGAGAAAACTTGTAGGTTGAAATAAAGACAGTTTAATAAGTGAAAGAAACAGAAAAACAGAAAGATAGGGGAGAAAAAAAAATGTCATGCAAAAGCATTCACTCACCACCTCCCACTCTCAGACCCATGCCCAGCCAGTCTCCAAGCAACAGTAACTTTGGAAGTGAAGCTCCCTATTTCCCTTCTTCCTCCACTCCAGCTGTATTGTTGAGCATGTCATACAGCACAGAATAGTCTCTTGACCAGTTCAACCCAGCTGTCCCAGCTGTGTCCTCTCCCAGTCTCTTGCCTACCCTCAGACCTCTTACCTCTACTTACAGTGGGAGCAGAGTGGGAAAAAGAGAAAATCTTGACGCTGTGCAAGAACTATTCATCGACAGCCAAAACACTGATGTGTAATCAACACTGCTTTAGTCACAAATCCAAAACACAGCGCCACAGCTCCTGTAAAATTCACTAAATCACAGCCAGATACAGTACAATATCTGATGTCATTGCCTTCTTTGGGGCAAGGAAAATCAGAAATACTGGAGAACAGCATGGTTTATAAACATGCCACCACCTGCTGAGGGGTTGGCACAGTAAAGATGTGAAGGGAGAAGAGAAGTGGAGCAGTTCCAGAAGCAGACTGATCATCTCATCTGTCTTCAGTTCCCAAAGAAACTCAGCTGTCGTTATTAAGGGCTGATTTTTGATTTGCTGCATGGATGGTCTAAAATGGAAAACCAGATGGATATTCTTCTTTGTCACTTCAGATTGGATTCTTAAGGGCAGGATAAAGGTTGCATTGGATTAATTTAATATTATCCATTTGTTGAGTTTAATTTTAAAGACAATAAAGAAATAAGTACTTAAGATTGTATATTAAAGTGCACAAATTTTTCACTGTGCAGTCTAAGACTTCTACCAGGCAACCAGCAGCACACTGCTTGTTTTCTATTTGTTAGATCCTTCTCCACTTTACTTGCACATACTTCTCCTCCTGCTCTAAATGAATGGAGATCATCACTACATTTTACTGAACATTTGCTAAGAGAAGGTGCTTGTTGAAACTACAGGTTGTGTAGAAGAACACAATGCTCATAAATTGGTTTAGGATTTTTTCCCCTGAAAGGTATCAAATTGGCACACAAAATATTTTTCTGTGGCTTTTAGTGTGGAGCAGATATCCAATTAATAGCAAGCTGGTGCACAGCCCATCACCAGTTGAAGTGTTTTGTTTGGCAACTTTGGTCTCGTCTGTTGATTTTTTTTTTTTTTTAATTTGAAAAGCCATTGTTATCACACCATGCATGCAACTGCTGTGCCAGCCATCCTCAATATTGTTTTACTGCAGCATCACTGGCACTTGTTTAATTATTGGCTCATTTCATTTAAACTACCTACTATAAGAACATTTTAGTATTTTAAGCCGAAGAGAACACTTCAGAACATTTTTATCACTTATACATAAAGACTGAGGAGAAGATAGGGGCACCTGGATGCATTTCTCATTTCATATATAGTTAAGTTAATTATATTAGTTAATAAGAAAGATTGTGCATGAAAGCATTGGATACAGCCAGGAGGTTTTTATATAACAAGGATATTTTCAAAATACATTGGTTGCATACTGATAGTCTGTCTTTTCTTTCTGGGCTGGGCAAGTAACTGGAACTGCATATAGTTTTGTAAAAGATTTAGCTTAATCTTTGGTTATATAATGGCAGTAAGTCAGAGGCTGGACTTAGAATCTGGCATGAATGAGTTTGGCCGGTATTTCCCACTATTACATGAACTGAGCCAAAACGATGGATTCAAACATTTTTGCACTTTTGTCATTTGAAATTGCCATGGCTGGACGTGTTTCAACATCTTCAGTGGGCATGGTGGTGATGGGCTGATGGCTGGACTAGATGATCTTAGAGGTCTTTTCCAACCTATTCTATGATTCTATGATTCCATTCTCACATTTAGGCATGTTTGTAAACTCTGTTTTTAAGGCGGAAAGACAAAATAAAACAAACAACCCAAACAACAGAAAAACAGTTGTATTTCTGGACAAGTTAATCTCAACTGTACCCATACAGCATCTATCATGAGAGAACTCCACACTGAATTTGAGTGGCTGCCCATGTCCGCGTAGCACTGTGAAATACTGTGAGGAGGTGTTAATTTGTCATCTTACAGTGTTATTGGTATAGAGGCCTAGAGTAGTGATTGAACCAATAAATACTTCCTCTCGGGACCTTCCCAACATATGTGCAGTACTAACATTACAAAGTTTTCCTGCATTTTGCTGAAGCCCAGTCCCTACCAGGCTTTGTGATCTTCCACAAACATCTCCCTTTTTGAGGCATGTCTCTATACTTGGTACAGAGTTTCTACTTTTGTCGTTTTCATATCTCCCAGTCTTCCTTGGATTTGTGCAAGATACAGAAGATAAAGCAGAGTTACAAAGCAGAATGCCAACATGCTGACCTGAAGGTGTCCATCCCTGATGAAGAAAGAGCAGATGAGAAATAAACACATAAATGGAAAGAAAATCTACCCGACTGAGCAATAAGAAAATAAAAGATTAACAGATGACAATTTAGTCCTTAGAAAACACTGATATTTCATCAGGGATAAACTTGGCCCAGGGCAAGCAGCAAATTGTAATCTTTAAAGTGATAGAATTGTTATTGCCTTCATTGAGGATACAGATGAAGTAAAAGTGAGAAAATAAGAAGAAAAGGAAAAATATTAATAAATAGTCACATATTCACAAGGAAGTCTGCAGTTGCTGAGATCATTTATTAAACTCCATTCCTGATAGCTTTCAGTTTTTATTTTTGTGTCTTCTTCTACACCTTTTGTTGTCTGCATTAAGGATGCAAATGAAGGACTGTTTATCTGTGTAAGGTTTTCTTCTTCCCTAGGTAGGTTCAGACTAATGTATGTCTGTTGTGTCTCTTGGCTCTTTTTCAGACTTCCTTAATGTATGGGACACATCTCAGTAAACAGCTCAGTGTCACTGCCGTGGTATTCCACAAGTATTCTATATCATGACATCATGTAATAAGCTGACAAAGTTGGGAGGGCTGCTGAGGGAGAACTACAACTCCCTAAATGATCCTGTCCCTTCCCACGTGGTTTCTGGGTTCCAGGAGTTCTGGGCATTTGCCTCCAATTGCCATTGTGGACTACGTGGTCAGAAGACTCTCCCTTTTCTGTATACATGTGTTTTCCATTTATTCGGATTTATTGCTCTCAATTCCTTTCATATTGTGTTATCTCAAATTCCTTTACCATTTTAAGTAAACTAGTTATCTCTTATCTCAATCAAATGCCTCCTCCTTTCTCACTCCTTTACCAGGCCTCCCTGAGGAAAAGGGTGAGGGAGGGGGCTAGGCCCTGTCATGGCACATGTCTTTAATTAACCCACATCAGTCGCTCAGATTTTCATAGTTCTATTTTTATTAGAATTTGATCAAAAAGTTTAACATAATTTGGACAAGAAAGGTCATTCCTCAATCTTGTGCCTATTAATGAAGTACTACAGAGCTCAAAAGATAAAATTTTGCTGTTCTGCAAGACATTTATGAAATTTCATTAGTGAAGTCTTTTGCTAGTCTTCAAAACACTCTTAAAAAAAAAAAAAAGTGTCTGATATCTTGCTTAAGATGAAAAAGTGTACAGGCTATTTAGAAGGAATGATGACTAAAAAAGAATGTCAGCAATTCCAGAAAGAAATTACCAGGAGCCTGGAAAAAGAAACTCAGAGGAAATGCATGGCAGTAGATGTGCCATGCAAAAAATGAATTAAACTGACCTTGCAGTTAAACCTCTTTGAACACATGAATGGCAAAGAATTTGTCATTTGTGTCTGTGATAGCCATGTTATAAATAATGTGTGCCTCCACATCATGCTGCACTCCCTCTCCCTTTTGTTCCTGATTGGTATTTAAAATAAATCTAATGGTACACTACGTTGATCCTGCACGGTGCTTGAATTTGGGCGTGAGATTACCCATTCTTGGCTCACAGAGATAAAATGTATGCAAGAGATGTTTCTAACTCAGTGACAGAGTCATAAAGAATTGTGCCCAGCTTTTTCCCAATTGTCTTATCTTATAATGTGACATTTAGTCTGTATGTGAACTTTTGCTAATGTGTCAGACTGCAGAAGATTGTATCAACATTTTGTCCCCAAGGCAGAAATCGCACCCAATACTTTCTTAACATAATGTAATTAATTAATGTATTGCTCTTCATCAGAAGAATCTCTCTGGCTGTTTTGCATAATTATCGCTGGGTTCATATTCATCAGAAACCTCTCTAGAACAGCTTTCCTAAGCTCACTGTATCTCATTATGACCATGCAGTTAATAATGTTTTGTGCCTGCCTTTCTCTGAGCCTTCATTCACTGAATTAGGTTCATGTATGAAATCTCCCTTAGGGTAAGATCTCTGCATATTAACACTATCACTGAGACTGGAGGACTGTCTCTGAAAGGGAGTTGCAAAATGACTCATTAATCTGTCTGGAGGATGCTACGTACAGACAACGTAACTTTGAACCAGAGAGCCTACTAAGAAAAATGCAATATCACAGCACTAAGTCATCTTCAGGGCAACTCTTCAGTACAAGCAGATCCTCGGTTGACATAACTCTTCCCAATTTCCAACTGCTCTTATTAGGAAGGCTGGTCCTATCTGTGAAGCAGTAACTAGGCATTTATGAGACTTAGATTAAATTTGTTTTACCTCTGTGGACTTTTTTGTGACTTTGATCAAAGCTTTTAGGGAAAGATGTTTAAAGGTATTGAAGACCTAGAGCTGCAAAGATGTCTCCGGTGATTTAAATGGGAAATTTATTGGAAATGTCACAGAACACTGAATATCTTATTTTCACATCTGTTACTCTTTACTATTTTGACTTTCTTTTACTCAGTTTCTCATAAGTAGATAAGAGATAAAAGCACTTTCCTTTCTCATAGACTAAAAATCCATCAGTATTGTGATATTTTTTCTATATGCCGTATACAAAGTCTGAGATTGGACAGTTTTAATGCAGGTGTTAGATGGGCATATCTACATGTCATTATTCTCATCTGGAAAACTGCAGGTTGTGGTAGTATTTGTTTTATCACAATAGGACAGCTTTGAAATCTCCAGGCTGTGTATTTAACAAATAATATAGCCGAATAAGAAGAACCACCCTTCTAAAACTAAAACAATATTTATGGCAAGAGTTATCTAAAGCAGATATATTCATACAGGTACACACATATACACTAAATGGCACACTATAAAATCATGGGAAAATAATAGAAAATGAAATAAAATTACAACAGGGAGTGGTAGTAGCATATAGCAGCACAAGTCTAGGAAAAAAACAACCAGGTACAGATACAATAATTTGTTGCTGCATGAAGTTTATTTGCCATTTCAAATGTTTCTGTCTATAGCCTTTTCCCTTCAATAGTGGCATGCAGAAGAGACAGACCAATGTTTTCCTCTACCAAAGACTACAAATCCTTGTGGCAGCAAAATCCTTAGTCAAGAGACAATTGCAAATATGCCTTTGCCTAACTGGTTCTAATGCTGTTTGTACCACTATAGTGTGCCTTTGTAATTCTTATCTTTTCATGAGCAGAACTGAGCAACACATGGAAAGTTTTATGTAGAAGGCTGTTTTGAAGGATAATCGTAAATCAGAGCGTCTAAACTTGAAAGTAATGCCCCTTGATGCAGGAATTCATCTGTCTAAGCTTGTCATAACCATAACTTTCTCCGTTCTTTTCTTTTGTGCTATGCCCATCAGGAAGAATCTCTTTCACACAACTGCAGTTCTTTATACAATTGTTGCTTTTGTTCTGTGACGAGTTGTTTTGGGGCTTCAGTGGATGCTTAATACATATCTCTTGACTATACTTTGTGTCTGTTTGTGTCTCTATTTTGCATCACTTGCTGAAAGTAAAGTGGAACTCTTGTAAGGTCATCCTGCAAGGGGGAATTCGCACCAGCCTCTCTTCCTACTTCCATACAATTCGATAATAAGACAAGACCTGATGTTGGTCATTGATGGAGAATATAAGACAGGCAGGAAACTCAGGAAAGAGTTCAATTTATAGCTTCTGCCAAGTGAAGAGCATTAATGAGTTGGACAAATTTGCTAATCTTACTGAAAGCCAACCCAGAAAAAAAAATACAAACATGCAAAGTGTTTGGATAAGTTAGTGAGTTAGTGACCTCTCAGCACTAAGGACACATGTTGACCTGGACAGACACTGATATGTTGTGACTTTATAAATTGTTTTCCCTTCCTTCTGTCTTAAATTTGACATCTGTAATGCAGAAATAATTAGATAGGCCTCATCTTACAGTGCGTTCAGATTTGAGAATAAAGTGTACTCTTGGAGAAATGTGTATTACCAATCATAATCATGTTTCACTGAGGTTAATGGAAGATACAGTACCTAGCCATAAGCTGGAGATGAATCTATTTTTATCTTAATACACTACTTCATTATGCTATGATTAACAAAATGTAGAAGTGGAGCGTCGTTAGGTATTTCAAGTACTGAAGTCCATGCCCAGCTTTTGACATATAAGAGATCCTATGGCAATTATTTAAACTACCTGCATGGTGATGGCTGTCACATGTGTCAGCAAGGGCTGATGCTAAGTTGATAAGAAAAATTTGTCTTTAGAATGGAAGTGAATTTTGTTTTTCATGGTTTGAATGTGGTCAACAATAGTCTGTACTGTGTCTCTCAAAAAGAAATGTCAGTCTTTAAAATTCTTTCTTGTAGCTTCCTAGCTCCTATCACCATCCACAACTGGACAACCTGTAGATTCAGCTGAACTTACAGGAAAGTAATTTAGACTTGAATAACAAACAATGAAAATAACAGTACATAAAGCATGTTGAGGCAATAATAAAGCTGCTGAGATTTGATGTAAATGACATCAAGTTTGTAGCAAATGTTATGAAAGTCTCATTACATGAGATATGTTAGGTATCCATTAAATGCACAAGACCGTTTTTAGACAGCTGTGCCAATTCATGTCAGACAAAAGAACAATAAAGCACTGGATTCTGCAGAAGTTGAAGATTATGAAATAAAATTCTACTGGATTTGAACAGTTGAGTGCTGTATTGTATATTTTTGAAGATTAAGTGTAGACTTTCTGATGAATCCTGACATGTTTATTTCTTCCACTGCATAACTAAAATATCCAATAAATGCAAAAAACATCCCTGCAAATAGTGTGATATTATTTTTCTTCCAGGTTCTGTGTGTTTGGCTTTTTGATGCACACTTCATTATTTATTTTATGGATGCTAGTAAAAATAAGTAGCTAACTAACTGTGTATACCCACACTCCACCCCCAACATCAACAGAGCTGTAAGAGCTGGTCTATTTCAAAAATATATATGTTTTTTATAAGACTCTTCTGGGTAAACTTTATGATGGTGGTTGAAAGAATCCTGAAAAAAAATGCTACATTGCTACAATGTTATTTTGATGTTCCTACATTGCAATGACTGGAATTTCAGGTGTATACTTCTTTAGCTGTGTGAGCAGACCTTTGTACTTAGGCTATTATCATTCTGTGGAATTAAAAGCGTGTGTATATAATGGCTAATTCACTTTGCCCACCACAATGACTATGTTTATGTCTTGACAACTTGTAAGAGCTCTAAAGAGAATAGCCCTGTAAGAAAAAATTAAACACTTTGTCTCCACTTCATACACATAACGTTGTTTACTGGAGTACAAGAGCTCCTGTATCATGTTGGTATTATGTTTCATAAGCTGCACTAAATAAGGCAATAAAGGCTGGAAGCAGACCAGATTGCTAGGGAGTGTAGCCCATGACCAAGGGCCCATCTGAAGTGCCTGCACACCAATTCGCACAGCGCTGATGTCATGGAAAGGTCACTCTCAATGATCTTTACATGTCAGTGTGATCAGGGGAGGTTTCTGAGGACTCGAAGAAAAAAAATGCCATTAGCCCTCAAGAACAGCAAGGAGGGTCCATAGAACTGCAGAGTGGTCAGAATCATTTCAGTTTCTGGCAAGGTAATGGACTGAATCAGTGATGGACTAAATCATCCTGAGAATGATTTCAAACATATGAAGACAAATGAGGTCGGGAGTAGTCAATATGGACTTATAAAGTAAAAATTATGCCTGACCAACTCGATGGACTTTGTATAGTAAGAAGACTGCTTTGGTGGACAATGGGAGAGCACCAGATGTTTTTTATCATGACTTTAGCAAGGCTTTTGACATAGTCACTCGTAACATCCTTAGACAAAATATGAAAACAGAAGATATATAAACAGTAAGATAGGTTGCAATATAGCTAAAATAGTGATCAGTGATCAATACTGGAGCCAGTACTGTTTAACGTTTTCATCAGTGACCTGGATGACTGGGCAGAGTGCACCCTCGGCAAGTCTGGATATGATACAAGACTGGGAGAGCTGTTCAGTACACCAGAGGGTTATGCTGCTGTCCTGGGGGATCTGGACAGGCTAGCAGGAACCTGATGCAGTTCAACAAGAAGTGCAAAGTCCTGCACCTGAGGAGGAACAACCCTAGGCATCAGGACGTGCTGAGGGGCAGGCATATGGAAAGCAGCTCTACAGAAAAGGACCTAGGGGTCCCGGTGGACACCAAGCTGAACATGAACCAGCAGTATTCCCTGACCAGTCAGAAGGCCAGCAGCCTCCTGGTCTGCATTCGGCACAGTATTGCCAGCAGGTTGAGGGAGATGATCTTGCCCCTCCGCTCAGCTCTGGTGAGCATCTGGAATGCTGTGTTCACTGCAGGGCCTGGACTAGATCTCCTGAGGCCTCTTCCAATCTCAACTATTCTGTAAATCCATGATTCTTTAATGGGATCTTTATTGAAAATCAGCTTATATAACTGTGATTTCTTGTGGGAAACTATTCAAAGGGAATATGAAAACTGCATAATAATCAATTGCAACACAATAAGAACATGATTAGAAGACTGCTGATATGCTAGTCTTCTTTTGTAGAAACTCCAGTTATTATGCAAAGATGATGTTACAGGAACTTATGAAAAATGCAGCACGAAAAGATGTAGGAAACATCAGTAAAGGCTAAAAAACAGTATAGAAGCTTGCTGAGAAGGAAAAAAAGTCAAAGGAAATAATGTTTCCCTTGGGACAACACAAGTTAATAAGCTTAAGGAAAAAAAAATAACAGAGAAAACACTATCAAATAATAATGTTTTAAAAAGTTAGAGATGATAACTGCTAAAAATTAAATAATTCTGATTGGTGTTTAAAGCAATGCTGCAACAAAATAGAAGAGAATAACGTGATTTTCTGCTTCTTACTCTGAGACCTTGCATCACAAGGGAAAGGCTCCTGGTGAGATAACATCTGGCCTTGTTGTATATATAGATACATAGATTATAAGGTTATTTTTATCATTTATTCTGACCTCATGCAGCAAGAAACATCTGAGCCCTGATATTGTTGTAGTTCAAACACAATTCAGTGGAAGTTCAAAATTCAATATAGTTCCAAACTTTTCGGGACATGAGAGAGAACCACCAACTAGGAAGTTGTTAATGTGTTGTGTTTCAGAACACCGAAACTCAAAAAAACAAAAGATTCAGTATGTGCAAAGAAGAGGTAGTGCCAAAATATATATTCCTGAAAACTGGTCAACTTGCAAAGAAAGAAGGGGTCCAGAAAGAAGAAAGTGCAGATCCTTGGTGGGAGAAATATGCTGGAATTGAGGGAGGTCTGTAAGAAAAGTGGAATGCCTGAAATTTTCTGGACTGTGATTTATGTTAGTCACCTTCAGTGACAGACAGTGTAAACACCTACATTTGAGCTAATCTGGGCTTTCAGAAGAAATCCAGGAATTGTACAGTTGCACCTCCTTTGATTTATGTTGTGGTTGTTCTCTAGTAATGAAACATGAACTATTTATTTATAGTCATTAAAAGAAAGGGAGCCTAGACAATCAGGTTTATATGGCATAGCTGCCTTGGGGCATGCAAACCTCAATAAGATGTCTTGCAGTAAGACAAGGTACATAAGCAAATGATACATTATGGATTGTTTTGTTTCACGGTACAAAGAGAGACCTCAGTATCTGACAAGGGCTCACAGAGCTCCAGTTAGCTGAGGAAAACCTGGAGGTAAAAACTTGTGTCAATATACACAACGGTATGATCTACATCAGTATTCAACTCTCTCCTCACCCTAGTCCCTCTCACTTCACTGTCCTTTGTAAACTATTACATTGCTTGATTACTCTAATTGGCTTGAAACTGCACTTTATCATTTGTTTATTCAGCTCAGGGAGGTACAATCCTAAACTTGTCTCACTGTTCACTGAATCATGCTATGATTTTTTTTTATCTGCATTTACCTCATTATCAGATGCAGTGCCAAATCCAATTTCTTTAATAAACTGAATGGAATGAGCTCCTAAATATTTTCAACATAAAATATGGTATCACTTCTTGCTATCTTCCTGCCATCTTCTTACACAAGTATTTTTCTGAGAGCTTTCTCTGAGAGTATTTTCTCTGAGAGTATTTTCTGAGAGATGGGGATCTTGATAGCAGTGTGTAGAGACAAGGCAATTTCCCTGTTTCTGTTTGACAGTCCTGCTTTTTGTACTGAAAATGATTTTTGTCCTCTTTGTTGCAGCACTTCAGCAGTAGCATGTTGAGACAATTTCCTACTCCCAAAAGATTGTTTTTTTTTTTTTTTTTTTTGCTTTTTTGCTTTTTTTCACTGAGTTAATACTTTGAAGAGTAAGGTCCCTCAAACAGGTTCAGCATGAATTTCCTGCTCTTGTACATGTTACTGAGCAGTTGCTTATAAGAAAATAAATTTAAGATACTTCAAAATACCCTGTTGAAGAAACATGTCTCCTCATTATTTATTACCTCATAATCTTCTTAATTTCAAGATTTATCTGTAAATATCTGATATAATTATTGAGATCTTTACTAAAATAATTACAGCTTGGTCAGTAAATCCATGGATGGTTCCTCTTTGATAGCTGCAACAATAAATTATTTAATTTATTTGAGATTTATTCATTCCATAGAAAGGAAAATAATACATAGCTGTTTCTCAAATGCCCTGCAGAAATTCAAATGTCTTTATGTTGAAGAATAATAGCAATAATTGTTGAATAATACCAACACAAAATGGGAGGAGACACTCCGTGTCATTGAATATAGTTTTATTTTATTACAAGCGATGATATTATGAAACACATTTTATAGACTACTCTATACAAAAGCAGATATGGTTGCCTGATAACTACCATTAGTCTGGTATATCACAGTTTCATTATTGTTATGATTAAAAGATTTCTTCTAAATTTTAAACAGAGTTTATTAATTTTAACAATTCTTTCTTGTTCCACTGTTGCCCTTTATCTTAAGTAGTTTGTCTGTCATCTTGCTATTCCGTCCCAGATACATTTTGAAACAGAATACTCTCTTTTTGTTTGTGTTTGTTTGTTTGAAAGGTTAAGCAAACCCAACTTTCTTGCTTTTGGCTACAAAAACAGCCTCATTTTCCTTGTATTATCATGGAAATTATTGTCAGCATCTATATTAACATCAGAAAAAATGACAGGTTTACTCTGTGGGCCAAGTGGATGGCCATTATTCATTTTTTTTTCTTTTGTATATTGGGTTGCAATTCTGTCATTGCAGTGTTTTCTCTGCAACTGAAGTCAGGAAAAGCAGTCTTTACTTTTTGCAAAATCTGTCTGTCCTATTTAAAAATATGTACTAGACTGGTAGTCTTTTCAGTCAAGAAGTTTCTTGGCTCCGCTCTTGTTTTTTCTTTTATAACAGAGTTTCTGTTTAGAAAACTCCTCAAAAAGATCTTAAAAGATATACATTTCTAGATTTCAAACTGTTCAATTTTAGAACATTGCATATAACCAGCTTTATTGGAAATGGTAAGTTTTCTTCCTCATTCATAGCACCATGTCAAGTAAAAATATACACTGAGCATTTTTCCTTGTTGTGCACCTGTATTTCTTATGTTTCCATTCCTATGTAACAGTGAAAGCCTATATTACTTAGGAGCTCACCTTCATTGCAATATGCCTGCTTACTAGGTCATGATTTATGATTTTTACTGGGCCATTTAAACTTCAGCAGTTTCTTTGCTTTCCTTATCAGCTGGGTGCATTAAATTTGTTATTTGAATTCATTGCATTGAAGTGGTTGTTTTCACATATCATATTGCATATAAAACTAGAATAGTAATTTTCACCTGTTTTTTTTATCAAGACCTTATTTTTTGTGTAATAAAATTTTTGTGCAATGAAATTCTCTGTATTTATGAAATCATATCTTCCTGCACACCCAATAAAATGTCCTTGAAGAATTTGCAATGTCATTTAAAACTTTCTTCTTAAAATTTATCAGTTCATATAAAACATCATGAAGTATTGGGATTAAATTTATCACTTAATATAGAAAATCATTTGTGTTAGGATGTTAATATAATCTCTTGAATTCAGAGAACTCGCCTTTGCCTGTTTTAAATGATTATAATTGATGAGCAAATCCAAAGAGTTTCAGAAATGTAATGATATTCAAAAGTCCAGATGATTTTTTGTAGTTGCAGACACATTTTCTACTTAACTGATGTAGCCACATTTGCTCTTAAGACCTATAATTGTTTACTTTGAATTCGCTACTGTCTTGAACCTGCTATTTTTTAACAAGATGACAAGATACAGCAGAATGTCATTGCAAAAGGGAGTAAGTGAGGCAGTAAGTGTTGTCCCAGCACTGGGCACAGCTGAGCAGAGCCTGGCTTCATCTTCTTTGCACCCTCCCTTCAGGTGTTTA
>VXAV01007352.1:30332-49325 GCA_013399715.1 Alectura lathami | reverse complement strand
AAAAAAGGGTAATGAGGTAATGAAGAGCTCTGGAGGAAATTCCACTGAATGTTAGAATGATGAATGTAAAGTTGTTTTGTTTGAAGGAGAGCCTGAGATGCCAATTTGCAGAGGGAAAAACATGCCCTGTTACTCAACACTGCAACAGATTTGGATCAAAAAACTTTGTAAACATCCTCCTCCACCTTCTTTTTTCTTCACACATTTTTACATGAGCAATGAGCAAGGTCTGAACATTTTCATGGAAAAAAAAGTCTAAACTCAGTCCCAATTTTCTTTAACTTGCACATCAGTGTCTGGCAGGTATGTGTCTCATTAAGTCTTTCTGAAGCTACCATCAGTGCATCAGGAACAGCTCTTCCTTCTCATTATATGCTTATAGGGAGCTTATGGATTATGCCTCTACTAGTAGAGATTTGGGGGTTCTGTTCATTTCTTTTGTTTTTCACATTTTGTAAGCATTAATGTAAATTCCTGTAATCTTTTGTATTATATTTAAACCATTGTACAGACAGAAAATAAGGTGGTATTTGAATCAGTAAGGGGTATCATATGTGTTTTAGTGGAGCAGCTTGTGAAGCCAACTGTAGGCATAAGAAAAAGTGTTTAAAAGTCTGGGTAAATATTTGTTGTTTCTTCCTCACTTTCCTGACATTGTCCCCACTTTTCCTCTCACAAATACAGTTTTTATCACAGTCCATACAACAAGTTGGATTTTAAAGGAAATGAGAATATATAAAACAGATTAAGACTGAATGAATTCCTCAGAAATCAAAATGTTTTAAAATGGCAGAAATTTTGAATACGTAGCTATATCAAACAAATGATATCATCCAGAAAAAGGTCTACACAGTCACCAACTAGCCTATGACATTTAACAATGCTAGAGGCTGTCAAGTCCAATATTATGGCTAGTTACATATATATCTTTAAAATGGCATTTATTGTTTTAACCTAAAGGCATAGAGGATCATTAATTTTGGCAGCTCAAATCTCTTCTGTTTACCTCTCCTCTTTCCAGTTTGATCTATTTACTCTCATTTCTTTCAATATATGCACAGGGTAAGAAGTAACAGGCACAAACTGAAACATCTGAATATGAAGAAAAATTCCTTTACTGTGAGGGTGACAGAGCACTGGAACGAGCTGCCCAGAGAGGTTGTGAAGTCTCCTTCTTTGGAGATATTCAACACCTGCCTGGATGTGTTCCTGTGCAACTTACTGTAGGGAACCGGTTTGAGCAGAGATGCCTTCCATCCTCAACCATTCTGTGTGTGATTCTCTATCAATTATTTTCCTTTATTTATTTAAAGACATTGGCTTTCACACAGACAAAACTGGTTAAAAATCTAATGCATCTCTTCCTGTCTTTTCTGGAGTTAATGGTCTCTACTATCATGTTTTTAGCAAATAGTCAAGAGGGCTGGCAAGTTACAGGCTATTTAAATACCTATGATCTCACATTCCCTGAGCAGGTAGTAGAGATGGTTTAAGAAGTTACTACCGCATAGCTGCATTTTATTAACTCCCTGCTGTGCACTGTTACAGGAACAGCAAAACTGGCACATTATGTCATGGGCTTTACCTTAGCTATTACATGTCATGGACTGGTTTTAATATTATAAGTAAAAGTTTCCTGAGCATGTCTGAAAATGTCAAATTCCATTCCTCCATATGACTACCTAATTCCTGCTGTCACAGCTGGGGAAGAAAGACCACTGTGTATCTATTGGACACTCAAAAATAGTAATAATAATAAAAATCTCTACTGCCTGTTCCTGTTTTGAACTGCTGAACATATTCTGCTTTCTTCATCTACTTCCAGTTCTCCCCACAGAGCACAAGTGTCACCTACCTGCCAATCACTCTCTCTGTCAAGAAGCTTCATAAATATAGTTTGATTTTTGGGTGGTCCTGTGTGGAGCTAAGAGTTGAACTCTGTGATCCTTGTGAATCACTTCCAACTCGGGATATTCTATGATTCCTGCTTCTGTATGGTTGTTCCTGTAGTGTTATGTACTCTCTCAATACAAAAAGTGAAATGTTTGGAAGAGAATAAAATCCCTGGTCCCTGCACACTTGAATGTGTATATGCTTTTAATCGGACAACCAGATGAAGGTAGGCTATATTTATGAGAGAAGCCACCATCTCCCAAATAATTTGCTCAGGAAAGAGAAAGGAGAGGAATATGTGCATGAACTCTTGCAGGAAGCCAATATTTCTTTTTTTCTTATCTCTGTAGAGGACATTGCCTAGTGATGCTTCAAACTACTCACAATACACAACAGTGTTTCTTTCGTCATTAAGATAACGACAATGATGGGATAATGCAGGTGCCAGTACTGGGGCAGAGACAGCCGAGAAGAGATCTGTCTGCTGCTTTTTTAGCCCATCCAGATCTCTTAATCCTCCGTGGCATTCTCACTCACCATAGCTGTGAGGGTGGCCAGCAGGATATAATTCTTGATGATTTTCTCTGAATAACCTTTCCACGGGTCAGCCTTAGCAGAGATAAGACTGCCTCTCTAGAGAGCGACAGCCACTGATATATGTGGATACTTAGCAAACATGCTGTCTGAAGCACCTGTCACTGATAGCAGTGGAACAACACTGGTGCAGAGCTGCTCAAATTATCTCAGGTTCAGAGTGATTTTTCAGTGCTATCCATTTTGCTGTTTTTTCTCAAGAGGCTTTTCATATGTCATATCATTCCTACTCTTTAGCACAATAGTCGTTATGTTAAAACTAGCTGAAAAAATCAGCAAGCTCTACCAGGGAATGTAGGCTGTGCATATTTCACAGTGGGGGTGATACCAAATGAGAAACAGCCGGTTATACACTTATTGTTGCAGCAGTGAGAGAATATTATATTTTAATATCTTTACTTTTAAGAGCAAGGACAAACTAAATGACAAAGAGGTCCTCAAGGGGGAAAAAATAGGGTTCTCATATTTGCTGGCTATTTAAGTGAAGACAATCTATGGTATAAAATGCTATTTTCCCTCCTTATCCATACAAAGGTTTGTACTACTTCAGACATCTCAGATAGACTAGCTCAACACATCCTAACTAACTAGATCTTAAGGCTAGATATGATGAAGAAATAAAGACTATGGAAGTTAGAAGCTGCATAGCCTAGGTGGCTCTTAGCCTCTGGACCTGCCTGGAGAACATTGTGACAGTCAGCCTGGGTCTGTGTGAGGGGAGATTTGGAGATTTGGGGACCTCAAAATGACAACTCAAACTGCCAGGCCCTGAGGAGAAAGCAGCATGGAGCAAGCCAATGGAAAACACTGATGACAGATGATTTTAAACCAATATTTCTCTCCTAAAGGCACACAGCTCATCCAGTTCAAAACTGATATCTAAACCGAAGCAAAGCTGGCACAGGATTGTCCTCCTGAAGGCAAACGTGCCCTTCTGCTTTTCCAAAATCAGAGCAGACTGTATCTTCCTGTAGAAGAGTTTCATGGTTTGATTTGGAATGTGGGGGAGATGAAATTCAATGCCATTTTTAAGGCTGGAAGAGTCTCAGTCTCTACACTCATATGTCCACAGGAAATGCATTAACCATTGGGCAGTTTGTACCCTGTTCCTGACACTGACACTGAACTGACTGTACTTAGGAGTTTTTCATTATTTGGATCAACAAGATTATCATCAGGCATGCTAGTGATAAACTACAGGACAGCATGCCAAAAGTGTGTTAGCTAGGTCCTTCAGACTGCTCAGTGAGGTGCAGAGAACACTGAAGCACATCTGAAACGTTTCTACAACAATGCACATAGCATGAATAACAAGGAGGAGGAGACAGAAGCCTTGGCTCAGTCTCAGAGCTACAACATTATTGGCATTCCACCATTATGGGATTGTACTTTAGGACACCAAGCTAGGATGACAGCACTGAAGAATTATTCTTTAAGAAACCAAGAGATGTTTCTAGACCACCCACCTTTGTCCTTGTGGGTGATTCCAACCTTCCAGGTATTAAATGGCAGTACCACATAGCTGATACAACCAGGTCCAGGCTATTCCTAAACACCCAGACTATAACAACCTAGTAACAAGTATTAAGGGAGCCAGTTAGGAAAGGTGCTTGTTTGTGCTTGTGTTTGAAAGCTAGATTTGCTGCTTGTAAACAGAGAGGATCTCGTAGGCGAGGTGGCAAATGGTGGCCATCCTGGTGACAGAGACCATGAAGTAATTGAGTTTAAAATGTTCAACAAGGTCTAATACTGGATTCTGTACCAAGGATGGGGCAACCCTGGCTATACGTACAGACTGTGGGACAGTTAGCTGGAGAGTAGCCCCACAGACAGGGATCTGGGGTTCTGGCTGGTGGCGAGTTGAACCTGAGAGAGTAGCGTGCCCTGGCAGCCAAATGCCAACTGTGACCTGGGATGCATCAGGCCCAGCACTGCCAGCCAGCCGAGGGAAGGGATTGTCCCACTCTGCTCTGCCTGGTGCAGCCTCAACTCAAGAACTGGGTGCGGGTTTGGGTGCCACAATGCAAGAAGGACATAAAATCATTAAGGAGTATCCAAAGGAGGACTACAAAGATGTGGAAGGGTCTGGAGGCGGGATGTATGAGGAGCAACTGAGGTCCTTTGGTTTGTTGGGCCCAGAGCAGAGGAGGCTGAGGGGAGGCCTCATGGCGGCCTGCAGCTTCCTCCCAGGGGAGCGGAGGGACAGGCACTGAGCTCTGCTCTCTGGGGACAGCAACAGGACCGGAAGATACAGCTTGGAGCTGTGTCAGGGGAGGGTCAGGCTGGGTATTAGGGAGAGATTCTGCACCAGAGGGTGGTGGGCATGGAACAGGCTCCCCAGGGCAGTGGTCATGGCCCCAAGCTGTTGGACCTTGAGAGTGTTTGGATACTGCTCTCAGTCACAGGTTTTGGATTTTGGGTGGTCCTGTGTGAGTAAGTCGGACTCGATGATTGGGTCTCTTCCTACTCAAGATATTCTATAATTCTGTGAATTGACATCAGGCATAAGATGGTCAACCCTTATGTTTGTGCTGTACTGGACTGTGTTACTGACTAACAAGTAGTGGTTCATAGAATCACAGAATGTTAGAGATTGGAAGGGACCTCGAAAGATCATCTAGTCCAATCCCCCTGCCGAAGCAGGAACACCTAGATCAGATTGCACAGGAACGCATCCAGGTGAGTTTTGAATGTCTCCAGAGAAGGAGACTCCACAACCTCTCTGGGCAGCCTGTTCCAGTGCTCTGTCACCCTCACTGTGAAGAAATTTCTCCTCATATTTAAGTGGAACCTCCTATGTTCCAGCTTGCACCCATTGCCCCTTGTCCTGTCACAGTGAAGAGCCTGGCTCCATCCTCCTGACACTCACGCTTTACATATTTATAAACATTAATTAGGTCACCCCTCAGTCTCCTCTTCTCCAAGCTGAAGAGACCCAGCTCCCTCAGCCTTTCCTCATAAGGGAGATGCTCCACTCCCTTCATCATCTTGGTGGCTCTGCGCTGGACCCTCTCCAGCAGTTCCCTGTCCTTCTTGAACTGAGGGGCCCAGAACTGGACACAATACTCCAGATGCGGTCTCACCAGGGCAGAGTAGAGGGGGAGGAGAACCTCTCTCGACCTACTAACCACAGCCCTTCTAATACACCCCAGGATGCCATTGGCCTTCTTGGCCACGAGGGCACAGTGCTGGCTCATGGTCATCCTGCTGTCCACCAGGACCCCCACCCCCAGGTCCCTTTCCCCTACGCTGCTCTCCAACAGGTCAGTACCCAACTTATACTGCTTCCTGGGGTTATTCCTGCCCAGATGCAAGACTCTACACTTGCCCTTGTTAAATTTCATTAAATTTCTCCCTGAAGAAAAAGAAAAAGAGCTTAAAGCTTAAAGAAGAGCTTAAAGAAAAATATCATGCAACTTCCAGCCCATTAACATCAACAGCAACCCTGTGAAGTTGCCCTATGTGTTACACAGTTCCTGCCTTTTGATGATCTTCCTAAGCCATCTGTTTCCCAGTAAAAAGTCTTCTCTGGAAGACGGGACCAATCTCTGCAGACTGTTTGATCTAGTGATCTAGTGGCTGGCAACCCTGTCCACAGCAGGGGAGCTGGAACTACATGATCTTTGAGGTCCCTTCCAACCCAAGCCATTTTATGATTCTATGATTCTATGATCCCATGATTCTATTCAGTGACCAGATCTCTGTGCCACTGGGGATTAATAACTCAGATTCTGTAAGGCCACTCATATTGGGTTAAGCCAGAAGACTCATTCTTGTAGTGTTCACTGCTGAGTATCTTTTAAAATTATGAATTAGATATTTTTGCTTATGAGCTGTAGCATAATTTTTTATTCCAAAGCAGTAGGTAGTTCATAGTGAGAACGTTCTCTGGAAAATGAAGGAAACAAAAAATTATGCTTAGAGTGCTTGGTTAGCATCGTTGATGTTTAAATATGAAACTGTGGCACCTTTGATTTCAATGCTCAAGTTTCAATCACTGTTAGGAAGGACAGCATTTCATCCAAGGGGAATTATGCCACTGATTTATATGAGAGTGTTCCCAAGCTTTGTGCTAAGCTGTATATTTTTTACTCTATAAATACATTTTTTTTTCTTTTTTTTTTTTTCTGTCAACACTAGAATATAATCCAAAGGGAAAACAAAAACCTTTTGCCATGATAATTTCTTTTAAGAAAAGTTGTCTTCCTGGGCCTATTCAAATGATCACAGAATAAAAGACTGTCTAGTAGAATATAAAATCACATAAATTGTTATGCCTGAGAAGGGACTCTTTTATTTACTCCAGGATGAAAAATTAGGAACTAAGGCATGAACTGGGGAAAAGTAACTTATTTCCCCTTCAGTATACACATCCTCAATTGTTTTTTTTTTCTCTTTATTGATGAGTGTGCATCTCAAGAATATCACAGGATGATTTGATAGGATATGCTTGGATATACCTGGGATACAAAATATATCCATGAAAAGAGAGGTCTGTCTGTATCAGTAAGCATGATTCCACATGGCTGAATCTTTTGTATGACGTGTAAATCTATTGTAAATAGATATAATATTGACACTTTGAGAGGGATTCCAGTTCTTCTCTGTTAGGAAAATGCACCTTCCTTTCTGCATTTGTTTACATTCAAGGAGATACATTATTGAAGTGTATTAATACTGACTATTTTAATACTGACTATTGAAATTCTGCAGTTCCTCATAGCTAACAAGGCAGACTGCAAGGGTATATGTGAGTCAGTGGGTGGTAAAATTATCCCTTTCCTGTTCATTTAAAAAATATATTTCCCCTGATGTAGTTCCATCAGCTTCTGCCATGAATAAATTATCATATGCCAAAGTACAATCCTTTTCTTGTTGCTGCTACAGTTATTCCTAATTGGTCATTAATACAAAAATAATTCCTGTATGGCACAGATTTTGGCATTTTAATTGCAAGGGCAGAAGAGATGTTAAAAATTATCACGCAGTTCTGATTCCTAGAAAGGTCTCTAGGACTTTTATAATGCTCCGCACCCCCCCCCCAAATTCCTGGTTGCTAGAGGTAATAACACGATGTGTGACATCAGCTCCTTCTGAGGCCAAGAGAAGTTGAAGGCATTCTACATTTCACACGGTCAGGGTTTTACACTACAAACCAACAGGCAAAAAAAAAAAAAAAAAAAGCAAAAGCAATCTGTGCATGGGTGCCCTGTGTTCTGTTCATATCTGGGTCAAGTGCAATGACAGACTCCCAGGGACCTTTCAGAAAGGGAGATGCACTGCAGTTATCTTTCAAAGGAACATAAGAATGCTTTGTGGCTGAATCAAATAAATAGTGGCGACACTTCAGCATTATTGTCTCAAAGACAACTCATATCAAGTATTTTCATGAACATTTTTTGTATATTCCATATACTTTCCAGCCCTGGAGAAATCAGCTGTACAGTAGGAGTGAATTTCAAAATGAATTCCCTTTCAACTCTCCTTCCTTTAGAGACTCACCACAGTAGTATGGATTATGAAATGATTATGGGCCATAGGGAAAAGTAGAACCTCATTTTTCTTTGATGATCAACCTCAGAAACACCACAGCAGCAAACCTGTGGAGAACTTAAAACAACAGTTTAATAGCTGAGCTGATATTGATCCACGATGAGGGAGATAGGAAAGTCTAAGGGAAGAAAAACCTCATCTGTTTAATTAAAATAGTGCAGTATTTACCTCTCCCCCAAAGAAGCAAGAAAAGCCAGTATCAGTTTACAGTTGTTTTTCATAAGAACTGATATTTCTACATTCTAGCACACAGACCCTTCAGAAAGATTTATTTCTTAACATTTTCTTCATGCAGAAATAAATAAACTATTCACAGAAATGTGAATATATGTTGCTGAGGCATTTTAGCTCTCTTTTTTATCACAGGGGCCATGATGCAGTGTGTTGTGCCAGGAGAGAGGTCCCTTGGATTTTGTTCTGTCAGTAATTGTCAGAAATGTGATTTTTTAACATATTCAGTAATTAAACACGCATATATATGTATAACAGAATTATAGAATTGTCCGAATTGGAAGGGATCTTTAAAGGCCATCTAGTCCAACTCCCCTGCAGTGAGCAGGGACATCTACTGCTAGAGCAGGTTGCTCAGAGCCCTGCCCAGCCTGACCTTGAAGTTTTCCAGGGACGGGGCATCCACCACCTCTCTGGGCAACCTGTGCCAGTGCTTTACCACCCTTAGTGTAAAAAACTTTTTCCTTATATCTAGTCTAAATCTCCCCTCTTTCAGTGTGAACCCATTTCCCCTAGTCCTATCACAACAGACCCTACTAAAGAGTCTGTCACCTTCTTTCATGTAGCTCCATTTCAAATACTGAAAGGCTGCTATCAGGTCTCCCTGGAGCCTTCTCTTCTCCAGACTGAACAGCCCCAACTCTCTCAGCCTGTCCTCACAGGGGAGGTGTTCCATCCCTTGGATCATTTTTGTGGCCCTCCTCTTGACACACTCCAAAAGGTCCATGTCCCTCCTGTACTGAGCACTCCCCATCTGGACACAGTACTCCAGGTGGGGTCTCACCAGCACAGAGCAGAGGGGCAGGATCACCTCCCTTGCCCTGCTGGCCACGCTTCTCTGGATGCAGCCCAGGATACGGTTGGCTTTCTGGGCTGCGAGGGCACAGTGCTGGCTCATGTCCAGCTTGTCAGTCACCAGTACCCCCAAGACCCTTTCGGCAGTGCTGTTCTCAGTCCTTGCATCCCTGTCATTGTTTTTCATAGGTATTCCATATCATGACAAAAAGTAATAAGCTAACACAGATGGGAGGGATGCTAAAAGGAAACTACAACCCCCAGAACGCTCCTGTCCATTCCCATGTGGTTTTGGGTTCTGGGAGCTGCTCCCTCCCTCTTTTGCCTCCGATTGCCATTGTGCACACATATAGGTTAGGACATACTCCCGTACTTTCCAATTTATTAGATTTATAGCTCTCAATTCCTTTCATATTGTATTTTCTTGCATTCCTTTGCTGTTTTTAGTAAACCAATTATCTTCTACCTCAATTGCACCTCCTCCATTATCACTCCTCTAGCCAGCATCTGTGAAAGGGGGTGGGGTGGGGGAGGGGGGTAGGCCCTGTCGTGGGACAAGCTTTAATTAACCCATGACAATCTCCCAGCTTGCATTGATAGTGGAGGTTGCTGTGACCCAGGTATAAGATCTTGCATTTCGCTTTGTTGAAGCTCATGAGGTTAGCCTGGGCCCACTGCTCCAGCCTGTCTAGGTCTCTCTACATGGCATCCCATCTCTCAGGCGTATCAACTGCACCACACAACTTGGTGTCATCTGCAAACTTGCTGAGGGTGCACTAGATCCCAGAATGGACCCTTGAGGAACAGCACTCAACACTGATCTGCATCTGGACATTAAGCCATTGATGACTACACTCTGGATGCGATCTAGCAACCAGTTCCTCATCCATCGAAGAGTCCACCCATCAAATCCATATCTTTACAGTTTAGAGAGAAAGATGTTATGGGGGACCGTGTCAGCGGCCTTCCTGAAGTCCTGACAGATGACATCACTGGCTCTTCCCTTGTCCACCGATGCAGTAGAAGGCCACTATGTTGGTCAGGCAGGACTTGCCCTTGATGAGGCCATGCTGGTTGTCTCACATCACCTCCCTGTCTTCCATGTGCCTTAGCATAGCTTTCAGGAGGATCTGTTCCATGATCTTCCTCGGCACAGAAGTGAGACTGGCAGGTCAGTAGTTCCCTGGATATATGTTTGTTTTCATTTCCTCTGCATGCCGAACTGAGATTCTTTGCTTTAGATATTAGAGAACTGCAAGTTTCCTCCAAACAGATTTACTTCCCATTTCATATAATCTCACAGGAGGTCAGATAGTCCAAGTTCCAGGTCAAAATGGGTCTTGTAGTCTCCTACTGCCTCATCTCCTATCACTTCACTTCTGAGAAGTGTTCCACTCTGTCTTCTTTACACCTTTCCAGGAGGAAGATGAAGACAAGACATAGTATTTTCACTTAACTGTCTCTTTCAAACTTAAGGCAAGAAATTCCTGACTTTTCAACATCCCCGTATATCACATATTTATTTTCTAGTCTTATGATCATCCAAAGAGCAGGCACATTACTCCTTATTCAAGGTCTGATATGTAGAAAAATATGATTTTCTTTATGAAAAATGTTATAATGCCATATATGAACTTTCACTAGGACTGTTTGTCTGGGCATTTTCTAACATAAATTTCATTATATATTTTTTTGAAAAAACAGTGGGAGTTGACTACTTTAACACTTCCCAAAAAAGTTTTTTTTTTTTTTTCCTTGACTAAATTAATTTGAAAGACAAAATGCTTGAATAAACTATTATATAGCATTTTGGTATAACTTAAAACTGCTTTTGTGAAAGACAAAAGCTTAATAGCTGAAACAATGTGATAATATATCTGTGACATAAATATTAGTAACATTTGGAAAACTTCATTTCATAAATCTCTGGCACATAAAATATGGTTGTCTAATTAGGGTCATGAGGTCTAATTTCTTTGGACAATTCTCTGTAGTATTTACCACCAGACCAATTATAAGAAAGTATTGTTTAGACATAGCCGTCAGAGAAAATATTCACTAGCCCATTATGTAAATATATTGCTGAGAGAAAAGTTAGGAAAATGAAATCTTTTAGCATTTGTTTCTAATGATTAAATCAACAAAACTGTTCCAAAGTTCCATCATTTGGGGATGTGACTGAATAAGCAGTTGAAAAGTTATATCTCTTCATATTGTTTAAAATAAATACTTTAATCTTAAATATGAAGCTTTTTGATGTCTTCAAGCACTACTTAACTGTGCTAAACTGGTATTTCTACATATGCGTTTCAAGTAACCTTCCAGTCTGTTTAATCTTCTTAGTATTAAAATTCACAGCTGCTACAAGTAAAGTTCTGCACCCACTTTAACACTCTGTAGCTCCAAATTCATGTTGGACACTAGAAAAATTATTTAATTTCCTTGTGACCTCAGTTCTCAATCTGTAAACTGGTGATGAGACCACCCTGCACTCCCTTTCTGCCACAAAATTGCTCTGTCTTCTCCATAGTTACAGGAACAACTGAGCTTCAAAGTACTGGAAGCTGAGAAGTCCTCTCATGAACCGAGTCACCGCATTCTTTTCCTGATATCACCTTTGTACTCTGAGCTTTTGTTTCAAGCCATTGTCAGCAACAGGTTATAGCACGGAGTGGTCTAACACAAAACAGCTACTCATCTTCTTATAACATCAAACCACTGCCAACAGCAATGCAGTTTGGATTAGACTCCTGGTTTAAAAGTTTTTGGGGAAAGAAATGTGAAGACAATGATAGGAGCCTCCTATTTGTACTATCAATGACTGCAATAATATAACTACATAAAATTGTCATTCATTATTCTTGCTGCCATCAGCAAGATCTGGACAGGCTGGAGAGCTGGGCAGAGAGGAACCTGATGAGGTCCAACAAGGGCAAGTGTAGAGTCCTGCACCTGGGGAGCAACAACTGCATGCACCAGTACAGGCTAGGGGCTGACCTGCTGGAAAGGAGCTCTGGGGAGAAGGACTTGGGTGTCCTGGTGGACAAAAGTTTGGACATGAGTGGGCAGTTTGCCCTTGTGGCCAAGAAGGCCAATGGAATCCTAGACTGCATTAAAAAGAGCATGGCCAGCAGGTCGAGGGAAGTGTTCCTCCCCCCTGCTCTGCCCTGCTGAGGCCGCATCTGGAATCCTGTGTTCAGTTCTGGGCTCCTCAGTTCAAGAGAGACAGGGATCTTCTGGAGAGAGTCCAGCGCAGGGCCACAAAGACGATCAGGGGTCTGGAACATCTTCTGTATGAGGAAAGGCTGAGAGAACTGGGGGTCTTCAGCCTGGAGAAGAGGAGACTAAGAGGGAATCTGATCAGTGTATATAAATATCTGAAATGCAGGAGCTGAATGGATGAGGCCAGGCTCTTTTCAGTGGTGCCCAGGGACAGCATGAGGGGCAATGGGCAGAAACTGGAACACAGGAGGTTCCATACAAATCTAAAAAAAACTTCTTTGCTGTGAGGTTATGGGAGCACTGGCACAGGCTGCCCGGAGAGGTTGTGAAGTCTCCTTCTCTGGAGGTGTTTAAGACCCACCTGGAGGCCTTCCTGTGCGACCTGCTGTAGGGAACCTGCTATAGCAGGGGGATTGGACTAGATGATCTCCTGAGGTCTCTTCCAACTCCTACAGTTCTGTGATTCTGTGATTATCAGTTTCATGGCAGAAGTACACAAAGAACAGTATTATCCTAGACTTATTTTGGATTTACTGAGAGCAAAATTATATCTTCATTTCACTAAACTGATTTTTAGGTATTCACATCTTAAAGTTTTCATACTGCTTAAAAAGACCAAAATGAATAGCTATTTATTTATTTACTTACTTATTTAAATTAAAGCCTCGTTTTATCTTTCAATTCCTTGTACATGACTAACACTGATATATCAAAAATAACTAAGCCCTATTTAATATTTGGAATAATTCATTACATATACTAATATGTTCTAGAGGGAGGCAGATCTTGTTCAAGAAGTTTTTGCCATTGCACCTGTATTAGACAGAATGAACAGTGATAATATAAGTTCTGTAAAGTCAGATGACCAAGAGTGTGTCCCCAGGTAAGTGGTGAGTGGTATGTATTTTCAAAGGTCCTTTGTCAACTTCAGCTATGGGTTTTGAAAATCATGTTTAGAAAGCAACATGTGAGATGCTGGATTTAGGGAGCTAAGTTTTGTTTAGGTATTTAAGCCTAATATTAATTGTTATCTGTACATCAAATAGCCTTAGTGTTGCAATTCCCAGTTTCAGAAATGTTCAAATATTGGTAGTCTTGTATAACAGAAACAAATTTCTCTAATAGATTAAATTCCCAGTAAAAGATGTTGTCATGATAGATGTGCTGAGATTAGCCAGAAACTCCCTAGCAATAAGCTATTATTATTTACCAGTATGGATTTTGAGGACAAGCTCTTCAAAACCACTTAGGGGCTGAGTATGCCCAGTTCTCATTAATTTTATAAGGTGATTGGGTATCCAAATCCCCTTGGAAAGCTGAATAGATCATTTTCTGAACGTCCAATACGCATCTATGTCTGGATATTTCCTCTTGGGACTATAATTTGTACAAGCCCTAGACACTTGAAAAATGATTTTTCCCATTAACTTTTTATGCAAAAAGTCGGGACTTGATACTCATACAATATGCATATGAAGCAAAAATGGAAACTTTGATCTAAAAAGTCATGTGATACGAACAAAAATAGAAAGCGAGCAAGGACAAGGCAGAAAAGGATTTTCCTTACTGAAATACAATTTACTTCAGGGCAGATACAATGGAAAACGACCCCCTACTCATTAATACTAACGCCATAGATTTATTAATAAAGCCTAACTTTGCTTGTTTGTCTGCTTTTTAGCTGAAAACTCAACACTAAATCCAGAAATTAATTGCTCTTAAAAAGTTGTTCTTAAGGAGGGGGAGTTTTCTCAGTTGCCTTTCCCAGGTTATATCCTGATATGACTGAAAACTAAGAGATGCAGTTCTAAGAAAAGTTCCTAGCAGACCTGCTATATTTTAGCAGTGATTATGGTAGACCAGATTGCAGACAGACTATTATATAAAAAATAGTGATTTCATAACTCTGGCTCTTTTTTTTTTTTTTTTCTGTCCTGGAATTTCTGCATTGATCATTGCTGTAGTTTTGAAATTATGTCCCTTTCAGTGGAGCACGTGATTACTGAGAGGTGAGTGAATGGCACATTATGAAAAGTAGAGATTCTTGTGATGATCTTGTTCTTGAAAATAATGGGAATATTTTATAAAATCGTAACATTGAAAATAATAGTTGAATGTTACTTTTAATTACTTCTAAACCTTCTAAGAAACCTGTAAATTTTTCACAATTATCTGTGATGTTGTGTATTTTTTTTTTCCCTAAATCTCATACAGTTATTTCTTTATAGGAGTTACAGTTCCAATAAGCCATTTGGCAGTCACATGCTAGGAGCTGGTAATGCCCTGGCTATGGCCTAAGAATTACCCAAGCTATCATTTGGCCAGAAAAGAGTGGGCCATTAGTATGTGACAATAAATCAAATATCAACTAACTCGTCTTTCCACCTGATCAATCTTGTTTTCTTGCAGGTACCATTCTGTAGGANAAAAAGACCCAACATTTTCCCTGTTCTGGAATTTTTGAGATTGTTTGTGGTTGTGCAGAACTTTGTTTTTTTTTTTTTTTTTTTTTTTTTAATCATTCAGCAATGTAGCCACAGCAGATGTTAAATGAACCTTCAGGTTATTGGTACCTGGAACCATGAAAATAAACAATAGGAAAAATGAAAAAAAAAAAAAATTGTTATTCATTTTTTTCCACTCTAACTGTAAGAATCTGGGGGCTAAGATTTTTTTCCTTCTACATGGACACGTACATATCTACTGTGCATTCAGCTTCTGTACAATTCTTGCTCAGAGTAAGGTATAAAGTGCTACTCTAATATCTTCATGCCATAGCTTTGTATCTCCCACACAGTATATCAATTTGTACACATTTCTAATTAACATCTAATTTTGGATTAATTTCTGATTTCTTCCTCTGGGCTTTTGTAATGATATAGTGAGTCACATTGGCAGAAGGCTTATACTTACGACATTTCCATATCATAGAAACTCCTAGGTAGTTAAGTGACAACAGGATTTTAAAAATATCTAAAACAAACAAACAAAAATAAAACCCAAACCTCTCTGTTTGTTAGACATCTGGAGTCTTATTTTTTAATTTCATCAGCTATAATGAAGAAACAAATCTAAATAATTTCAGGTCCCAGCAGTTTTCCTTGCCTCTCTTTCTATGCAATAAGAAGCTCAATGCTATTATTATGTTGTTCTTGTTTTCCTTCAGTGCCAGGAGTATTACAGTGATGTAAAGTGGGGGAAGGTGTTTTCAGTTTGCTTTCTGTTCTCACTGCTCTCTACCATGATCAATTTGCAACAAATTGCATTAATATTCCCTGTGTACAGTCTGTTTTGCTTCTAATGGTAGCTGGTGAATGATCTCCCTGTTTTCATCTCAACCTATGAGCTTTTTTTCATCATATTTTCTCCCTCTGTCTTGAGGAGAGTGGCTGGTGGTGTTTTGTTACCTACTGGTGTAACACCACCAGCAGCCTCTTCCTAGTAAAGGGAGGGAGATTCTTTCAGTAAACATTGCAGACCACTTAAGACCATTGCAGACCGCTTCAGAAAGCATTGCAAAGCATTTTGTTGACTGATTCACCCTGTAGAGATACCTACAGATTGCAGTTTAAGCCTGAATTGTGAAAGGAATTTTAACTTACTTTCCGGAGGGAAGCATTTAACATCACCTATGTGAAATCCTCATTTAGAAGCCCAGGCTTCCTACAGCTAAGCTCTACAAGTGCAAGGTTTTGTGCCTAGAATATGTCTGAGATATCAGAGACTTTCAGATTTGTGGTTTGTTGGAGAAATAATTGCAAGAAACCTGGAATACCAAAAGACACACAAAATGCCATTTGACATTGGCTCTTGTCATTGGCATGTGCCACTTGCACATTTTAGATGCCTATCACCAACCGATTACCACCCTGCGCATGTAGATACTTGCTCCTTTCCTAGTGCTTGCTAGAAGTTGCTATACCAATAGATTACAGAGGCAAGACTGTCACTGCTCCATGTCCCCAGGTCCAAATAGTAGCAAGGCTGAACATCGCAGAAGGCACACCTAAACAACACGTTTAGAAATATAAATATGTCTGAACAAATAGGTAACACAAACATACTGAACACTCACACAAATAGTACCCATAGCTTCATCCTGGTACTTGTTGTGGCTGATCAGGATGAAGGTACATGAAAGAAAATTCATGTACCATGGCATGTGGGTATTTCCATCCCCCAGAATTAGATATCAGGCAGAGAAGGCAGGAAACCAGCACGGCTGAGCAAGGACCTGCTGGTCAAATTGAGGGAAAAGAAAGAAAAGTATAGGCAGTGGAAGCAGGGATGGGTGGCCTGGGAGGATTACAGAGGTGCTGTCAGGATATGTAGGGATGGGATCAGGAAGGCCAAGGCGCAGGTAGAATTAAGCTTGGCGAGGGATGTAAAAAACAACAAGAAGGGTCTCTTTAGCTACATTGGTCAGAAGAGATGGGCGAAGGAGAGTGTACCCCCTCTGATGAATGGAAAGGGAAACCTGGCCTCCCCAGATGTGGAGAAATCTGAGGTAATAATGAGTTCTTTGCCTCGGTCTTCACTGCCGGTGAGGCTGCCAAAGTCTCTCGTGTCCCTGAACTTTCAAGCAAGAGCTGGGGGAGCCTGGAAGGCCAACTGTATCCTGGGCTGTATTAAAAGAGAGGTGGCCAGCAGGGAGAGGGAGGTGATCGTCCCCCTCTACTCTGCCCTTGGAAGGCCTCACCTGGAGTACTGTGTCCAGGCCTGGGGCCCCCAGTACAGAAGGGACGTGGAGCTGTTGGAGCGGGTCCAGAGGAGGGCCACCAAAATGATCAGAGGGCTGGAGCACCCCTCCTATGAGGAAAGGTTGAGGGAGTTGGGATTGTTTAGCTTGGAAAAGAGAAGGCTCCGGGGAGACCTCACTGAGGCCTTCCAATACCTGAAAGGAGCTCACAGGCAGGAGGGAGACCGACTTTTTACATGGGTGGATAATGGTAGGACAAGAGAGAATGGGCTAAAAGTGAAAGAGGAGAGGTTTAGGTCGGACATCAGGAAGAAATTCCTCACTGAGAGAACGGTGAGGCGCTGGCACAGGCTGCCCAGAGAAGTTGTGGCTGCCCCATCCCTGGCTGTGTTCAAGGCCAGGCTGGATGGGTTCCTGGGCAGTTTGATGTAGTGAGCTAGTGGTTGGCAGCCCTGTCCATGGCAGGGGGGTTGGAACTAGATGATCTTTGAGGTCCTTTCTAACCCAAGCCATTCTATGATTCTGTAATTCTATTGTTCTATTTTGAGCCCCTAAACCTGCAGTCCCATTCCAGTTGCTGCTAGAGATTTGCACAGACTAGCAAACACACATCCACACACCACAAAAAAGGTCCCTCCACTCATAGCTCATTCTGGATCCTCACTCAGCCCAGGTGCCTCCTGTGGAAGCACTGACCCATGGAGTTCCTCATTGGGAATGAGAAAGGTGTTTTGGAGGGAAGGTGTTTTGGTCTTTTTCTCTCAGTACCCAAATCTATTTCAACTGGCAGTAAATGAAATGAATTTGAGCTAAGTCTATTTTTCTTGCACTGGTAATTGTTAAGTGATCTCCCTCTGTCTAAACCCACAAGCTTTTTCATCTTATTTTACCCCCTTTCCTGTCGAAGAGGGGGATTGAGAGTGGCTTGGGGAGCCAGGTCTGGCTGCCAGCATCTCACCCACCCATAAAAACATACGCAGAGAAGAGACAGTGCCTCATCCAGAAAAAATAATTAGGAAAAAAATGTATTAATAAGATAAAACATGGAGGGCACAGTCAGACAAGCTTACCAACGGACAGTTAGTTGTCATGTGACACTTTTGACTCTTTACTGCTCTGTTTTACCAAGTTTTTGCCTCTTTAGATCACCTAGACTCATCCTTTTTGCTTCCTGTCCTGAACACCTCACAACAAGTATCATGCAGTCCCAAGATGCTCTTCCCCTACATCCCATAATGTCTCCCACAATCCTAGACCTACTTGATCTGTGATGTTGAGATGTGCTCCATTGCCCCACCAAGTGCCATCCCTGGCCCGTGGGGCTGAGGCTATCCTGGGACAGGTCTTTCAGTGGATTGTATCTGGAGTAATGGGGCTCCCCTGCCTGACTTGTGCCTTTGGGCTCCTCTGCACAGAGAAGAGCTTTGAATCACGTAACCTGACAGCATTAACCAGTCTGTCTTCTATCTCACTCCAGTCCTCTAAGGCATTAATTCACAGCTCAGACATCCCTCTGTCTTGTCTGCAGGTCTCAATCTTCTAGAGCTCTTCTAGATCAGATAAGTCTTTGATGGAAAACAAAACCAAAACAGTGAGAAACAATCTATGGAAATGAAAGTACACATGTCATAATAGAGTTAAAGGGCATCTGAGTGCTGGTGCCATCATCTTCCACCATATACTGAAAAGAAAAAAGATCTGAACACTATAATTTTTAAAGAGGTATCTCAGGTACTTTATTTCAGAAGTCTGTTTAGGGTAGAGGACCCCAAGCAGAAAGATGTATAATGTCCAGAGACAGGATATATTAGAAAAATGTACATTTGTTCTTTGCAATTCCTATAATCTATTTTGTTTGACTCCTCACTTTGCATGCTGGCTTTAACTAATTTTTCTTTCAGAAGCAAAGAGAAGGGCTTTTGTCTATGTATTTTATGAAGGACTATGCAATTAACAAAGGTAGTTCTTCCAAGCTTTTAAGTATCTCCAGTCCTCTGTGTAGATCT
>VXAV01007352.1:7293-30257 GCA_013399715.1 Alectura lathami | reverse complement strand
TCTGTGTATATCTGCCGTAGTTTTCAAACACTGTTGAATTCCACAGTGCAACTCCAGAATGTGAGTGTATTTCCATAGCTGTTGTATATTCCATGAATCTAAAAGTAACCTTATCTTCCTGATGGATTCAGTGACACAGAGCCACAAAGGGCTGAAAGGAAATGCCACACAGTAAGGCAGGACTATAATTGAGCCTAGAGCTGAGGTCTTTGGTATCAGTGGTAAAGGTCTAGTTACAAGTTGATGATGTCCTAAAGATATGCTTTTAAACAGCACCTCTGATCCTGTTTCAGCTATTGTTTGCCTTTTTTCTTTTTTTTTTCTTTTTTTTTTTTTTTTTTTTTTTTTTTTTTTTCTGAATGCCTCAAATTCTTTCTTTTCCCTTCCCACTGTCAAGCAATTAATTGTGAACTCTGAACAAATACAAATTGTAGGACTGGATTACCTTGGAGATAGAGGCACTGTCTGCCATAGCTTTCTTTTTGGAAAAGCAGATTTATTACAGATATAAAACAGCCATGCCACCTTAACAGAAGGGCATTTATAAGGAAAGCTGAGATGATTAATTATTACAAAAAGTAGACAGTTGAATATTTATTAAATACAAGCGAAGCATACTGTAATGAACAAACTAATGTGCACGTGAATTGAGTTTATTATCATTATGGCAATAACTGCAGACTCACATTGAGCTAGGCAACTTGTAAGCACTTAAGATGCCTTTTCCCAAGAAGGACTGTAGCTTTATGTAAGATATTAAAGCATAGGTAAGTGAAAGGAAAACATATTTTTTGTTTGTTTGGGTTTTTCTTCTTATTCGTTTAAATAGTAGACTAAACAGTCTTTGCAGAAATGGCCACTTCTTCCTACACCAAGAATGTTTGAGCTTCTTAAGTTGATATCAAAACATGCAACTGGAGCAATTATTTGCATATGTGTAAGATCAAGCAAAAAAATTATCTAGAATGACTTCAGACATACAGTTCATGAAGCACTTGAACATCTGTTTATCAGTGGAAGAAAAACATTCACCAAAAATATATCTTTAACACCCACCTCTTCATCCCAAAAATATATAAACATTTTTTAGGTTTTTATCACCCTTGGAAGTAAAACACAGATTACTGTATTCTAAAAGTCATTGGTGTGACAAAAAGACTGAATAGCACTGCACAATTTTCTCCCACTTCTTTAGTTCCTCTTAAAGAAGCAGCTAAAGAACTGAGATATTAGCTACTGTCTGTAAGTTTTCAAGTGGGACTACGGAATAGTCTGGCCACAGCTCCATATGTTGTACAAGTAATGGATACCCTCTTCCCACATGTTGTCATAAATAAAACCTGGAGGTTTTATCTTCAATTTATTCTTGGACCTGAGAAATTCTGTTCCTTCTGGTGACCTGAAGAAGATTTTGTGAAGCCCCTGTACTCTTCAAAATCTGCTCACCCCCACTGTGTGGATTGATGTAATTAAAAATAACACTTCTTCATACAAACTTTGCCTCTGTCATGTCTTGTGTACGACCAATACAACTACAAAAATGATAGACCTAATGATTGCAGTAGGAAGAAAAGACATGATGTAATGGCAATAAAATAAGCAATATTTGTCTTTTAAAGAGTTGCCACTGAATGTGCAATGGCAGTTAGGACATCTGAAAGGATCGATGCATCTCAGGCAGTTAAAAATCTCAACAAAAGTACCCTTGCTTGAGCATGAAGGAATCACAATAGGAGGGATATGAGAGAAAATGATGGCTATGGAGACACATAGGCACTTAGCGTCATTTTGAATTTTTGTAAGTATCTAAGGTTTCCACATGTGACTTGCAAAATTGCACAGGGCCTATGGGCAGCATCTGTCCGAACAGTCATCCGTAGACTGAGTGAAGATCTGAGACAGCTCTAGATTTCAATGCTTAGTAAATTGAAATGATATGTCAAAACTGAATAGTGTTGCTCTGTCCCATAGATGTTGCTTTTTATACTCTGGAGGCTGCCTGTTGGAGGGTTAAAAAACTTGATTAAGTCCTGCTCATTTTGAGTAGAATTATGAGATTCCAGTGAAGGGCTATTTATGAGGTACAGGGAGGCATGTGAGATTATGGGTAAAGGGAAAAAAGAGTTGTAGCAGTCCAGCAGTAGGAACAAAAGAGACAGACATTTCAAGCAAAAGAAGAGCAATGCAGTAGAGCTCAAATTGCAGGAGCAGAAAATCAGTTGTTGTGGTTTACTTGTTGGAATTGGTCAGCGATTTTTTGGAATCCCAAGCCATTAGCCTATTTCAACTGCTGAGAAGTAAGTGCTGTGGTAAGGAAGAGTAACTGCACAGTTACTTTTACATGGTAGTTTAAGCAGTCTTGGCACACACACACACAGAGACATACACACATACACATAGCTCTTAAAAAATAAAGTCATCTTCATTTTGATTCAAAGACTTAAAAAAAAAAAAAAAGTTTAAAATATGTTCTGTGTATTAAGAGTGCTTCTATGCTCCAAGAGGCTTTCCTTTGAGTACTGTAAGGTGGTTTATTATCCATTATCTGTAACACAAAGATAATGAAAGTGGTTCTATTGTACTGTATGTGAAACCCATAGGAATACCAGGATTTGACAGTCATGATATATCTCAGTTAGTTTCTAATGTGTAAAGCCATCACAAATCATAGAGCAGACAGTCTGTTGGTTAAATAAGTCTACAAAGTAAGATGGCAGAGTTCTTCATTTATCTTCATTGAAACAGCTTTGACTGCTGTGTAGTTGATAAAATAAATCTAGTCATATTCAGAATCCCTTCTCTTTCCCATTGTAAGCAAGCAGTTTCTATTCCACTATATAAATTTTTATGCAGCCCTCATCATCCACAATATTGGAGTATCTTCCATTAGCACATCAAGTAAAGTGACGAATGTGTCAACTGTAGCTCATTTTCTTTCTATCCCTTCTCTCAGGGGAGAGAATTATGTATGCAGTGAAGGGTTTTGATTGGAAAGCTTTTTCACTTTTTTTCTCTGAGTTCATAAAGGAGACAGTAGGTCAAAGAAGTGCAACAAGTGATGGAGAGTTTTGTTTTGACGGTTTGCTTTAAGGGGGAGGTCACAGAATAATCCCATGAATTTAATGTTTATATAGAAAGTTCAGTGGTGCCAACAGAACAGAGCTGTTGATCACATTCTCACAATGTTTCCTAAAAGTGCCTGTTCGTCTCCATCGCTATAAAGACACTTAAAGAATATGCAGACATTTACAATGCAAATGTTAGACAAGATAAATACATCCTTCCTCCCTTGGGAACTGTAAATAAAGCTCAAATTCTGATTTTGACTTGGTGTTCAATGACAAACAGTGATAAAAACAGAAGATAAGTTTATGTATGTTCTGTCTCCTGAACACTCAAGATCCGATGCAGACAGTATTTGCAATTAATGGTTTAATTTCAAGCTATATTTCATGGCTGCAACCTGGCCAAAAACCGAAAAAAAACATTAATATTGGAGTAATTGCAAGAGAATTATTAAGTCACTCTGGGCAGTTGGTGATAAACAGAAGGTATCACTCAGAAGTGTGGGTCAGTAAGACTCTAAATTCAGCAACAAACCCAGAAACAGTAATAAACTATGTTATCCAGTTATAGATATGCATCATTCAGCCAACAGCTGCTTCTTAGTAGCAACATTTTGAAGTGCTTTCCTTTGCTCATCAGCATCATCACTGACCCCTTGGCTGTAATTTCAACAAAATGTTTTTCATTTCAGACTTAAACCTACTTTCCAAGTGCTATGCCGTGTGTATTGAATACAGTGAAAGGTTGTTAACATATAAGTCTCTATCATTTTACAGCTCCATTAAAATGCCATATAGGACCAAGAGACAGTTGATCTTTGGTACCAGTTCCATCACGCTGATTGGAAGTACCTCAGTGTTAAAACATTCTCTTGGAAATATGACAGATGTGTAAAATGACTCAGAGAGGTCTAAGAACTTCTCTCTGTTAATCACTCCTGATGGTAGAAAACATCTATCACATCACCTAGGTTGTTCATGTACTGGTCTGAAACTACTAAAATGTCACGTCTAGGACGTAAGATGTAATTTTTTCAGGCTTGAGATTGACCTTGGACTTTTATGTGAAATTCTTATGAAAAGTGTGGTTTGATTTTAGGAAGATGGGCAGAGACAATTTTTTTTCTTTTTTTTTTTTCCTTTTTTTTTTTTTTTTCTGAGTAGACTTATTCTTTAATAAAATCATTTGTGTCCTAGTCACTTGATTTTAGGTAGACCTATTTTTTAAAGAGGATATAGCATTTTACAAAATACACAAGAAAAAAAAAATAGAGAAAAGAGAGTGGAAATAAAAAAGAAGTGACATTAAAGTGGGATTGTGGATTGTAAGGAACCAACTGCTTAAATTCAGAGTATTTATTACTCTTCCCTCCCACCTTTAATATCATTGTGATTTCCTTAGCATGCCAATGCAAAAACAAACAAACAAACAATAAAAAAAAAAACATTAACTTAATATTCAGATTTCAATAAGGAGAAAAAATGCACTTATTTCTAAAATGAAAACAAGAGATTGCACTAAATAGCTAGATTTCCATTTAGTTTAGTGGTGAGTCATCAAAAACAGGCGTTTTTTTTTTTTGTTGTCTGTTTGTTTGTTTGTTTGTTTGTTTTCTTTCCTGGCCAGTCTTTCAGAGTTGTAGCACAAAACAGTAACTCACTGTCTGTCTGTCAAGAAAATAGGAAGGCTTTTAAAATGTTTTCCGAGTTACCAGACATGGCTGATTGGACAAAAAAGAGATAACTGAGCAGCAAACTTTCCATGAGTTCTTTTCCAGGCTTTGTATATATCTGATTTTTCCCCTCATAATACTAGCACGATCCCCCTGCTGTTATTCTGTGGTATCAGAAATCAGTACTACGATCATGAAAGGTGGCATATTCATTTAAAAATTAGCAGGGGAATGATTCTCAGCTCTAGGAGGTCCCCACCAATTCCATTTTGCTGAGAATCATGTAATGATGCTGTGGATGGCACAATGTGAAATGCCCTAACTTTATCTTTACAAATCTTCTGAGCCTGTAAAGTAATTACAGTTCTTAAAACTTCCCATCAGGCCAGATAGGCTCAGTCCTTATCCTTGAGTTCTCCTCAGGATCACAGAGGACAGAGAACTTGGAGTCCCCGTTGGGGTACCATGAACAACTGAAAGAGGTCATGAAACTCTGAATGTTAATGAATCCAGCAGGAACCTATTGTACAGCTGAATCCTATTTTGAAACTACATTAAACAACTTAAGAATAGGTTGAATTTATAGATGGGTGAATATTTTTTTTCCAACTTTGTGGTGCAAATCTTTCAGACTTTAATAGCAAGCTAAAGCTGGACTGAATTAGGCAGTGGGTGGTAGAAGGGGAAGGAGGACCAGCCCATGGCTGCTAATGTCCCTGGTTAAACTGGTGTCACTTTTCTTCTTGAATGAACATTGAAGCGATGTCCCGTAACCAATAATAAGCATCACATGTAATACCTAGAGCTCTTTTATCAAAACAAAAAAAAAGAGGACTCTGGGTTATCTAGCTGTGTTGCCAGTGCTCCTTCTGCTGGAGACCGATTGCTCCGTCACAGAAAAGAATATGCACAGTGATGAATTGCAAGGTGTCTGAATTCTTTTCAAAGATGAGATGCATTTTGAGATGTGTAAAGTCTTTTTCATTTGAGGTGCCTTTTCATGCATAAAAACCATAAGACTGTATGCTTTGCAGCTGAGGCCTACTCAGACAGCAGGACCTTGGGGACAATTAAAAAGAACCCTATCTACATAGAAATTGTTTAAAATGGTATTTGTGGTGCAACTGAAATACACATTACCCTGCCTTTCTTAAGAATTCCTGGTTGGAGAGAAATGATACTGATGTAGTTACAAGGGAAAAAAAAAAAAAAAACCCACAAACAAACCAAACCCCTGCAACTTACTTGCTTGCTCAGCTCTATCTGAGGTACCCAATATCTGCAGCTGCAGCAAGTTTGTGTTTTGCATCTATGCCTCTACGGGACTGGTTTCCATTTTTCCATCATTTGTCTATGAGAAAGAAGAGATAAAAAGGATTTCTTTTTTTCTCAGTCTTTGTGCTGAAACAAAATACCTTCCCTCTGGGAGTGGAAAAATGAATAGATTTAGAAAAAAGACTATAGTATTTCTGGAGAGAAGCAACCCCTGAAAACAGTCAAACAAACAAAAATCCAATCATCCTGTGCTTTACACAGATGTCAGATGGATAAGAGGCAAAATGGAATAGGTGGAATGGATTTTTTTGACCAAAGGTACTTGGAGCATTTTCAGATGATGCGGAATATTTTGCATGCTCTGGTGCTTCGTGCTTCATGCATGCTTCATGGTTTCCACCACTGTAGATAAAACCAAGAGGCAGCTGTCAAGACTGGTTTAGGTTGCCCTGGATAGATGATGTTTTGAGATCCAACCCAGGATCTGGGAGCAGCAAGAACCATGAGGGAGCAGTCAGGAAAAACCTGATGAATAGATGCAACCTGTGCTGGCTGGGGGTGGTGGCAGGGCCTTTTTGGGCTGAGGCTAGGGCTGCTCTGTGCGGTACAGAGCCAGCTTCAGCCGATTCCAGCCGGCTCCAATGGCCCCACAGCAGAACGCAGCTGAACCCAGCACCAAGCTGGTGGCACCTCAGGGAAAACAAATTTCAGCACGGGCACAGCGGGCACAGGCCGAGGAGGAGGCCCCGAGGCAGGGAGCAGCAGCAGCAGCGGGGCCCCAGGCCCGAGGAGGAGGAGGAGGAGGGCAGGAGGGGCTCCAGGCCCGCAGCAGGGATTCATTCCCCCGCAGCCCCGCAGAGCCCCCCCGGAGCAGATCTCCACCCTGCAGCCCGGGGAGGGCCCACGCCGCAGCAGGGGACATTTCCTGAGGGAGCTGCGGCCGTGGGGAGCCCCGCGGGAGCAGGGTGCTCCTGAGGGGCTGCAGCCCGGGGCAGGGCCCCGCTGGAGCAGGGCAGCGTGGGAGGGGGAAGGGGCGGAGCAGAGGGGCTGGGGTGGGCTGAGCGCGGCCCCCATCCCATCCCCTGCACTGCTGGGGGAGAGGGGTCGGGGGTGAGGGGTGGATGCGTGGGCTAGGAAAAGGGGTAGAGAGAAAGTGAATTTTTTATTTTATTTTTTTTTTTTGTGTTTGTCACCGTCTGCATCTACATTAGATTACTTTTCCCCAAATTGCGCCTGATTTGCCTGTGATGGTTCTTTATAAGTGATGTCCCTGCCTTTATCTTGACCCATGAGTTTTTGTATCCTATTTTCTCTCCCTGCCCTGTTGAGAAGGGAGAATGAGAGGACAGCTGTGTGAATACTGTACTATTTTCCGGGGTTAACCCACCACAGCAGGCAAATTTTAGAACTGCAATTTTAAATAATTCTTTTTGGCTTAGCAAATGTTGCTTCTTTGAAGGATTGGAAGAGAAAGAGGATTCTATTTCAGCCTTGGTTTCAATAAATATAAAAGATAATTACTGCATTTTGGCAAGGAAGACACTACCAATGGAAGTCTTTTTCACGACATATTTACTCCTAGCTTTATCCTATAGTAAATACTAAACAATCTTTCTTTTAAAAGCAGGCTGAGTGGCTATTGATCTATTTAGAAGAGTCTATAAGAAGATGCTTCATAGATAATATCTGTATCTAACCATGCTTTCAGCTTTGTCATGGGATTTATTTTCAGAAGGGAATAACTAGTGCTGGCTATTCCTTCCGGAATCTCCCTGTGTCTCACTAATGAAGGGAACAGGGAACTTTGGCTCTCCAGGTATGCTGCAGACCAGGATGAACTTCTGGAGCTTTAGAGAGCAGCTGCAAACTCACTGGCCTTATGTAACTCCATCAATATCAGTTTCTCATCCCTCCTCATCTGGTATCAGACTCAGAGAGACACTTGAATTGGCACATGGCTTCTTTATTCACTGTAATATCAAGAAAAAATGATACCTTGTACAGGTGGCCAAACATCTCTATGGTCCAGCTGTGTCACAATTTAAATTTGAAAGATGTAGTCTGTGATTCACCTTTATAGACGTTTAATCCCTTGCTTATACCTAATTTTATATATCTGGTATTGATTGCCTATTCTATTATACACCGGTCGTACACCTTTTAATTGGCAATTCTTTCACACAAATATCAATCATTTGCAGCACTCTCTTCATTTATTGTTGTGTATATTGAAATGCTATATTTAGCTGTTTCCTGGTTTTGATATTCTGTTCCAGAAAGTACCAGAGGTATCTCATGTAGATCTTCATTAGTCCTTTGATGAATTGCAGTCACCCTGCTCATCAGTCTAGTATCCGCTGCTCTTCAGTTAAACTGCTGAGTTTTGCTGATGTTGACATTAGCATTTGCAATTCTTTTAAAATCAACAGTTGCCCTGACAGTCAGTCCCAAAGAAATTTATTTTAAAGTTAGGCATACAGTCTAAGCTAGGCTTTTTTCATAACTGATTGAAATGGTTACATCAAGGGAGACATTTATGCACTGGAAGATGAGCGCTGATTTTTAAAAGAGAACCATCCTTTAGACTCTGTGGACTATAGAAGGAGCCAAGATGATTAGCTTAGATTTGACTTTTAGATGGCTTAAGTTAGTTAATATAAATTCCAATCCACACTCCTGGAGTTTATTGATATTTAATCAACAGATTTTATTTGTATGCAGCTATCTATTTTTAAACAAATGTAATCTAATTAATGAAAATAAGCTGAGACAACAAAAGGAAATACTACAGTTGTTGTGTTAGTTCTAATGAAATCAATGCAAATTTGTACTAACTTCTCCACAGGCAAGATTTAACTTTGGTTTCAAATCCTGATTTAGAGGTATTGATTGTATATATGAGGACTGGAGCTTTCTTATTGGCATTTCTAAGTACTGAGTTATCAAGATGTTTGAATACTCTGAGGATTGGGAATTTACCTGCTATCTCAATTCCACAGCTAGATAACAAAGATAATTTTCTTACTTTGATATGTGTGGTAAGATAGAACTGTTAGATACTATAATAAGAGAAAGGGGTGTGTATACCTGAAACTAAAACCAAGCAACCACCAACAACAAAACATACGTATCATAAACAACTTTTGCCCTTAGCAAAGTGCTGTCTACTTGCTCGAAGTTCTATTTGCTCATTTTGTTCACTACATTACATGGGGTTTATAACCCATTAAAACAAATGGTATACATTGACCACTTCTCTCTCTATAAGTGATCCAGAGTTTTTTTTTTATTTGAAAAACTAAATTGTTAGAAGTTACGTTTATTGAAGAATATACAATAATTGAGCTGAATAATCAGGTCTGTGGAATGGCCATCTTGGGACATTAACCAGCACAGTTAAGCACAAAATTGGCTTAGGCACATACTGAGGTGCCTAGGAGAGTCACTTGGAATTTCTGAAATTCCTGCCTTGTGAGTTCCAGATTGAAGTGCTTTGTTGTGAAGGAGACTGGGAGGTCAGTCAACCCCCTAGTCAGAAGTCAGTTTATTCTCTCAAACCAGTTGTTTGTCTCATTCAGGAGACGATTTCTGACAAAGAAGACAAGCTGAGGGGTTCCTGGGCCACCCTATGGATTAGAAAAGAATAGAATAGAATATGAAATATTGAATATCAAATATCAAATATTGAATACAGAATATAATAAAATAGAATAGAATAGAATAGAAAGTTACATTTGGAAGGGACCTACAAAGAACATTGGATCCAACTGTCAGACTAATTTGTCACTAACCAAAAATTAAAACATATTGTTATGAGTGTTATCCAATTACCTCTTAAACATAGACAAGCATGGGGCATCACCTCTCTAGTAACCCTGTTCTAGTGTCTAACTACCTTCCAGGTAAATAAATTTTTCCTAATGTCCTTTGATCCGTTCCCATGTGTCCCGTCACTACATAACAAGGTCTAGATACTAAGAAAAGATGAGCACTTCCTTCTCCAGTTTCCTTCTTTGGAAAGTTGTAGGGAGCAATCAGGTCACCCCTCATCCTCCATTTCTCCAAATCTAACAAACACAGTTAGACACAGCTAAACACAGTTCTCAGCCTCTCCTCACAGGACATGCCTTCCAGCCCTTTAACCAGCTTTGTTACTCTCCTCCGGACACACTGAAGTATCTTAACATCCTTTTAAAATTGTGGATTCCAGAACTTTACACAACACTCAAGGTGAGTCTGCGCAAATGCCAAATATAGTAAGAGAATCACTGTTTTTGACCAGGTGTCTGTGTGTGTTCAAAGAATCCCAGAATTAATTTTGCCCTCTTGGCTGCGAAAGCATGCTTCTGACTCATAATGTGCCTACTGTCAGCCAGCACCCCTAGGTCCCTCTCTACAGAGCTGCTCTCTTGCCACTCATCTCTCAGTCTGCACCTGTGTCCATCATTACAGAACCTGGCCAAGGACACAAACACCCTCTTAAATTTCATGCCATTGCTGATGGCTTAGTGCTCCAATCTATCTAGATCCCTCTGCAAAGATTCTCAGTTCTCCAGAGACTGAACAGCACCTTCCAGTTTACTGTCATCAGCAAATCTACTAAGGATCATTCAACTCATATCAGGATTATTGGTAACTATATTGAACAGAAGTGGTCCTAGAACTGAGGTGACTGGCCACCACCAGCTCCATTCAATGTAACATAGCACCATAGGTTGAGCCCTACCCTTCAGCCAATTCTTCACACAGTATACAGTGTACCTGTTTGTCTGACAACTGGACAGTTTGTCCAGGATACTAGCAAGGGCAGCATCAAAAACCTTGCTAAAATCCAGTAAAACTACATCCACCTCTTTCCTTTTATCCACTAAGTGGGTGATTTATTGTAGAAGGATACCAAATTAGTAAGATGGGAGTGTTCTTACATGAACCTATGTTAACTGTTACTTATCCTTTAAGTACCTTTCAGTGGCATCCAGGATAAGCTTCTCCATAATTTTTCTAGGCACTCAAATAAAACTAACAGGTCTGCAGTTTCTGGGCCCTTCTCTCATTCTCTTCTTATAAACTGCAATAGCGTTGGCTAGTTTCCAGTAAGCATTATTACACTTTTTTTGGTGACACGTTCCCAAAATCATTGAAAATTAATTTTAAATAAACAAGCCAGAATTCATTCCGAAGACATTTTGAAGAGAAAAGGACAGCAGTCTAAAGGCACAGTGTGTTCTAGTCGACATTGCCTCAGCGACTGTTCGTACAATATCCAGATTCCCAGGTCCCCAGGTCCTTGGCTTTCTGTTGTTGCTGCGTTGGTTTCTGATGGACTTAAACACAATAAGAACCTTTTTTCTTTTTTTTTTTTCTTTTTTTTTTTTTTAATAAGGAATCAATACATACTTAGAAAAGGTGACAAAATATTTAGCACTTCTGAACACCAGGTCACTTTGCCAACTGCCTGATGTGGATTTAGAGACTTCACGATTTTTGAAAATATTAATTTAGGTTTATTCAAACTCACATATCCAAGGACCATGACTTTTGGATTTTTGCTACACGGTCTTCATTTCGGTTACCCTAACCTTCCTTTTAAATTTTCTGGCTTTCTGCTCTTAGGATTACTGTTCTGTCCTGTTCATATCTCCTGAATTCTGCAAGGAGAGGGAAGTGAAAATTTAGAAGGTTAGTATATCTATAAGTCCATTAAGATTTTATAGTTTTTAAACAGACTGTACCGGTCATTAGAATTCTGATGGCTTTGCCTGACAAAAATTGTAACAAGAATAGAAAATGACATTTCATGGAATCCATTCTGAAGATGATTACAAAGGATACAAGCCTTTTGTATCTCATTATAGCTTTGTGTTGGTGTAATTGTGAGTTTTACTCAGATATCTGAACTACTTGGGGATAATTTTATTGTGATTGTAAAAAGGAGCTACTTAATTTGATTTAAAATTGGAACAGTTGTTACCTACTTTAGCTGTGCTGCAAATGGTATAGGAGCAGCTGACATTGATTTTGCGTATGTCTGTAGGAATATTTTTCTCTTGCTTAAGCCCAGCTACTGACACTTAAGACATCTATATATGGTTTTAAGACTCAATTTGCTGATCATCCACAAGGCTGACATTTCAGCTGCTCTAGTTGTGTCATTTAGGATGAAACCACACTAGAGAGAATCCTGCAGTTTTGGATTGTATTGAAAAATGTCCTTGTCTTCTTGTGGATGATTTTGAGGATGCTGCCTGGGTAGATCCAACTTTTGTCTGTTATTAGGTAAACAGAGATAAACAGATAATATGTTCAAGGATGCCTAAATACTTTAGGAGCCTTGCTTCCAGATTTAAAAATCAAAGACTTTGGGAAAGAAAGCTACCTTTAACCAGAGCCAGATATAATTAGCTTAAAAGCAGAATATAGTCAACAACCAGTAATTTGCCATACAAATTAACTCCTTCTATTTTAATACTGCTAGCATCAATAGCAGAACATGGCAAGAAAAAGCAGACATCAGATGGCGGCATCATATTTTGGTGAAGCAGAGTCTTGGAAACCTGCTCTCACCTCTCACCCATATGTGGTCTAAAGGAAAGCTTAACTGTATTAGGAATTCCATGCAATAGCTGTATTATTCTACTTCAAGTATCATTTACACTTGAAAAAGTTAGCTTCAAAGCAGAGTACTCACATTTAAATGTGATGTAAAAGAACTGGAGTGAACATTAATCCTTGACCAGCTGGGCAGAAAAGCACAATATTTTATAAAACTTGTAATAATGAAGGCAAATATGCTTCAAATTTAATAGCATTCACAGAAATGTTTTTTTTTTTTTTTACTCTTATTTTATTTGGTCTGGTTTTAAAGGAAATAATTACATTTAGAGGAGGCTTGTTTTGAGAATAGTTTTGAGTAAGTTATATAAAGCAAGTCTCATCACTACTTTTTCCCCGGTTTCATGCTACTTGCTTAAGGAATAATCCACAAATAGAGATAATGTGAACAATATTTAGATAACTTTCAACTTTTAATTTCATTTGAGGCAAATCTCAGATCAACAGAAGGTTATAATCCTTGAGAAATTTTAAGCAGATCTATCATGCAGATTGAATCATTTGTTAAAATCCTCTATTTCCAGTCTCACACATTCCAAATGCTTTATATTCCTCATTTATTTTGTTTTATTTTATTTTTTTCTCTGAAAGTAGTTTCTCTTTTCCAGAAACTCAGAAAAAAGGAGAGAAGGAAAATACATAGAATTTCTGCATGGTGCACTCCAAAATTGACCACAGTGGAAAGACACTTCAGAGCAAAAAAATATTTTTTCTATTTGCAAAAATAAAATATTAGTTTTCCTCCTCAAATGAGGTGTTTCTCAATGTGATTTACACAGCTCAAAACTAATGATAGACACTGACTTGCTAAGAATACCTCTATCTTAGTGCAGGTTTCAAATGCTGCTAATACTTCCATAAGAAAGGGGAGTCTATCCTTTTCAATCATCCATTGTGAGTCATTTTATTCCAGGGAGCTATTGCTGAATTACAGAATCAACTTTTTCTGCATGGGTATGTACTGTATTTGCTGTAAGAATATATGATTCCCATGAAAACTCCTGTAAGACAGTTATAGAGACCAAGTTAGTAATTGGCACTGTAGTACCCTGAGAAGAAAAATATGTCGTGAAATTATTGCAAGCAGCAGGAGAATGTGGAGGAATCAACCCTGACACACAACTGAGGGGAAAAATATGTACATTTTAACATCATACATGTCATGTGTCCTTATCAATGTATAATACTTAATCAACCAAAGTCATACAAGGTAGAATGTATATTCTTGTGACAGTCTTGATAAGTTACATAATACCAAATCAAATAGTTGAAAATAAAACAATACAAAAAAANCAGGCAAAAAAAAAAAAAAAAAAAAAAAAAAAAGACAGTTGTCAAAAGCAGAATATTTGCTTCAATAATATAGAAAAATACTTCTCATGGAGAACAATTACAATTAAGTCTAATAATAAACAGATTTTTCCCACTAGGTCCCAGGACCCAAAGGAGACATGAATGTTGTTTATATGCCACTGCATACATGCCTAAATGTGTGCAACTGAGTAAAATTGTTTAGGGAAATTTCATAAAATCATAGAATCACAAAAGTTGGAAAAGACCTCTAAGATTATCTAGTCCAACTATCATCCCAACACCAGTATTCCCACTAAACCACCTCCACAAGTTCCATATCTACTCATTTCTTGGACACTTCCAAAGAAGGAGACTCCACCACCTCCCTGGGCAGCCTGTTCCACTGCCTGACCACTCTCTTAGAGAAGAAGTTTGTCATAACATCCAATATGAACCTCCTCCGGTGCAGCTTGAGGCCATTACCTCTCATCCTATCACTGTTACCTGGGAGAAGAGGCCAACCCCCACCTTGCTACAGGCTCCTTTCAGGTAGTTATAGAGAGCAATAAGCTCTCTGAGCCTTCTCTTCTCCAGACTAAACAGCTCCAGTTCCCTCAGCTACTCTTCACTAGCATTGTTGCCCCCAGGTCCTTTTGAGTCATCCACACTCAAGATGATCTGCTCCATAACCTTCTCTGTTACCAAGGTCAGGCTGACAGGGCTGTACTCCACTGGCTCCTCCTTTCAAACCTTCTTGTAGATAGGCGTCACACTGGCAAGACTCCAGTCATCTGGGACATCCCCGGTTGACCAGGACTGCTGATAAATGATGGTGAGCAGCTTGGCAAGCACTTCCGCCAGCTCCCTCAGTACCCTTGGGTGCATCCCACCTGGCCCCATGGACTTGTGACAGTCTAGTTGTAGTCAGCCAGGTCCCTGACTCTTTCCTCCTGAATTGTGGGGGTTTTATTCTGCTCTCCATCTCTGTCTTCCAGGTCAAGGGGCTGAGCGTCCTGAGGATGGTTGGTCTGCCTATTAGAGACAGAAGTACGAAGGCATTGAGTACGTCCGCCCTTTCCTCATCCTCAGAGGCAATGTAGCCCGCCGCATCCCATAAAGGTTGGATATTCTCCTTGGACCTCCTTTTTGCTGTTGATATATTTGTAAAAACATTTTTTGTTGTCTTTAAGAACAGTGGCCACGTGAAGGCCTTGCTGTCCTTTTGCATTTCTAATTTTTCCCTGCATATTCTAGTACCATCCCTGTACTCTTCTGGAGTCCCCTGTCCCTTCTTCCAAAGAAGGTAAAGTCTCTTCTTTTCCTGGACTCTTAACAGAAGTTCCCTATTCAGCCAGGCCAGTCTTCTTCCCCTTTGTCTTGTCTTACAGCACACGGGGATGGCCTGTTCCTGTGCCTTTAAGATTTCCTTCTTGAGGAATGTCCAGGCTTCCTGGACCTTTTTGTCCTCCAGGACCAAATCCAAGGGACTTTTCCAAGCAATGCCTTAAACAGCTTTTGATTATCTCTTCTCAAAAAAAACGCTCTGCCACTACTTAATTGAATACATGTATTGGTATATATAATATACATAAAGGGAAAAACATAGTTGTGGATTGTAACAGAAATCTGAGGTCCATATTCTTTTTGAGTTGATAAAGAATGGATATTTCATACAGATAGAATTGATAACAAATATGAAAGCTCAGCAAATAAATATAAATATTTTATTGTGAAGTACACTTCTTTTATGCAACACTATATATTTGCATGTACATATGTGTCTTTGTGTTTAGACATACTTTTGTGTATATTACATACCAGGAAATCAATGCAATCCAATGTTTTTGTTTAAACTTCTGTTTTATAATATAGATTCTTGGAAAGGGAGATTCATGACCTGCTGATGTGGTGCAAATTGTACTACAAGATTCTGTGTATTGGTCAATATGTTTACTGTTTTGTAGAATAAAGCATTACCCTTGAGAGATATGGCTCATATCCTAAAGAAGGAAGAAATGTTTAGTGAACAGAAAGCAGGGAATACAAATAGAGAATACACTGAACATATTAATTTTAAATGCTGTGCCCAGATTCTTCAGCACTTGCTCACAGTAGTTTTTCCTTGCCTTAGTAGAATACTTCCTGATTTATATCAGGTAAATAACAGGTGAATATATGCTGTCATTTAAATATGCTTTATTGGAAAACAATGAAAACAATTCTAAAGGCATGCATTTTTGAACAGCATAAGCAGTTCAACTGCAATAGCAAAATATTTATATTGACTCAAACAAAGTCACTCTGGAGAAAACAGAAATAGGGAAAAACTACTTGTTCTCTTCTACTCTAAGTTTACAGAATTTTTAGTAGTTCCATCACTTTTCAACTCTTTATATCACCTAGGAAAAAGTGAGTGCAATTAGGAGAAAGAAGCCCTCAGGTTTGTTTGGGTACAGGTAGGCACAGGATGGCACAAGCAGCACTGTGACTCTACACATAAATCACAGTGGCGAGCTACTAGTGACTGAAAGAATATACAGATAAACACACAAATGAAAATTGAGTCAAGTGAAACATGTTTTAGGGATAGCAAAAGTAAAACAAGCATAAGGTGGTATTAGGAACCATTAAAACACTAGGTGAGTTACTGTGAGAGTGAAAGAGGATAGCCTTCTAGAAGAGGACTGAAGCTGGTGACCTTTGGGGGTAAACAGACATTGGACAGGTGAGCATAACACCACAGGAAAAGGAATAGATCCTAGAAAGTTTTGGTATACCAGTCTTAACTGTGTTATTATCTGGAAGTGTTAGTATCATCATAACAGAACTAAAAGGACTGTTGCACTTTGTTTGAACAGCCTCAGTATAAGAAGGACATAAAGCTGTTAGAGACCATCCAAAAGCAACACAGATGGTGAAGGGTCTAAAGGGGAAGACCCTCTCCCTTATGTATGAGGAAAGGCTGCGATCCCTGGGTTTATTCAGCCCAGAGCAGAGGAGGCTGAGGGGAGGCCTCATGGCGGCCTACAGCTCCCTCACAGGGGAGCGGAGGGGCAGGCGCTGAGCTCTGCTCTCTGGGGACAGCGACAGGACCCGAGGGAACGGCATGGAGCTGTGTCAGGGGAGGGTCAGGGGGGTGTTAGGAAAGGGTTCTGCCCCAGAGGGTAGTGGGCATGGAACAGGTACCCCAGGGCAATGCTGACAGCCCCAAGCTGTTGGAGCTCAAGAGTGTTTGGACACCACTCTCAGGCACAGGGTTTGGATTTTGGGTGGTCCTGTGTGAAGCCAGAATTTGGCTCAGTAATCCTTGTGGGTCCTTTCCAACTCAGAATATACTATGATTCTATGATTCTAAATGTTACTTGTACTAAGTTCTTTGATTGGTATGTAGGATATGTTCCCTTTCACCCAGGAGGAGATTTAAGTGTAATGCTTTACATGCTGTTTACCACAATATGAACGACTCATAAAGACTTGTGACTGAAACCTAGTTTTTTAGAACACAAAATCTCTTATGCTGGGTCGTGATGCAACTGTGACCAAGACCCTCTCTCTTAGAAGCGGCTGGTAACTGATTCCTGAGTAAAGCGTAAAAACTAGGGGAAATAAGGAAGAACTCCTGTTCTTGCATGCTGTCTCCCTTATCATCAGACTGAAGCTTAGACAATTCCCAAGTCAAATATGTTTAATATCCTCAGTGGGACTAGTCCTCTATGAATTTCCCTAAGCCCTTTCTGAAGTAATATATAGTGACTTCTGAACATCAATTCCACCATCCATTTATGCAGCTGGTTGAAAAGATAAACCAAGATCAAAAACACCTGCTACTGCTTTTTTTTTGAATGCATAGGGTTCTTCATTCCTTATGTCAGCTAAACTGATAGCGTACCTTATCCAGTACATTTTTTTAATAGCCATCATCTAAGCTATGCTTTCCAGTCATAACTCTGTTATTTTTTTGCACTTCATTAAGAGTTAATGAATGATCCAAGTGATTCAATCATTTTGTGATAAATTTTCAAAAAAAGAGAGAGAAATAAATATTTTGCGATGCTGTTTTTTGTTATAGTGAACTTAGCCCATCTACTTCTTTACTGGGATTCCAAGGAGTGTAGGTTGTACTCCAAAATATAAATAAGATATTTATAACAGGGCCTATTTATAACACACTACCACTTTGTGACCTTGTAACCCTAATTACATATGAGATGTTTTCTGGATTAAAACTTAATTTACTTACCCAATTTACAGTCAAAATTCTATGGAAACCTATCTCTTCATACTGTTAATCTACAAATTGACTCCTTAGATTCACAGATAGCACATCTTTCTGATCAGGTCTCTCTATCAAAATGCTGTACATTAACAAAGAAGTGATTTTTTGTTTGTGAGCTTGTTTTTGAGTCTCAACAACCTGACCTTGTCAGTGTGACAAAGAAGTCCCTAATGACCTTGTTTTTATGAGTAACACTCATATCTGCTGAACTCAATTGATGCCTAGACATTTATAACAGGGACAATATGCACAACATTGCCAAGTTCATTTCTTTGACTTAATATAGGTACAAAAGCATAATATTGGGTCTTTTTCCAAGAAGATTTCTCTGGTCCCATTAGTGCTGAAGCAAATATTAGCAGAGATTAGGATTGTAATCACACTGGAGAAAAATTTGCTTTAATTCAGTGTGTTTGGCAGCTCTTCTGTCCTCTCCATAAGGGCAAATGTAATCCGTCTGTAGTAGCTTATGTCTGCTACAAAGTGCTTTAACAATTACAGCAGTGTCAGTAATTTTACAATAGTTCAGGCTTCTTACTTTTTCAATCAGTCTGTGACAGACTGCCTTCAATTGCATTGTAGTGCTTCTGAAAATACGTAAAGGTTTTTTCCTGCTAGCAGGGGTAGTAGTTTGGCTCTGGTAAGCAGGAGTTTATTGCGAAAAAGCATCAGATCCCACAGTCAGAAATGCCTTCTGTAGCTACGTAAAGCTAGCTGGCATCCCTAGGACCTGTGTATACGTGGCCACAGATCATCATAATTGACTCTCTCTGCTCTATTGGTTTAATTTACCAGGAAGAGTTTGCTTATAAAACGAGTAGTCAGGTTTTATACCTTATTAACTTTGTTACATTACAGTGCCAGTGTTGCGCAACTCCAGTTAATGTGTTGTCTCTCCTTTGTGACCTCTCTGACTTTCTTCCACTCATCCTTTCAGAATTTATTTATTTTATTAACACTGTGGATGGAAGGTTACATAGGGTGTACCATGGTTGGGTGAAGTTGACAGCAAAGAGCTCTGGACAGTCTAGGAATACTACATGAGAACTGAAAGACCAGCTGAAACAGCAGATACTGCAAATTCTATCTGTCTCCAGGGGCTCAGAGATGCTCAGAAAGCATCTGAGTAATCTTAGTCAGTCACTGAACCACAGAATAATGCCATTAAAAATTATTTATTTCAGCATGTGAACACATTTATATGGGGTAAAAGAACCTAATACAGAGATATTTGACTCAGTGGAAACCTGGGAAAGTCCATGGGATACTGCACAGTGTTGTGTGGTCTTACCCAGCTGGGTTTGCAAACATCCTGGCTGTATTTGCTGTGAACAGTGTCCTAGCTAATAAATCCTCTCCTTTGGCAGAGATGAAATATCACTCACAAACACAGCAAAGAATGTCTCTGTTCTGCTTTTCATTTGCCCACCTTTCTGGTTCAGATCAATATGCAGAATTCTCCTTCTGTAAACCCCAAAATGCTTTACGTGGGAGAACATCAAAAGGCTACAATGCTTAGCACAGACCTCTTGACAGACGTAATTTGTCTTTTATTCCTGTCCCAGACTATGGACAAAGGTTAATGATTTAAAACCATTTCCATTTCACTTGGCCATACTGCTGCTAAGAGATTACAAAAACATCATTCTTGATGTGAAACTGAGCTGCACCTCCTCTATCCAGAGCCTTGCAAAGCTTCATGCCTCCTCAAACCATCATGTTGCTTTCCTCTATTAATGGTCATTAATGGTACCCTATCATGATCTGAAAATACAGATTTTAAGATTAATTGTGTACTAGATCTTATGTCATGGAGCAGCATTCTTCGCCTCTGACACGCTGTGATATCTGTTATAGGTCCTTCACAATCAGCAGCAATGTTGTCTGGAATTCTCAAGATCACAGAATCATAGAATCATAAAGGCTGGGTTCAGACCAGGAATGTATTGCCACATGTAGTGTCAGACACTGTTAATGCATGTTAACATTATCTCTTGGTGTTGTCTGAGAAGCTGCTACAATCTCTGCCATGAGAAAGGAAGTCTTTCCTGTAATATAGACATGCAACAACTTAATTGAATGTCTTAGACTTTCTTGCTAGATCTACTGGCTTAAATCAATCACAAAAGAACTAAAGTTCATCTCATAAGAGGATATGCTCCTGGCTCTGGTAACCTGTCCTCTGGCATCCTTTTCACTCTTAAGCGATACAAAATCACTTCTCTAGATTTCAAAAGATAAAATTGCTCCATGATGAAGTGAGACTGAATTCAGTAAAATTTTCACTGGTGATGTATCATAATCAACTTCTGGCAACTACTATATTGTGGAAAAGTGAATACCTGTATATTTCATGATATATCAAGAAACTAATGTTGCAGAAAACTTGACCATTTGGAAACTGTAAGTACCATACTGAAATGTTATAGTCAGACGAGAAAATTGACAGCGTAAACTGTTGTGTTTCCTTAATTATTAGGCAAGGATATAGGATAGGTTGACGTAACATTCAACCTGATAATAAGACAAAATGTAAACTGAAATGCTGTAAGAAACAACCTACACAAAAGCCTCAACTGGATATCTGATGAGCAGAAATATTGCCGTTCCTGTTAACCAGGGATTAGATCACAGGTCTGTCTGACTGGTGTCTTGCCTGAAGCACTGGACAATACCTGGTAAATGATGACAGTTACAGCAACTCAGTCTCACAGTTAAATAAGTTCATTACATTACAGGTCGCATGCATTAAATCAGACAGAAAGAACAGACTGACCACTGCATCACACAGGCACACTCCTTGTCAGTCCAAGCTGCTCACTGTAATAGTCAGCAGTTTGACACAGGTATCACCTGATGACAAATGAAACAATTAATCATCTGTCACATCACATTTTGGCTGCAATTTCCATTAGCAAAGTATTGCCAGGATTTCAGGTGATTTTTCACGGTCCATTAATACATGCCAAAATACAACTACCAGTCAGCAATGAGATACCATTTGAAACTGGTATGTAATAAGGGAAATGCAGCAGAGAATACGAGGGAGAAAGTCATTCGGCTGTATGTTGGTACTGGAGAGTTCAGAGAAAAGCAAAAATTACTTAAAATGAGATTTATCTGTATCATTTGTTGTTGTTGATTTCTTAGCTGTGAAAAGGAAAAAAATAAGAAAACGGAGAGGAAAATAATCCTCTAATAGGAAAAGAACAAGCAAAATACAAATGTTGATCACTTGTCTCCAGAAATCATAAAGAAAATAATATTTTGAATGAAAATACAGCTTCAGCAATTTTTGAGACCAGTTTAGATTAGCAAGTCAGAAATTTTCTAAATATGGTTGGACCACCCTCGAGGAAGGGACGATGTTAGACAAGTTTTTGTGGCTACTTCCATCTCTTTAATGAAAGAAGTCAGGCCTTCTCCTAACTTTGCTTTCTATCCACATGCCTATCTCCTAATACCTGCTTTCATTTCCCAGGTTCTTCCAATCTTGTTCCAGAATCCAATTCAAAATAGAATTAAACACAGATTTTCAAAGTGCATTGAGCTTCCTAGGCTGTAACTCCAGACAGACCACTTTTGTGGCTTACCACAGTAGTTCAGGTGCCTTCATTGGACTTTGCATATTACACTCTGACTGAGTGTCATTGTCACCTGTTCTGTGCTTCTGCGCATGATAATGGTGAGTTAAATGGTCTCCTGAGACAATGATGCTTCAAGAACACTAGCTTGAATACAATTTGCAAACCTGAGCTCTGGGATCTTTTAAGATGTGCTTTGTCACAGAGCTGTTATGATACAAGATTTCCGGAACAGTGTAGGTTGCAAAATAGTATCTGCTTGCTATGTCAATTGATAGTGCTTTCTCTGTTAATTGTCTGTACCAAGATATGCGTTAAATACAATTTTGAACATATTATGAAGTCCAAGACAAAGACACGGACTTTTTCTGTTTTCATGGGTTATCTCTACTGCTAATGAAAAAATAATATATTTCTTAAAATAAAGGAGATTCTACATCCTCCCCAGTGAAAAACATTTAGATTGTGCTATGTGTTGTGTTATTAGCACCGGTATCTAAACATTTATTGACTAATTTTTTCCCCTTCCTCATTGACTGACTCCAAGGTTACTCAGTGTGCTGGCTTCTGTGGCATGAAAACTTCAAATTCTGAATTGGGACTGCCATGGGATTTCACAGCGTGATTTCACAGGTATTTCACAGTGTGAATGAAAAGCGTACCACCTAACAACGTTTCTCCCTTCCAAAATGGACAAGTCTCAGCACAGAATTTTCCAAAAACTTTGGCTAAAGCTCTCCAGAATCAGAATTTGCCCTGAAGGTCCACTGCCATTGTTTTTAGTTACCCCCACCTGCAGTTTAAATTCTCATGCAAGTTCTGCTCTGCACTAAAGAGATAATGAGCACTAAAATTGTAGGAATGTCCATTTGGCATTTCCATGTTCTCTTCCTCCCTCTGCAAGAAATATCAGCAGGATTTTTAACCTGCTACGGCCCTGTCCACAAATGTTTGCTAAAAAGGCCTTTTCAGTAAAATGCATTCTTCCCCCTTCATCAGAAAATACTTATTCATCCCAAGGGAAACTTTTTAAATTATAATGTATTTTTTTTCCGAAGATGTTGCACCTGGGATTTTCTCACGACTGAGGGTGTAAATTTAGGTCAGAGGAATTCCCCTCCATTCCATCGTTGAATAGCCCAAAGAACTATGAGATAAAAACAGCCCAAGTCCTTTGTTCCTCCTC
>VXAV01007350.1:137080-147230 GCA_013399715.1 Alectura lathami | reverse complement strand
TGGGGGTTTTCCGGTTGGAGTTTTTGGCGCGCGGGGCGATCAGCTCGGTCCGGGTTGGTCGCGCTGGCGTGTCTGTGAGACCTTACCTTTTGCTGTAAGTTAATTGTTCTACTTCACATCTTTTTATAAACAAAGTTTAATTATATTTAGTCCCGAGTTCTACCTTTTACTTTTCTTCTTAACTTTCTCCCTTTCCCCCCCCCCTCCATTTTTAACTCTCAGCCGGCAGCTACCGGCAGCCGCCGGCAGCTTTTGAGCTTGCTTGGCAGAGGGGGAGGGGAAAGCCACTACACACAGCTTTGCCCCTTCTTGGGGCACTTTGTTATAACACGTTGAACCATCTCCTAGCTGGGGCCTGTGTTGTTTCCATCTTCCAGATAAGTGTACTGATCAGGGGTCTAGAGTGCAAAAGTGGTCTTTTTTTACTGGTACCTGTTCACTGAATTCATCAAATGTGAATCACAGAAACCCACCTTAAGTGCTTTGTTGAAGTTATATTTAAACCCATGAAAGAGACAGAAGTCCCACATTATGGTCCTCAAAGGGACATCTTAGATGATGTCTCTGATGCCTACATGTGAACTATGGAGGCCTGAAATACGTAGATGCCTGAAGTACATATGTATGTTTTTGGCACAAAAAAAAAAAAAACCTCTTAAAATTTTTTTCTAGGCATGCATGGAAATGCCTTTGTTACAACTGCTGATCAGCACAAGACTCACGTGAGTCAGGGAGCCTAACAAAGTTCATGTGCTAGATGTATCTTCAACACACTTGCCCAAGGGCATCAGTCTGGTAATCATATTCAGTTCTGCTTCCCATCCACGTGCTCACCCTCACAGCAAACTCTACTCTACTCTACTTTAACTCTAAAAATTGTTATCTCATAATTCAGATCTGTATCTCCTGTCATCAAACTGCCCCAAATGCCATGTCGTCCAGGTTCAACGCCTTTTGGAAAAAAAACATCCCATAGGGTCACTGGGTCAGTGGTATGTAAGTCAGTTAAGAACTGACTGCCCTGATTACCCAAGGTGGAGTGAAACTGTTCCATGCATCTCCAGGTATAGTGTCAATTGCTTCTTGTTTGTTATGTGACATGACAAGATCATTGTGGCATATTTGACGTATGCTGGATGTGTAACATGCACTGGAAATGATGAATCCAGAACCATCCTCCTGTGTATTTTTATCATCTCATTGTATATTTAAAGACATAACAAATTGTAGGATAACATTAAAAATGAATACTATGTGTCTGTGGAATCTACTGGTGAGCAAAATACATATGTGGATATCTGACCCCTAAAAAGTACTTGCAAAGCATTACTTACATGAAATGAACTCATTGTCAGCTGAATGAAAAGTCTTATATGTCTTGGAAGTCCTTCCACCTGTTCATCAGTGATGAAGGTAAATATGAACTCGTGGATCCCCAACAATGGAATCAGCACAAGTGTAGATCTTGCCAATCTTAAAAAGAAAATGTTTAATTATGGTACTTCTCAACACCTTTGGTGCAAAATTGAAAATGATCTATACAGAAATTATTCCAGAAATGATTGTTCAGCTAACAAGGGAGGTCCCAATTGACTGGAGTTTGGCAAATGTGACACCCAACTGCAAGAATGGCAGGAAGGAGGATCCAGGGATTTACAGCCCTGTCAGTCTGACCTTGGTGCAGAAGATCATGAAGCAGATAATCTTGAGTGCAGGAGAACGAAGCTGGTCAGACCCAGTCAGCATGGGTTTATGAAAAGCAGGTCCTGCTTGACTAATATGATCTCCTTAATGATACGATGGTGCACTTAAGTGGATGAAGGAAAAGCTGTGGAAGTTGTTGCCTTGGACTTTTGCAAGGCATTTGATATTGTTTCCCACAGCCTTCTCCTGGAGAAACTGGCTGCTCATGGTTTGGATGCGTGTAATGTTGCTGGATAAAAACCCAGCTGGATGGCTGGGCCCAAAGGGTCATTGTGAATGGAGCTAAATCCAGTTGGCAGCCAGCCACAAATGATGTTCCCCAAGACTCAGTATTGGGGCCAGTTTTGTTTGATCTTTTTATCAATGATCTTGATGGAGTGGATTGAGTGCACCTCCAGTAAGTTTGCAGTTGACACTAAGTTGGGTGGGATTGTTCTTCAGCTTGAGAGTAAGAAGGATCTGCAGAGGGATATGGATAGGCTATATTGATGGGCCAAGTCCAATCACATGACATTCAACTAAATGCTGGGCCCTGCACTTGGGTCACAACAATCCTATGCAGCGGTTCAGGCTTGGGGAAATGTGGCTGGAAAGCTGTTCAGCAGAAAAGGACCTGGGGGTGCTGGTCAACAGCCAGCTGAACACGAGCCAGCAGTGTGCCACGGTGGGCAAGGAGGCCAACAGCATCCTGTGCTGCATCAGAAATAGTGTAGCCAGCAAGACTAGGGAAGCGATTGTCCCCAGGTACATGGCACTGGTGAGATTGCAACTTGAATACTGTGTTCAGATTTGGTCCCCTAATTACAAAACAAACATTGAGTTGCTGGAAAATGTTCAGAGTGGAGCAACAAAGCTGGTAAAGGTACTGGAAAACTAGACATACAAAGAGTGTATGCATACAAGGAAAATACTCTGGTTAGGAGAGTCTGCACCAGGGCAGCAAGAGTTCAGACTAAGACTAGTTTTCTCTTTTGGATTTACAAGAAGAACAGGGATGTTCTTCAGACTGTGTTTGTGAAAAAGAGGTAGTGTCCCAGGAACCTAGGAACATTCCACAAATCTTCTGAACATCCTCTTCTTTTGAGGGCTCTTTGCCAACAATCACAGAAAATAAAAGTGTCACAGCAGTCAAGGCTATTTTATTTACATTCTGGATGCTTCACTGAAGAAGTCTAATTGCATTTTAAACTGCTTGAGAAAATGCCTTTAATACTTAGCACACAGGCAATGATCTGTCTTTTTGACTCAGGAAATTAACTATATGCGGAGCCTGTTTTCCTAGCTGGTTTTCATGTACCTTATTTTGGATACATTTTACAAGTGACAGATAAGCGTGTAATTTGCAAGGAAACACTGGGAACATTTTGGTGCTGTGAAAATAAAAAGGACTAGGATTCCTTATTGTGTATTACATACCTGTATTTGTAGTCATGAAAGCTCATTTGCTGGGCTTTTAGTTTGGAAATCAGCATCCTTAGAATTTTTAAGAAGATGCCAAAATTAACCTTGAAAGAAAATATATAATGATCATTTAGAAGAAATCCTATTACAATATTCATATAGTTATTAAAGAGGTAAAAATGACATTAGATAATTGTGTAACCTGGAATGCAATTGTGATCAGGTCAGAACAGAAGCAGGTTGTTAATACAGATTCAGGAGAGAGCACAGAGCAGCATAGTGACAGACTGTCCTGATATGAACTCTTTTCCAGTGGGGCACATACAGCATTTATATTTCTTTATAGTACCTTTATAGTGCAGCTTTTCACCAGCACTTGTCAGATAAGCAGAATGTGGTTAAACAACATCAGCAATTGGAATTCTTCAGAATTCCAGGCTTTTGTCAGACAAATAAGAAAGCCCTGGGCAGCCTTTCACAAATAATTTCACTGTTAAATTGTTCACTATCAATTAAATTGTTTTGACTTGACTGAGTCCAACCTGCAAATACTTATATCTAGTGAGACCTGCAAAGTTTTGTGCAACATTAACTATTTTACATTCACAAACCTAGGCACAAAAGATTGTTAAACTTCAAGTTGTGAAGTTAGAAAACTTAGCATTGCCTTATTTCAGCCTGATCTTCATATACATTATGATATGTGATCTTCCATCACAAAATTACATTTCAATTTTAACGTAGAACTGTGCTCCCCAATTTGGCGTATAGACAAATTATTCAGAACTGTTTTTCTTATCTTCATTTGATGTGTAGTTATTACTGCTGGAAGCCTAGTTCTTGACCTCTATAAAGAACAACATGCTTTTCATAGTGTTCTGCATTTGAAGCATCACAGAGTGATGAGGGCATATTATTCCCTTTAAAAAAATAACCAGAAAAAAAAATATATAAATGGATGGAGGTCCAAAGTGTAAGATCTCACTGATTCAAGGCTTAATTTTTTTTCAGAGGAATTAGCATCAGCTTTATGTCATAGAGTGTATCACACTCCTTACTTTAGCTGCAACAGTAAGTGCCCAACCCTTTTCCCATGGGAAGACTGGACATTCAGAAAGGAAAAACCAGTAGCAGCCAGTCGATGCTTTGCTTAGTAACTTGCCTAGCATTATGTATGAGCTTGGGGACAGAGAAAAAAGTGGAAAGCAATTTTCTGAGGCAGTAATTGAACCACCTTTAGCTTAGAATCATTCTTTTTCTTCATGAAGGTCCCTCCTTCACACATCTCTTTCATAAAAGCATCTGTCTTACAGGCGATGTTCTCTTGTTTTATTCTGATGCAACAGTTTATCTTGTGGGCATCTCTTTGGACAAGCTAAGGGAGATATAGCTGTGATGATTCTACTTCTGCTGTTTTGTAACTTCTTTCTCCTTCTAGTATAAATTTTGGTTTACAAATACAAAGAATTTATCTTAGCCAACAATACAAGGTTCTTCAAAACTAGAGCTAGTGAGCATTTTCCATCCAAACTTATTCTTGTCTGGAAAATTGTTTTTATTTAAAAAAAGGTTTGCACACAAAATAAATCTCTGCTTTCCACAAGAGGAAAAAAAAAAAAAAAAAAGTAGCTTTTGAATGCCTTCAGGGCAGGGCAGGACACTCCGTAACCTCTCTGGGCAACCTGTGACAATGCTCAGCCACAGCCAAGAAGTGTTCCTAAGGTTCAGATGGAACCTTCTGTGTCCATTGCCTTGTGTTCTGGCACTTGTCACCACTGGAGGAGCCTGGGTCTGCCCTGACAGCACTCTCACTTTAGGTATTCATAGACATTGATAAGACCCTCCTGAGCCTTTACTTGTCCAGGCTGAACGTTCCCATTCTCTCAGCATTTCCTTGTAGGAAAGGTGCCCTAGTGCCAGCCTTGCTGATATTATCTGAATCTCTGAAATAACACCAAGGCAGAAGTTCCTAAGATGTAATATATAAAAAAGCGGAGATTAAAAATTAAGTTAAAGGAAAAATGTGTAGGTGTATCTATCTATCTATCTACTGACCTATCAGTCCACTTACTTACATATAATACAAAGGTGGCTTCTCTTTTTGACAAATTTAGTTAGAGGGATTTTTGAATAATCATTTATTTCTTCTGTCATTTTATATCCACCCCAATGACATTTCTATCTATTGATCTGTAGTCACACACTAGATCTGATTTCTTCCAAAATATCAGTGAACAAAATGGCACTTAATATAATGAAAAATAAAAAAGGAAAAGAAGAAGAAGAAGATTTTTCCCCCTAGTTTAGGTGATGACAGGAGATCTCCAAGTATTGCATAAAAATCTGAAATAAGTTTAGAAATTTATCTTTAGGGCCTGAGATGCTGACAATAGCTATTAAGTCCATGGGTATGACAGTGGAAAAAAGGCTGCAAAAACTGTTTGTCTGCTGAATTTTGCCAGCCCTCAGACCTTCCAAAAGAACTGATGTGTAGCTTTTATACCTGCTGATCACCACTTGACCTCCCTCTGTAACTTGGCCTCTGTATGTTATAGTCCTCCTGCCCCGTCAGTCTCACCTTGGTTATGCACTGCAGTGAGTTCTTGTTCCAACTGAGTCTTTGCCATCCAAATCTACTCAGCATTCCTTCGTCCTTGAAAGGAATGCCAGCTTTGACTAGATCATGTCCTATGGCCTAGTTACCACCAAGCCTAGCCCTTGGTCCTTGAAGGATGATGCCAATGAGAGTTTGGCTGGATGTATAGCTTTAACAGCATTAACAATCACAGGATAATTTAGATTGGATGGGTTCTGAGGAGGTCATCTCACTAAGCCCCTTTCTCAAAGTAGCAGTTGCTTCAAAGTTACATAAAACCAGTAGAGTTCTGATTATTTGGAGGAATGGAAATTCCACTGCTTGTTTGTGTCCAAATATCAGTGCTTGATTGCTTTAATTGTGAAGAATATTTTCCTAATATCTAATCTGAACTTGGCCTGCTACAGATCTCCATTTTATACCACCCTTTTGCTATGTGCCTCCTGGCTCTATATGCTTCTATTGTCATTGGTACTGAAAATGGCAGTTAGGTCCCCTCTCAAACTTCTTTTCTTAAGGTTGACCAAATAAATTATCCCCATCTCTTTTTGTGCATGATGCACTCCAGATCCCAATAGTCTTGGCATCTGCTGGACTGTTTACAATATGTTAGTGTCTTAAAAATCGATGCAATATTATAGATGGGCTCTCACAAGTGCTGAACAGAGATGAATAACAACTTCCTCCAACTTGCAATGTTCTTTATGTAAAATGCAATCTTCACATTACTTCCCTTCCTAGAGACAGTGATTCACATCCTCAGTTCTTTGCACCGATTTACACCAGCAAAGATAACGTCCTACTGTGTCACTGACTAACAGGAACTCATGCAGAAAATTCTTTGTTAAAAAGTATTTTTAGATTAGTGATTATCTCTATCCACTTGACATTCTTAAAATTATTTAAGAATTCATTTTTGTCTCTTAGATCTGTTTAAATTCATGTTAATCAGGGAACTTGCACTGGGTTAAGTGTACTAACATCAATGGACTATGGACTTAACATTCTTGCAACAAAAGCAAAACTCTTGAAAGACTTTAATATAATGCAAATGCTATTACTTGTTTCTGCTGGTTGTGTTCCACTAACTGTAATTTCCTCCAGGCCCAAAAAAGTAAACTAATGATCCAGTCCTCTTTCAGAGTTAGACATATCCAGGAAGAAATTGGTCCAGATCCCCTCTAGACCTGAAGTTCTGGACCTTGTCTGTCTTGATCTCTCTCATAGTTTTGGGACAGTATTAGTCTCACTCTCTTTCAGCTTTTGCCTCTTCTCACCTTTCAGGCCTCTTCTCTTTCTTTTCTGGCCTTTCTCTCCACTGCATTTTAAGAGAGAGACTGAGAGAGAGTGAGAGAGAGAGCTCCATTGCCCTTCAAATTATTTACTTTTTATTGACTGCTCATTAAGTATGCATCTCTACTTCACAGCTCGGCCCCAGCTGTGTCCACTTTCTCCCTAACACAGTTCTCCAACTCAGTAGCAGCAAAGCAGTTCATTGTTTCTTCTCTAAAGTCATAATTTCTGTATCTTGTCTCCTGTGCAACAGAAAACAACACCCTTCTTCCCACATGCATCTATCCCTCAGTATTGTACCTTGAGCAATCCTGGCATAAGTAAAGTACATCTCTTCCTACAAAGTTTGCCATCTTAGACAGATTGGCAAGATGTTAATCAAATCAACCATTCCTCTAATCTTTTTATGCCTTGTTGACTGTGTGAAAATGTAAGGTATTGTGGGTACGTACCACATCCCCACCTATCAAAATTCAGTGTTTGCAATATCTCCTCATGAATTGCTCTGACTATCCCATTTTCATCTCTTCATTATCACATAATTTTAGGTTTAAACTTCTGTGTATTTTTTGAAATCATACCTTGTCTTGTTATGACATACTTCACTTTTTTGCATTATTCTAGTGTCTGTTTAGATGAATATTTTTTCACCATGACCATCAGTATTTTCTGTTGCTACTTCTCTGCATCCTTGTCATCATAAAAACTTCTACAAATATCTACTCTATAGATGCTCACCACATGGTAGCACTCTCTAACCTGTTCAATGAATAAAATTAGGGTAAAAATATGAGAAGCCAAAGGTTGTTTGGTTTTGTTTTTTTCTTGTGCAGAGCTGCACAGAATTCACTGCACAGATACACAGTTGAGAGGCTGACGCTAAATTCTTTGTTGCTTGCAGATAGATAAAATGAAGTTATGTCCACCCAAATGGAGTAAAAAAAATCTTATTTACAACCTTTTCTGTCTCATATCCTCTAATCCAAGGAATGGATTTGGAGAAAGGATCGCAAAATATGTAACTGTGTATAATGCTAGAAACAGTTAAACTAATTCTTACTGTAATGGAAAACAGCATTGGTCCTCGGATGATCCACCAGATTCCCATGTGTTCATTTGTTCCCCAGCATCTGCAGAATAATTAAAGTATAATTACATTATTTTCACTGAAATAAATAAGAAAGTTTAAATAATATATGTATATATTCCAAAGGAAACATGACAAAGTTTAACTTCCGTGGTATTCAGGAGAAATTGAATTAAACTAGGAAGGGTCCAATCAACAACTGTAACTGTACATTTTCTGAAGATCTTCTCACTAGAATCTTGAGAGAAATATTCCTAGGCTGCAAACTTCAAAATTCTCTGGTGAACTCTGCGTTTGGATCCACACTACAACTGTATCTTCATAGTGAGAAACATCTTACCCAAATTTAGTCATCTAAAGCCGTAAATTTGAAAAGTGTAAACTGTGAATTCTAACTTCTTCTAGACAAACTAGGAAGTATGCATACTGTCTCTGTAAATAGAACAGAATTGTTCCATTGGGAAGGACCTTCAAAGATCAAGTCCAACTGCCTGACCACTTCTGGACTGAACAAAAGTTAAGGTATCTTACTGAGGGCATTATCCAAATGTATCTTAAACACTGACAGGCAGAGGACATCAACCACCTCTCTAGGAAACCTGTTTCATTTTTTGACCACCCTCACAGTCAAAAAATTTTTTCAAAATATCCAGTCCAAAATCTCTGCTAGCACAATTTTATGCCGTTCCCATGTGTCCTGTCATCAATTACCAGGGAGAAGAGTCCGGCATTTTCCTCTGCTTCTCCTCCTCAGGGAGTTGTGGAGAGCAATGAGGTCACCTCTTGGCCTCCTTTTCTCCAACATAGACAACTCAAGTGTCCTCAGTCTCTCCTCATAGGACATATCTTCCTGCCCTTTTACCAATTTTACCTTTTTATCTCTTCCTGCTTTGAAGGATCTTAATATGCTTGTATATTGTGGATACCAGAACTCTACACAGTATTAAAGACGAGGCCACACCAACAGTAAATATAGTGTGAGGATCATCTCTTCTGACCAGCTGGCTATGAAGTGTTTAACGCACCCCAAAATGCAGTTTGGGTGCTCTTGGCTTCCAGGGCATAATGCACACTGAGCCTGCTGTCAGCCACCACCTCCAGGTCTCTTTCCGCAAGGCTGCTCCCCAGACACTTTCCTCCCAGTCCATACCTATGTCTGACATTATTCTGTCGCAGGTACAGAACCTGGCATTTACCTTTGTTGAACTTCATGCCATTGATGTTTGTCCAATGCACCAAACTATCCAAATCCCTCTGCAAGGCTTCTTGTCCCTCCAAGGGACAAGTTTAGAGTCCCAGTTCAGACTCATCAGCAGACTTGCTGAGAATGTATTACATTGCTGCATCCAGATCACTGATAAAAACGTTGAACAGAACTGGCCCTAGAACTGAGCCCTGGGGAACACTGCTCGTGACTGCCCACTAGGCAGATATAACCCGTACACTACAACCCTCTAAGCGCTACCAGACATCACCCAGTGTATTACGAACCTGTTTATCTCACAGTCAGACAATTATTTTAGAAGGAAGCATAAGGAACAGTATCAAAGGTCTCACTAAAATTCAGCAAGATTATGTCCACTGACTTCCTTTCATCCACCAAGCAGGTGACTATATCATAGAAGGAGATGAAACTACCAAAGCAGAATTTTCCACAAATGAATCCACATTGACTGTGCCTGTTAACAGCTTTGTCCTTTATCTGCCTTTCAGTACCTCCCAGTATAATCTTCTCCATAACTTTTCCAGGAATTAAGGTTAGTATAACATGTCTATAGTTTCCCGGGTCTTCTCTCATGTCCTTTTTGTAGATGGGTATAACATTAGCTATCTTCCTGTCAGCAGGAAAATGTCTCCTTTTCTCCTCTGACCTTCTAATTTGTCCTATGCACATGCTTTTCTTGCAAATTAGTTTGTTGTAACCCTATGGGATTGTGGCTTGCCATTTCTGATCTATATAACTTCTAACTGTATGAGACTGTAATTGTGATTCAGTTCCTGGTGTTGTTGCTTAATAACTACATGTTTATTCTAAATAAAACTCGAGGAACCACATAAAAAAAAAGGGG
>VXAV01007350.1:90997-108108 GCA_013399715.1 Alectura lathami | reverse complement strand
CAGCAGGATGACCATGAGCCAGCACTGTGCCCTCGTGGCCAAGAAGGCCAATGGCATCCTGAGGTGTGTTAGAAGGGGTGTGGTTAGTAGGTCGAGAGAAGTTCTCCTCCCCCTCTACTCTGCCCTGGTGAGACCGCATCTGGAGTATTGTGTCCAGTTCTGGGCCCCTCAGTTCAAGAAGGACAGGGAACTGCTGGAGAGGGTCCAGCGCAGAGCCACCAAGATGATGAAGGGAGTGGAGCATCTCCCTTATGAGGAAAGGCTGAGGGAGCTGGGTCTCTTCAGCTTAGAGAAGAGGAGACTGAGGGCTGACCTAATTAATGTTTATAAATATGTAAAGGGTGGGTGTCAGGAGGATGGAGCCAGGCTCTTCACTGTGACATCCAGTGACAGGACAAGGGGCAATGGGTGCAAGGTGGAACATAGAAGGTTCTGCTTAAATATGCGGAGAAATTTCTTCACGGTGAGGGTGACAGAGCACTGGAACAGGTTGCCCAGAGAGGCTGTGGAGTCTCCATCTCTGGAGACATTCAAAACCCGCCTGGATGCATTCCTGTGCAATCTGATCTAGGTGTTCCTGCTTCGGCAGGGGGATTGCACTAGATGATCTTTTGAGGTCCCTTCCAATCTCTAACATTCTGTGATTCTGTGATTCTGTGATAAATATATACAAAACCACAATGTGGATCTACCTTTTTTAAGAAGGTTTGTAAGGTTCAATGACCAGTTCATTGGCCAGTGCACACTACCATCTGGACACAAGAACACTCTGCCTTCTCCTGCCCATGTGACATTAGCACACTAACAAAAAAACAGTGATATATTTAATAGTTATCTAGGGAGAGATGAATTAACAGATGAATACCAGTGAAAACTGAACATTGTTTGGGCACATGAAGGCTTCTGTGTCCAAAAAGAAAGATCTTGTCTGGTGGGAAACTAAGCACAAAGGAAAGATTTTAGTTAATGACTAGACCCCCAGGCCATGTAGCCTGTATGTTGCATTGAAGTTTGTTAGCTGGGCAATATGGCCTTCTGTTTTAGTATATTCTGGACTCAGCAATTGTGATGTCAACAACTAGATAATTGAAAAATAATTATTGTCTTTATGAATTTTTAACTAAAAATACTTTTGTTAGTATTATTTTTTAAGGACTTTGGTTTATGCTAATTTTAGGGCAACTACTGACTGTAAAAAAGTACTATCCTACCTTGCACTCTGAGCTTCTTAAGTGTACAGCAGGAATGTGCAAGTGCTCTTTCACTAAATGGCCAGATCAATAGAGGAAACAATAATTTAGGGTACCTATTGGACTTGTAGTCTTCTTATTGATGTTATAATACCATTCTCACACCATTCGACATTTTGTTTGATGTTGTGTAAATTATATAAATGAAGAAGAAAGAAACTGAAAATGCTAAATGGCTGCTTATAATATCTGTGCTATTAATTTGGTTTTACAGGAGTTTTATGGCTGTCTATTGTAGCAGAGCTGCTGTATAACATTTTACTTCTGACTGGAGTTGTTCTTATGTCAGTAAAAATGTGCTACTACAGTACTGTCATTGATGGTCTAAAGATCAACGCCTTTTCTGCAGTAGTCACCGTACTAGCAGGTACATTTTAAGATCTCAATTCATTACATCCAGAAAATGTAACACTGATAGACTTCTAACTGAAGATTAGCACAGTATCTATGATTAAAAACTATTACTGGTAACAGTTCTTTTTTTTTTTAATGGAGAAAGTTTTTGTCATTTCTAATTTTTTTATACATATGTAGATCTTATTACTTTTAATGACATTATTTTAACTTCATAATTTCTAATTTGACTGTTAGATTGGTTGTCAAAGGCAAAAGATTACTTCCATATAACTTGATTTTTTAATTTGCAACATGATGAGAATAAAATTAGCAATAGTCAAATTAAAACTTATGAGGCACTTACACGAGGGAATAAAAATGCAATTAAATAGTTTTTAGTAGACAATAATCAGACACATTGTGTTTCGCTTTCTACATTCTATTTCTTAATCCAGTGCTGTCTAATAATAGGATCCTAGGCAAATACAATTTAGAAGAAACTTCAAAGGGTCCCTAGTCCAGCCTCCTGCTCACAGCAGGGCTAGCTCTGGGATCAGACTAGCTTGCTCAGTAGGATTGTATCCAGCCAGGGCTTAAAAAATTGGAAGCCTTTCTCGGAAGCCTATTCCACTGCTTGTCTATCATCACAGCGAAGAAGTTACTATATCAGAACCTGAGCAATGTGGTCTGAACTCAGCTTTGGCCATGCATTGAGCACTGAAGGTCAGACCAGAGACTTCTGAAAGTGTCATCCAGCCAGAACTACTCTGCAATTCTGTCTGTGTTAAAAAATTCTTACCGAGGAAAGCTGCAGTAAAAATAATTACTGGTAACAAGCACAATGTTTCAGAGAGTTATTCATTTTAAAGCTAGAAGCAACATAACTTCTTATGGAATACCACTATGCCTCACATTTGCATGACTATATAGAGTCCAAATTTATTTATACTGTGTGAGAGCTTAGCTTCTAGAAACACATCTAATTGCAAGTCAAGCTCATGGGTAGATTGGAAAGCCAATACCTCTCTTTGTGAATTAAATTCAAGAAGCTTCTCTCTGTCAAATTTGGGCTTTGAGCCTAATTCTAATATTCGTAGATTTAGTGTTCTTGTATTTGTGATTGTTGTGCCTTTCTTTACGAATTAAATATTTTTCATTATAGCTTTTCCTCTTAAACATAATCATATATTTAATTCATTTGCCAATCTCATTTGTGCTGGCTAAGTAAAACAAGATTTTGAAAATTGTCTAATCAAGATCATGGGAAAAATATCATTTTCTTCCTTTCTGCAGGAACCTTTACATAGTTGAAGACACCTTTCATGCCTCACCTTCATCTTCTCTTCTCCAAAAGAAATGATTGAGAAACACGTCCCATGACTTAACATATATTTCTGATGATTTTGATAACTATTACTGCTTTAGTTTTTCTCTGGCTCAATTTTCCTACAGTCTTCCTAGAGGAAAGTGCTCAGTGTGGACATAAGTGCTTAGTGTAGCTACATAATTCAAGCTATGTTGAAAACACACATGTTAAGAAAACAGTTATAGTATGTAACCATTTTTAAAAGTCAGTGTTTGATTTCTTTCAGTCTTTAGCTCAGACTGAATGAAGTATTAAAATATATGTTCTAGTGGATAGAGAACATGTTGACCTAAAAAAGAAGAAGAATCACACAGAAATTTTATCCTTTTATGAGAGCTAAAAGTACAAGCAAAGGATATGATCGCAATCCAGTTCTATGCATCCCTAGGCAGACATGTTGGAGGATTTAGTCAGAAATTGCTATGATATGTCACATTACTGTGAGAGACAAACAGCCGGCCTCAGTTCTCTAATCGTTATATCAACAGTCAGACAACTTTCTTCATTCAGTTTATTAAAGAATATGGTACCAGTGTGCCAGCTAGCAACCAAAGCTGTGTTTCGCAGCATGAATCTCCTTGGCTCTATGTTGCATAAAACTGATAGTGTCCTAATTGATAGTGTTTCAAGGAATACCAGTATTTCAGGGAAGACCATTTCCTAGTGGAAATGGTCCATCTTACTGTCAACCTTTAATTGTTATGTCCTAGACTAACAGCCTCTGTGGACTAACAATTGCTTTTGTTTTGTAAGAATTCATGAAACAGGCCTGTTTTGGGAACATCTAACAAAGTGGGTCTTGCAGGTTTGGTGGGGGACTATCTGCTCTGAGATTCTCATGTGTTTTAGACAGTGGATTGTTTGATACTTCCAGCATATTTTTGGATTTGTAAATGTAGCTGGAAACAAAAACAAACAAACAACAGCAACAACAAAAATAGAAATTCATAGGGAAGTTCACTGCTGGAAAATAAAATGCTAAGTGAAAACAGATATTCCTAGGTTCATGTAGTAGCTTTGTAGGAATTTTGAAAATTTGGTGATTAAATATAAGCACTTTCACAACTGAGTCTTTCAGTGCTTTTTAATAGCCAGTAAGTGCTTGCTCACTTTTTCATTCACCTAGTTAATGCTGATAAATGTGGCTGCTTTCAAGGCACTGGGAAAGGTCATATGACTAATGCCTGTGCCTTTGGTAATCTTTCCACTGAAACAGAGGAAACTATGGGAAATGTGACCTGTGCCATGCAAATGAATGAGACTTTGTTGCTATGACTAATGCCTGCTCAGGGCTGCATTACTGAGTAGCTTTTCAGAGGATAAGAACCAATAACCTTGTTGCTTTTTAAAATCTGAGGGTTGCGTATTCCACTGCTCCCAGAGATTCTGCTAGCATAAATAGTAGGTGTCAAAAGATTGAACCATTGATTGTACTGAGAAACTCATGACACATTAATATACCTGGATAACAATGTTCAGTATTTTTCAGTGTTTTATAGAACTTAAATACTTTGACAGATGTTCTTCAGGAGCTCTAGGGACAACTGCAATAAGTTGACAAAGAAGAATGGCCTCAGCTTGTATTTTATCATGTTCTTATGATATTATATTTTGTAGGTCTTCTGGGCATGGTTGCTCACATGATGTATACAACTGTATTTCAAATGACTGTAAATCTTGGTCCTGAAGACTGGAGACCTCACACATGGGATTATGGCTGGTCCTATTGGTACCTACTGGTTTATGTTTCCTTCTTCCATTACATTTCAGTCACTTCACCCTGTATTCAAAGAATTTATACCTACTTTATAATGGATGGGTCTAACTTACATCACTCCTGATGATGAAGTTCAGTATCTAGATGTTTTTCTCCAAATTCAGTTTTTTTACATGACGCATAGAATGTTTAAGCGTGAGTTTTGTGTTTGCCATCATTTAGACGGTACAGAGATCTCTGACCTGCATGAAGCAGAGGTTCTATTCCACACACACACTAGATCACCCATTTTTATTAGACTCAGATTTGGGACAATTGTTTCCCAGGAAGACTACATTGCATAAGTTGCTTGCAACTCTTGTGGCCTTATTCACTTAGACTGAATGTTTCCTTACGTCCGATTGTTGCATTTGGAACATTTTAGATAAAATGTAAATTTCTGAGGGTAGGCTTGGGTAAAAATACATTGTTTTTGCCCTGTAAATAAGTGTAACATTTCCTCCAAAAAGATCTAGTGAACTTATCGAAAGACGTCTATGCAAGGTATTTTTGCTATAGGAGTGTCTTTGTTGTGCCATTGAACAATATAACTCAGAATCATTGAATCTGATCAGTAATCAGCATTTGCATGTTCAGATGACACTTGCTGGAAACAGCTGTCATTTCACTAGTTGAGAAAAATAATCAGAACAGCTGTATTGGGTTAAATCAAAAGTCTGCTGGGCCCAATAATTCAGGTCACTAGAGCAAAACTCAGACTGATTCTCTCCATATCAGTTCTGACAATTGTGACCACAGCTCCTTGTCACTCATGCTTCTTGCTCTTTTAAGATTTATTATATCATTATTGGAAAAGAGATTATAGTTACATGCTATAATTTATTTTATTTTATTTTATTTGATTTTATCTAATGCATTGTTACTTTCCACCTTCGTAATAACTCAAATCCAGTTTGAAAGTCACTGTACATTCTACCAGAAGATCCTTCTGTTTCTTTCCAGAAGTTTCAATTTCCTGATCAGAAATTTATTGTTTAGAAGCTTCTGTTCCACATATATATCTGTAGCTATTTCTCTAGTGCTTTCAGTGCACTGAAGTGTGGGTCCAGTTAATATTCCTAGGATGGAGACTATCCAAATTACGACAAATGATGTAGCTTAACACATTTGTCCAGCAGATAAGGAAGACTAGTGGTCATATGTCCCTGACTTGCTCTGGAAAGAAAAGGTGATCGTGCATTCCCAGCTCCTTTCTCTCTGGAAGAACTTGTATGAGAAGGTGAATAGATAGCACCCTAGAAAATGTCCAGTGGCTGCTTGGATACCCTCAATGGGTATCATGGGAGCTGTGTGGGATTCTCTAACAGTGCCTTCTTCCCCCCTTTCACACTTAAGTACTTTTTTCTTCCTTGGCTCTCACACCTTCTATTCTTTCATGTTTTTGTTCTCTCATTTGTTTTGTCCGGTCTGGGGTCCCCGGGGCCTTAAAGATCATCTCATTCTAACCCTCCTGCCTTAGGCATTGATGAATGGGATTAGGCCTATTTTAATCTAAAATATGTAATAAGACTAGCCAGTGGGAAAAGCGGGAATATTCCTTCCCTACTTTCCCCTTCCTGTGTGAATGTGTGAATAGAAACTGCTCAGTACACTCTGGCACCGAGCAGTCTTTTTGCCCCTTTCTCTCCTACTGAGAGGAGAACAAAAACACACAAATCTCTGCTCGTATTTCTGTAACCACCACAACTTCATTGTTACTACTCTCAAAACTATTAGCATGTTCACCACTGATGCTACTAGAGTCAGCTTTCCCCTCCCAAGAACTTCTAATTTCACTGTATGGCTCAAAATGAGGTGCTGAGATGGCTGTCTAATTGCTCTGTGCAGCCTGGGCTGTTGAATGCCCAAAGTAACGCTTGTGTCATCGCAAGACTTTCCAAGCCATCAGTACTTGCATACAGAAAGGCATAGAGGAAGACGGTGCCTTTTTTTTCTATTAATTCCATGATCCTTTTTTTTCTTTTTTTTCCTTCCTGACATGATTCACTTCTTCTTTTCTTTAATTAGCCTAAACGGTAGCCGTGTCATCATGTCACCCCATTTGGTAATCTAAGAATAGTGCAGATCATACATGCAGATGCCTTGCTTCCTCCTTCTACCCATAACTTCTTTCCCACTTACTGCATGGGAGAACTTCATGAGAGTAAAAAGGCAAGGATGCTGACACTATTAGAGGAAAGAGAACAAATGCCAAAAGATGGGCATTCATGATTGTAACTCGGTATCTGATTACCTCTACATCCACTTGTGGCCGAAGTCACCAAGACCATGAGAGGAACATGGGCAGGCACATAGGAAAAGATTTTACTACTTTACCATTGGGTGCTCCTTAACATCACTTCCTTAACAGCTAGGGAAAACAGAAAATCATGCCAATGGCAGCACGTTTTCATGCCAACCACAAGACCCAGCGGAGAAGCTGTGCCTGCAAGAGGCATTGATCCTTTGTCATAGTTCTTCTGCATACTACAATTTCCCCTGTCTCTTCACATCCAACTGCAGTGGCCAGATCTTTTCTTCCATCTGGTCCAGGAGGCATGAAGAATTTTTTCCTTTAAAGCATAGGAATTGCTGCTGGTGAGTAGGCTTACCCTGTGGTAGCACTGAAAGTCTTTTCAATAAATCTCTCCATATTTCTCTTTTGTCTATCTAGGTATGCTGGAAGATGTTTTTGTTATTGGAGAATCTCTCACTCTCTTTATGTTTCTTTTGACAATGCATCCTCACATCAAGAGATATTTTGTCTCTAAAGAATTGCACTGTACTAAATTCCAATTAAAAAATTCATAAGGGATACTCCACGCAGACAGATAAACACATAATACTGTTGAGCTTCTATCTGCATTTCTTTTATCCAGATGAATGATCATTTGCTTTAGTCCACTTCCTTTTCTAGTTGACATTTTTGATCACTCCTTTGCCTTTATTCTTTGAGCAGAGTTCAAACTGAATTCACTTCTTTAAGCTGAATTTCCACTGCAGCCAAACTCCTCTTTATCCTCTGGCTTTCTCAGTGAAAAGTCTTTGCTCTCTTCCTTCTTTCCTTCTCCTTAGTCAACCTTTTGTTGTTGTTGTTGTTGTTGTTTTTCAAAATCGTTTAGGGAAAAGTTCTGGCAAAAACTTTGAAGAATCATGTTCATATCTTCTTATATTGTCAAAGGAAATTATTTATTTCTGTCCTTTGTTTGGTGTATTTTGGCACAGCATGTGTCTACTGGAGCATTTCCTCATAAGAGCTTAGTTTCTTTCAGTCTTTAGTAGGAGATCTTCTCAGGAGTTTTCTTGAAAAGAGTTTCTTGCCCTTGTTTCACTAGGTCCTTCAAACAGCTTTAACAGATTGATTAGAAAGAGCACCTTCATCGAAAGCTGTGCTTCACAGCATTAATTATATTGATTTGTCTGCTAATGCTGGAGTGCTTCAGTTATTCAGCCAAAATGTCTTATACATTAATCAGATGTGCTACCTTAAAATCATCTCATAGGCTAGAACTTGGCATCATTGCTGCCATCTTCAGTTCTCTACTGTGGTTGGCACAAGTCATAGGTTACATCGCAGAATGGGTAAAACTGCCGTCCCATCTATGCTTTTTTTGAGTGTTGAGGTAAATCTGCTTCTGCTGACTTTCTCCAATTCTTGCTATTTTTTTTTTTTTTTTTTTTTTGCTGAAAGATCTTTTCCACTTACCCTCGGATTTGAGACAGTAAGTCAATGTGTAATTTGGTTGACTTCAGGAGAAAATACTGTTAAAGCTTCTCCCCCTTCTTCCTGCTCCTAGCAACCCTATGCATCTATGTGCCATACTGCACTGCCCTCACACTCTGTCAACACATCCAGTTGTCTATCCTGGAAACTAGTCCTGGCTAAAAATAACACTCAAAAGGGAAAAAAATAAAAGAGGAAAGAGTTATTTAAAAACATAAGTGAATTCATTGAACTATAGCAAGGATGTGGGAACAAACAGAAATGAAGGAGAGGAGAAATAAACAGGAGTTTCCTAAACTGATTTCTTCACTAATGCACACATTTTATTTGATTGTCCTGACCTTGCCGTGTTAGGAAAGGCTCTAGTATGTTCCTCCACTGTAAACTAATTCATTCCACTCCGACCGTATGTTTACATTTTAATTTTAACATTTTAACACCTCTAGCATGCATTGCCCACTCGGTAGTCTAGATTTTTCCTGCATCTTTGGTAAATTGTACCTCAATACCATTTTTTAGTTTAGTTTTGTTAAGATTTAACTTCTAAGATTTCACAGTTGATGTAATTTTCTCTCTCTAACCTGTATTTTCTCAGGAATGCATGTCAGTGCTCCAAGTCTGCAGTTTAACTGTATCTTCCTGGGTAACTGACACAAATTATTTCTCAAGGGCATCTGTGAGATTTTTAGTCTCAATGATTGTGCATTTTAATTTTTTAAGCATCCTTATTTTTATATAGTCCCTCTTCCTGATACTGAACTCTGAGTAAACAGAGGAATTAGAGGTAGGGTTTTGTTAAGCAAAGACATTAAATGAGAATATTATAAGCATTCTGTAGGGATGCACTCTGTAACTCAGGTATGTAGGTGGTCATTAACCAAATGTTTTTCTTCCTCCCTGACCATGGCCCTCTTCCCATAATATAAACCAATGCCATCACTTGTGCGTATTCTTTTCAGAAATATAGTTAAAGGGCTTGGATGTGAAAATGTTCTGCTAATTTCTAATAAAATTTTTTGTTTATAGCCTCGCTTGGGCTTCCTTCGCTTGCTGTATGGCTGCAGCTGTCACCACTATTAACAAATACACAAAAACTATTTTGGAATTCAAGCACAAAAGAAAAACGCTGGAAAGGAGTTTAAAGATTAAATACAAGTTTCCTGACCACTCAGCTCCAGAGAAAGTTTGCAATGTGTATGTGAACTCTTTTCATAACTGTACAGAGGACCCTGCACACCCAGTAAGAGATTTGCATCGCCTGGCCACTATTTCAGTTCTGTAAATTTGAACCTTATCTCAAAGCATACTGTGAATCATAATATTAGATCAGAATGAAACAGTATTAATTAATAAAATTATATATTTGTGTAGCATTAGTTATCTTCTTTAGTAAAAAATTTCCATGAATGTTTCAAGAAAGTCTTAATATTTGAAAAGCAGATTCGGGTGTCCTAGTTCAAAAAAAAAACATTGACACGTTCTCCTTTGCTCTGATTTTTAAGCAGGAAGTGCCTGGGGTCTCTTGCTGAAGCTTAGACAGGTGAAGGCAAGTGCCCTTGCTTGCAGGAGGTGTACTGTGTTGATGAGTTAAGGATCTGTGGAAGGAGGTGAGGAGGCTGCATAGCACAAAGGATGATGAAAAAGAGATTGGCAAGTTATTCACAAAGATACTGCAAAGACAGGGGTTTGAATCCCTATATGCACAGAAGAAAGGGCAGCTGGAGACAGCTCACTGCAGACTCACAAATCTGGGAATGCTGGATGCTTGTGACTTCTGAGAAGAGGAAGATTACTCTTTCTCCATTAGCAAATCTGCAACTGCAGAATTGGTTTGGTCTCTGGCAGCAGGGAAGGAGCTGGAAGTTCTGTCTGCGGTGTGCTCAGAGCCAGCTAAGCCTGAAACATGGAGCAGCACCAAGGTGTGACAGCACCAGGCTGTGACAGCACTGGGAGACTGTCTCCCTCAGGGGCTGAAGGCCATTTTCTTGTGACCTGTTGACATATGGAGATGCTAGCTGTTTGTTAGGGCATTGCATCTAAGGTGTTTCAGGGAGGCTGCTGAAGTCTGTCCAGCCCGTGGAAACCAAAGATAAGGAAGGCCCTGAGCATGTCCAGAGTGACTACGGGTGACTACGGGTCTGACTACGGGGTAAGATGTGGACCCAGGTGGTGTTTTCATTGATTGTGAAGGGAGAAGGTCTGGAAGGAGGACACAGATCCTGTAGGTCAACACTTGGTGTGCATAGCTGGTCTTGATGATGGACATTGACAATTGCAGTGCTCTCTCTGAGGATCAGGAACTTCTGGAGAGAGAGGATCCATTTGGCAAATCTGGACAAAAGAATCTTAGTGCTCAGGCTGGTCAACTGTTGAAGAGTGCTTTAAACTAGGAACGATGGAGGCGGTAGATTAAGCCATTAGGTAGCGGTCAAGAGTGGTGTAGAGCAGAAGGTGCAAGGCGACAAGAAAAAGTGAGAGCTCAGGAATGATAATACAGGATAAAGGAAAACTCATCTCAAGTATATGTACACAAATCCAAGCAGCCTGTGAAACAAGTTGAAGGAACTAGAACACCATATGCAGTCAAAGAACTGCAATATCATTGAAATAAGAAATGTGGTGGCATGGATTGTGAAACTGGACTACTGTGATGCTTGAAAATCAACTCTGTGGAGAACAAGTTGGGGAATCTTGCTGGACAGCAAGCTGAAAATAAGCCTGGCAGAGATGCCAACAACATCCTGAGATGTATTAACAGGAACATATCCAGTAGGTCAAGAGAAGTGATTTTTCCTTTCTGATTAGTATTCATTAGATGATATCTAGAATACTGAGTCCTGTTTTAGGCTCCCTAACACAGGAAAGACATGGTCAAATTGGATTAATTTCAGCAGAAGTCCACAAAGACGGTCAGGTGGCTGGACCACATGTGATATGACAAGAGGCTGGGTGAAGATGTTCTGCATGCAGAGAAGACTTCAGAGGGACCTAAAGCCTTCCAATATCCACAATATCAAGCAGTCATTTGGTATTTATAAGGAGGGTATTAATTACATGGGCCTGGACTTTTCACACTGGTGTATGGTGGGAGCATGAAACACCAGGCATAGGTTCAGAGAGAAGACACTTGGACTGGATGTAAGGAGAAAATTTTCCATCATGAGAACATCAAGAGTGATATAGACTACCGAGAAGAGGTGGTGAAATCTTCCTCCTTTGACACTTTCCAGACCTGGCTGGGTAAAGCTCTGAGAAAATTGGTCATACCTCAGAAATGATCCTGCTTTGACAAGAAAGTTGGACCAGGGTCCTCCTAAGGTCCCTTTCCACATGAGTTATCCCATGGTCTTTCCCCTGCCACCCCCTCGAAGTTGAATCTTACAGGTAATATTTGGAATTTATTTTTTTCAAAACCCAGTTTTTCCACTCAGTTTAGTACTGATTGCTTAATTCTGAATATTTCAAATACCAAATGGACCTTTTTTTCAAGGTTCAAGTTTTGTTCCTCCTACCAAGTAGCAGAAATTCCTTTTTATCAGCCTGTATTTTCCTACAATTAACTGTCAGTTCCTGTCCTGTAACAGCATCTCAGTGTGCAGAATTGAAGATTAGTGTCATATCGTGTGGAGTTAAGACAAACTATACAGTCTGCTAACTTTATAATGTTAGCAGATATGTTCATGTTAATTAATCATCATTGTGCACCATCACTTCATTCATACAAAGTTTAGAAAGAACAATGACATTGTACTCTCCTTCTCATCAGTTTTTCATTTAACCTATTACCATTGTCTATACACTTTAAAACAAACAAAACAAGCCCAAGATGGCATCTCCAGGGAGTGAATGGGCTAGACTGTGTCCTGCCAGCTGACACATTATTGCAGACAACACTGCGGGAATTGCTAAAGGATGTCAGTTAGGTATTTATGCCGTCAAATACTGAGGTGGTTATATTACAGATCATTTGACCCAATTAAGTTTGATGGATGCGACATCTCAGTAAGATGTGCTCAGAGGCACACAAAGGCACTGCTACAGTTGTGCTGGTTACCCAAACTATAGCAAATGTTAATGAGAGAAATAGGCACTTCTAGGATGTAATTTATGTAATCCAGGGTTTACATCAGATAAATCACAGGGTACAGACACCTATTTCTTCCTTCTGATTAAGAAAGGTGCTAAGGGAGGTAAAGAAAGACAAGCGCGGCTGCCACCTCCAGCTACTCCAGCCCATGACTCTTCCTCTCTGGCTGCTGAGGCCCAGTCCAGTGCTCAAAAACTCAGGGTTTCCACCCAGGCTGGGGATGTAGATGCTGTTTTTCCCTTGGCATGTTCAGCCAGTGGCAAAGCTGAGCACATATTCCACAGACACACGGAGACAGGGACAGGACACTAACACAACTGGTCACACAGGCTGCCTCAACCAAGGGCGACTTTCAATAGCACTTACAGACACAACTCAAGTAAAACAGACACAGACAGCCAAGACCCCTTCCTCATCTCTGTCTAGTAGAGATAAAAGTTCACTAGTGGAGGCACACATACACAAAACACTCTCCAGGTTCGCAGACATGCACACAATTGTGGATCTTCCAAGTACCTGACACAGCTTTTCTTTCTCTCCAGCACCCCTGCCCAGATCCAGAGGTTGCCTTGCATCACATGTACACTGGGGAGAGAGAGTGTGAATAAGCAGAGAGAGTTAAGAGAAGATTTAATGAGTAAAATAAAAATATAGGACTGACTGTGGTGATCAAGCACAGGATTCAGTCAGGAAAGCATACAGACCAGTCCCCTTTTATACCCGTTTCTACCTATCCCCCATCTATATTCCTCCTTCCCCCTTCCTCCTGTCCACCCTGTATGGTTTGCAGAATTCCTGTCTGGGGTCCCTTGGTTCACACTCTTATCAGCTGCAAGGTTCATCCTTCCTGGAAGTGGCACCTGTAGCTAGTTAATCCACTAATTAGTGTGACCAGGAAAGTTTCTTGTGTTTGCCTCCCACATTAGAAATCCTCCACCAGAGTCCTCCATCAGATAACACTGCTGGAAAAATATTCCTACATTCTCACTTGCTTCCATAATTTAACGTGACCAACCAGACTTGGTTTCCTTCACTGCCTCCCTTTCTTATTATCCCTTGTTGCATTGGAAAGAGATCTTTGGCTAAGTACCCATACAGGAACAGACACTGTCCTACATTCTTGTGACAGTGTGCTCCCCCATGCCCTCAAACCTACTCCTTCGACCTGGCCACTAGGCCCAGGGCCTGAGCAGGACTGATAACACTGTCCTGCTGAATACTATGACTATTAGCTAATCATCTTACACCATAANATTCCTTCTAGAAATTGAGAAGCTTGCGTGACTGTAGTCTGGGGGTGCATTATGTGGAGCAATTATTAGAAATAAATGATTGGGACATTCCCCTCCTAAAGAAGAAAGGCATGGAAGAAACCTCCAGGGTGGAGCACAGCAAATATGCAAGGATCCTGTTCCATGATAGCTCCCTAAGCAATGCCGCGTTCACACCTGGATGTCAGTCTCACTAGGAGACCTTGGTGTGACTGGCTCCAGAGACACTACATGGAGGGTGGAGCGAAGAGAGAAACTTCACTACCAGGCTCTGTGATAATATTGCACAGAAGGGAACTTTCTGGTACTATGGGATTAAGCACCTCCCCTGAGGTAGCAATTTTCAAATTTCTGTCACACCAATCACAACAAAGATAGGTATGATCAGAGTTGCATAAGCTCCACCTGAAAACGGCATAAAATGTCTCAAGGAAGAAGGAATTTTTGGGGGAAGATACCATCACAGGCAAGTCACGAGAGCACCCCTGTCTTCTGGGACCAGTAGACAAGCTGAGCCTCTCTTCTGCCCTCATAGGGACCTCTATTGGGTAAGATTCTCACACTCAGTTGCTCTATGTGCTTCCCTGGGAAATTCAAAAATTTCTATTTCATATTGTAATGTGTTTTGTGGTTGGTTGTATTATTGATACTGTTGCTGTTCACGCTTGCTCTGCAGACAGTGTTTTATCGACAGCAATTCAAAAGAATCTGTTTTTTGTTGCCCCAGTAAAAGTTGCCTTGAACACTTCCAGGGATGGAGCATCCAACTTCTCTGGACACCTGTTCCAGTGACTCACTACTTTCATAGTGAATAATTTCTTCCTTATAACTAATCTAATCTCCCCTCTTTTAGTTTAAAGCCATTTCCCCTTGTCCTATCACTACAATTACTGGTAAAGAGTTCCTCTCCAGCTTTCTTGTAGACGACCTTTAGGTACTGGAAAGAGAATGAAATAGAAAATTTGGTATTAAATAAGACATTTTCCTGGGGGGGAAGAAAAAATAGAAATCTTGTTCTCAATACCAGAAAAAGCACAGGATTACTGAGAAGTGTGACCCATTTAAAAGGTCACCTAATCCTTCTTTTCCTCTAGGCAGGATAAGCTAAATCTACATTGCTTTTTTACAGATGTTTCATTAATCTGTTCTTTAAAGCCTCCAAAGACAGGCATTCTAAAATTTCTATGAGAATTTATCCTTAAAGCTTAACTATTCTTAGCAGAAAATTCTTACATTGTAAATCTCCTTTGCAGTAGTTTTAACACATTGTCCTACAACAACAGAAATGGAGAACAATTTAGTTCTGTCCACTTGACAGCACATTTAGGTATTTAAATACTATTCAGGTATAATTTCTGCTTTCTAGTTTAAAAGGTATCTGCTCTTTTAGCCTTTGTTATTCTCACTACTTGCGTTTTTGTTTCTTGAACTGTTCCACAGTTTTCAAGTGAGGTGTTTGAAATCAATGAAGTTTCTACTGATATTTAGGAAGTGCAGAAAGGCTATTCAACTTATTTTAATGGTAAACTACCTGGTTTTACAGCAGAGTAGGAGACTGTTGACACATGTTTACCTATGATATCTTATGATTCCCTGGTCCTCTTCTGAAGAAATAACCCAGTTATTCCATATCTTATTTTTGTGGAGCTGAGAACGCTTTGGCTGTTGCTGAGGCACAGAAACAAATACATCAGAGACCACAGCAAAAGCTTGTTTATTTGAAGAAATAGAATTCTAGTGAGGAGGAAAAAATAGGTGTACAAAATGGTTGTTTGACTTCACAGTTAAGGAGTAGTCATTCAATCAACTTTTGGAGCTTTTATTGCTCAGACCTCCAACAGAAAACATATTGAGTTCCAGCGAGTACTGCAGGCACTCACCACTTCTGACTAGTTGTGGACAACTTCCCTGAGTAAAGTAGATCTATTCTTGCTTCTAGAGGACAGATCAACTGAGCTGGTGATATGAGAAAAAAGGTTAATTTCTCCACCAGATAAGAATGTATTTCGTTGCACTGGGAATTTCCTTTCACATTCGGTGATTATTACCAACAGGAAGAGGTAGATTAGTGCAGCTAGTATTGACAGCTATATGAGCAACTGGCCTTTGTTTCAGCAGCAAGCATGGTTTGGTTGCATGCTTTAGGAATACAAAGGTATTCAGCAAACAAAGCATTTTGTCAGTGTCTGCAAAAAAGTAGGTTGTCACTTATGACCTTTGTGGGTGCTGATGACACAGAGAAGGCCAGAGGAAGGTTCAGGAGACAAAATTCAAGCTCTTAGATGTGAAACTTAAGATCCGGACACCTTGGCATTGGCTTTGTTTACATTGTGGTTCATCTCACAGGGTAAAACAAAGAAGAGGTATGTATTCATCATGAACTGGAAAACATGTGTTAGGCAAGAGAAGCCTAATGACTAGGAGTGTGAGAACTTTTGAAGCTATAGAATTTATACAACTCACACGAGTAACATCAGTGCTTACATTGGATATGTTGAGTAACTACCTCACATAGCAGACTGGACAAGGCAACTCAGTGTTCAGTGGCCATTAGAAAAGCATCTCAAAACTAGGAATTTGCACAAGACAAGCAATTAAAAAAAAAAAAAACAACAACAACAAAAAAAAAAACACAGTTTAATAATCCAGGAAATATCTGTTATCCTTTTTATGAATCCAGAGTGTTTATCTATTTTAAATGTTGCATGCAGCTGTGTCCTATCTTAAAAAAATAAACAAACAAAAAAGATAAGATACAACTAAGGAAGATATAAAGAGGAATAAGAAAAATAATCTAGACATCTCCCAAAGAGACACTGAAAAGATACCAGGGCTCTTCAACTTGGAGAACAAGTAACTGCATGAAAAGTATTATGGGCATGAATGACAGGGAGTGAACAAACTGAAAGTTATTATTTTTTGTCTCTCATGGAAAAAAAAAAAAAGAAGTAGGAGATATCAGAGAATATTATTTTACAACAGGTTTAAAGCTAGCATAAGGAAGTCTATTTTTTAATGCATTATGAGTTCCTCACTTCAGGGATAGGATACTTCTATAAGAATTTGAAAAAAAAAATTGTGTGAAAAATTGTCAGAAAGGATAATTTAATGAGATGCAGAGACAAATGCAATGTCGCAGCGTAGCAGATTTTGAGAAACAGGAAGATTCTAATGAAGAGGGGTTCTGCAATTTTTTGCCATTCTTGCATATGTTCCAGAGTCCTGCTACAGACAAGATATTGAATTGGATGAGCCCTTCTGGGGGGAGTCAACGTTTTAATATCCATTTGCAAATATTGCAAAAAAGTGCATCTGGAGAAC
>VXAV01007350.1:19548-80651 GCA_013399715.1 Alectura lathami | reverse complement strand
TGGAAAATAAATAAATAAATAAATAAATACATAAATACATAAATAGTGACATATCCTTTCCTTTCTTTCAGTGAACCCACCATCACATATAGTCAGACATCCCAGCTGGAGGTACTGGAAGATATCAAGGGAAGAGGAACAACATAGGTGATAAAGGTGTAGTGATATTCAGGGAGGGAGAGGTGAGCACTGTTGTATACAGGGAGTGAGATAAGTAGAAACCATTAAGGGTTTAAAAGGAACATGTAACAGAGTAATGTGATACCAGTTTATACTGATTTGCTGCTACCCTGCAGTGACAACCTATGACATTAGATCTCGTAGTAGCAATGTGCTAAAAATAGTACTCAATGTGCTTATAAAACTTGTTATTCTATTGAATTAAATGGATTCAAAGCTCTGCAGTTCCTAAAATTTCAACAGCAGTTCCTGTGGCTGAGACTAACAATGTACATTTAAAAATCATAGACTCAATGTTCTCTGACACTGAGGAGAAAAGACACAACTTACCCTTGCCTAGTCCAGAGATGGCATCTGTGATCACCACCACCTTGTTTTGCACTGCTGACTTGGACACTAGCCATGTGACTGTCTGGTATACATAAATAATTCCACCGATCCCTAAAAGAAGCAATGGTAGGGCAAACACAGCAAGAATACCCATATCTGTGGAAAACAAAAGTCCATATGAAAGTAGCAGAATTTATAATATATGGTCATTACGTTTCAAATTATCCTTATCTACAAAAGCAATGTTTCCATGAATACAAAAAAAGAACAACAACAGTAATCATAGCATGCCAAAGACCTGAACCTGTGGGAAGCCTGTTTTTAAATTAGCAGTTTCATATTAACCTATCTTAATAAGCTCTTTTTCTTGTTTGTTCTCCTCATTATTGAATGTTCTTATCAATTCTAGATTACTAGATTAAAAATGACTCCGTGTAGGCAAAAACAGAATAAGATTTCAGTATAAATATTGTCTTTAGGCAAAACATAGGATAAAATTTAACACTAAACTTTTAATTATGTTGCTACTATGGGAAAACAGATAAAAAACTTTTTACACTAACCAAGCAAAACACACTATAAATGTTTTCTGTTCTAAAAGGTACAGAAGAAATTACTTACTATGACTATGTAGAATCCTGGTAAGAATAAAGTATTCTTTTGAACAAAGTTTTGTATCATAGATTTAATTAAAGTTCTTCAGGATTTTCATAGAACACCGCATTTGTTGAGGCTGCTTGACTTATATGAGAATGGCTATGTACAGCCTGCAGCTGTNTTTCTGTCTTTTGCATTTTTATAGGCCTATCTCAGTTTCCTATCACTGGTCTTCAACTAAATTTAGACAAAAACAAAAAAAATGGTAAAAAAAAAATTGTAATGTCTTAAAAAAAGAAAATTGCAATTTGAAGTAATCACTATTCTACAGTATAAATCATGCACATATGTACTGGGAAAAAGTCTCTAAGCAAGCTGGCTTTGGGAGCTAGTGCTTCATAATAAACTAAGAGCTGCCGTCGGACAGTAGTGTGGTGGAAGTACTGTGCTTCCACCTGACAAAGTCCGCTTTCCAATCCTGGTATTTTCAAGGCAGATTGTAATGGTACGCTCCGTTTTCAACGGAGTTAAAGAGTGGCATCACGGACAGGACTGCCATGGATAACTGCTGCAGCCATATAAATGTGCCCCTCCCCAGAATGGGAAGGAGTGGGCACAGAAGTTTTAGAAGCTTGGAGATACAATGGTAAAATGGAAATAAAAGGGAACAGAAACGAATCTCCTGAAGTGGAGTAAGGAATGAAGAAAAAAAGAAAAAAAAAAACACTAGCCCTAGGTTTTCCTAGAGTCACAATTTATAATCAGCCTACTGGCATTATTTTAGGTCTAACTGTGACAATCTAGAAATGAGATAAGAGGGAAGGAGAGCATTTGACTCCTTAAATGTTAGGTCTGGCAAGTAAAGGAAAACACATACCCCCATACTCCCCGTCCTCCGGGGAGGAACCGCAAGGCCTGAAGTAAAGATCAAAAAACAAAGAGTGCCCGGAAGGCATTACGCCTGCCTGCCAAGAATAACTTATTAGTAAATGATTGATAATAGCCCATATATACATATATATACTCCAATTGTTCCAGAAAGACATCTGGTAAATAAAAATGGGAGCACAAATTATAATGTCAACACAACCATGTTCTAAGAAATCAAGCATGCAATTTAGATATCAAAATATTAAGATTACCAATGTAAATGGTATGAAAGTGTTGTGTGCCAAATGGCCAAAACCAAATTCTGGCTCCTGAGCGAGAAATGTATTTCAATCGCTCACTCTGAAATTATAAATTGGCCTGAAAATTATCTTGGGTTTCGATGTTTCAAACGGATGTCCTTGGCACCTGGCCTTTTGGTTCCAACATTGACCCCAACCCACCAAAAAACAGGGAGGCTGCAATGCGTGCATTTCACACAGACCCTACATTCTTTGAATGCAAAAAATTGCCACTGTGTCACAATATCCAATTTCTACTGCGGCATGGGATGGAATTTTTTAAGTTACAGCGGATATGGAAAACAAAAAAATAATTATCTCTCACCCACAATTGCTTATGCCTCAGTTTCACTCCATAAAGGTGAAATTGCACCAACGTAAAATAACACTCTAATTAAAAGAACTTTCCTCCAAAAAGGGTGGAGGAAGCAGCGGCAGTAACTTGAGTACCTATTAACTAACTTTGCCGCATGTAAAGAAACAGAACAATGACATTCTGAATTACAAAAGAGACTTTTATCTTTAATCGGAGCAGTTAAACAAGTTGAGGAAAAACATCAGGGGCAACTTGTGAAAACTAAGGGATCATTTAATTTACTGGATGGGATCCTAAACGGGGTTGCTCACTTGGAAGGAGTTGCAGAAAAACACAGTTAGAAAATTGTATGCCCATGTAGCAGGAATTGCTTGAAACTATGCAGTTAAATTGAAGAACGCTGAATTCTGCATAACGCATGTTTGTGGGGAACCTGGTGTAGACGACCTGATTCTAGGCTGGGGTTTCACATGTAGCAGAGCAGCTCCCACCAACTGAGGCACCACCTCACCTCCCCCTCAGCGCACACACACTGAGGGTACGCTAACGGTCTCAATGCAAATTGAAACTGCAAACAGACAATCCTGCTAAAGTACCACCTCTTCTTACCAGCGCAGGGAAAGCCTTATCGTCTATATGGAACATTAATTGTACCGGAATGTTTAAATCATCCGGGACATATTTATGCTTTCTCACGGGAGCGAAAGTAGCGAAAGAAGTGAAAGTAGCCCTTGGTTTGCTTAAGGGACTAAGTGTCAGAAAGCCAGCGGGCAAAATACGGTGCAAACGACTCCTGCTCCAGATGTCACCTAAAGTGGTGATGGCTCACTTTCCTCGTGCAAAAAAAAAAGTGCAAAACTAAGCCGAACAAAAAGACATTTAATGGGTATTGTGTACTGCCCTCAATTAAATTGGGCAGTAGAAAGAGCAAATGGTTTATTTTAAAATTTGTTTTTAGTGCTTTACCTGCTGAGAGAGTATCTGACAAGATTACTGTTAAATCAGCCTGTGATGGTCAAATGGCCGTCTATTGTTGCCGTGCTTATGATATTTAACTAAATCTTGTACCTCACTTATCTGAATAGCAGTGGTGCAAAACATAAAATTTAGGCATAATTAATTTATCCCTCTTTTAATGGGGTAAACCGTTCTGAATTCCCCGCTGACGCAATTCTCTGTTTTCCTTTACAGCACCCTGCAAGATGTTAATTGGAAATGCTGCCATAATGTTGATGCTGCCATCTCAACCTCTTATAATGCTGCTACTGTTGGCCTAAAGTCTGGGTTCTCTAGCTCGGTGTGCAAGGATCTGATGTGCATGCACCGGCACGAGATGTTTACTTCTCAGCAATGAGAAATGAATGCTAAGTGGTTTATCTACAAAGCTAGGGTGCCTGCTCTGTAACACAGGATTTTCTTCTGGGGGACAAGAATGCAGAATCGCCTCCTTTGACTCTACGTCTACTGATTGCATTTACCTACAGGCATGGTTAACTGCTCTTCATTTCCATTTGAAATAGTAGCGCTTTCTACTATCAGTTCTACTTCCTGTGATTAATGCTTAGAGCTGATGCCATTTGCAGCAGGTATATTCCATCCAACTCGTCTTTGTAACAGGATAACTAATTTTCTTGTATGTGAACAAAATTTGCTTAAGTGTTTATCTTTGGTTGAAGAACAGCCAATAATAGAAAAGTATTCTTGATATTGAGATATATGTCCAGCTTCTGATGTTATTAGCTTGTAAACATTATTTAACCTATGACTTATGGAGCAACTGCGTTGTTCTGGTGAAAAAATTTGTGTAGAGCACTGGATGTAGTAGTGCACATTAAGAACAGAAAATGACAAGGCCCTGTTTTTGCTAAATTTATAAAACCTACGTTTTTCATATAGTATACATGGATTTTCAAATTGGATATAGAATACATATATCTATGCACTTATCTACTCAGAAATATCTATTTATACATATGATGTATACATGAATAAGAAAAAATAACTGCCAAATTTGTTGAGAGTCAAGAAGTGTAAGATTAATCTGCAGAGAACAGAACTGAAAAATAGACCAAAATTCAGCTGTTCAAAACCTAGGTAGGTTCAAAACCTGTGTAGTCACTATACAATAAACTCAGTTTTAATTCTAAATATGAATTTAGAGTATAATATCTGCTTAAGCAGACTGACTTTAGCTACAAGAAATTCAAAACATCCATTATTTACTGGAGACAATTTTGATATCCTGATTAAACAAAGTTAGATTGAACAGAAACAAAACCATATCCCAGCATTGAAGGAGAAGAAGTTAAACATTTTAAAATGTGGTCTGGAAGGTCATTATCTACAGTCATTCTGGAAGAACGTAAAATGTGCGTGAAGAGATATCACAAGAGTAAAGATAAAATGCACTTGAAAGAAATGTTCAGGAAAACAAAGAAATATGTAATAAGTGGATGTTGGATAATATCAAAGAACAAGATTATAAATTGCTCAGAGAACGAAGATTGAATGGGAAATGTTGAGGTTGTTGTTTTTTGTTCTGTTTGCTTGTTTTGTGTGCATGTTTTTTGTTATTGTTTTTTGATTGTTTCTGATTAGATTTAGAGATGCTGGACGAAGTAAGTCCAGAGGACTGGAAAAAGGAAGTTATATTTCTCCAGGACAGAGAAATTGGAAGTTCTAGAAATAAATAAAGCTAAGAAATAACATTAAAAAGAAAACAAAATGTTATCCATGATCTTGTGGGAAAAGATTGCAATGCAACTAATTTGAAAGGAAATGTCAATCAATTTTGCTTACAATCTCATTAAAATAAAACCACAGCTTTTGTCTTATTGGTGCACATTACCTTGGTATATACCTTGTACCCAATCACTGTGCTAAGATTAAATCATAGTAGAACTATACTCTATCCAGTAAAAGATTAAGTGTGGGCCCATCAAAAAGAAACCATAATAATAATAATGGTAATAATAATGAACAATTGCAGAATTGATGTAAATGCATGTATTGTATGTGAATAAAAATGGATTTATTTATAAGAAAAATACCATCAAAATCCAAGACATTTGTCTGGACACTAAATGAAATATCTGCTGTTGTGAAATACATTCTGATGAAAACCCTAAAACTGTACCTCTGTGTGTTGAAAAAGCATGTGCTGGAATGTGATTGTTTGTATTTGTTTGTGATTTTATACTTGTGATTTTGTACTTGGGAAACACAAATATTTGAGTGAATGTTTGTAACTTTACTAAAATTATGAGATGTGATGTTTTCAGCTGCAGTTACGTCATATCAACTGTTATAATCTGATTATACATTCAGTCAAGAATTATTGTACACCTCAACTGGACTGAATCTCACATTGGTGAGAAGAAAGCTACCACACGAAGATCTGAAGTTGCCATTGAAGCAAGTTTGAAACAATGGACAAAAACTCTAATCACTCTAATCACAGAAGAGATACAGCAGAGACCCTGAAAAGAATGAAGAAACACAGAAAACATCCCTCATGGAAGATTTCTCTTGGACAGTTACTGACAGCAACAGGAGTTATAAATTCCTTCCTTCACCCAGCTGTGATTCTACTAACTCTGACATTAATAAGCACAAAAATGAATTACCTACTTAAACAAATAACACAGCTCTGACCACCTGAAACTTTTAAAGTAGTATGTAATTAGTAGCAATAATTTATTTTCATCAATACACTGTTTATGCCACAGAGGCAAGAGGTGACCATACCACCACGTTGTGAAAGGTAAAATGAATTGACTATACTCATGGGGTGGAGTGTGACGGTGTGCTCCCCCCTGCCCCCAGCCTTCTCCTTCGACCTGGCCACTAGGCCCAGGGCCTGAGCAGGACTGATAACACTGTCCTGCTGAATACTATGACTATGAGCTAATCATCTTACACCATAAATAGTGAGCAGCCCAACAGTCCCTGGAGCTCTAATTCTCAGGACAAGACTACATGTGGTCTCCCCAATTCCTTCTAGAAATTGAGAAGCTTGCGTGACTGTAGTCTGGGGGTGCATTATGTGGAGCAATTATTAGAAATAAATGATTGGGACATTCCCCTCCTAAAGAAGAAAGGCATGGAAGAAACCTCCAGGGTGGAGCACAGCAAATATGCAAGGATCCTGTTCCATGATAGCTCCCTAAGCAATGCCGCGTTCACACCTGGATGTCAGTCTCACTAGGAGACCTTGGTGTGACTGGCTCCAGAGACACTACATGGAGGGTGGAGCGAAGAGAGAAACTTCACTACCAGGCTCTGTGATAATATTGCACAGAAGGGAACTTTCTGGTACTATGGGATTAAGCACCTCCCCTGAGGTAGCAATTTTCAAATTTCTGTCACACCAATCACAACAAAGATAGGTATGATCAGAGTTGCATAAGCTCCACCTGAAAACGGCATAAAATGTCTCAAGGAAGAAGGAATTTTTGGGGGAAGATACCATCACAGGCAAGTCACGAGAGCACCCCTGTCTTCTGGGACCAGTAGACAAGCTGAGCCTCTCTCCACCGCCCTGTAGGGACACCTGTTGTGTGAGATATGCACACTCAGTTACACTGAGTGCTTTCCCAGGAAGCTTAGAAATCTCTATAGAGTTATTTTCTCATTCTAACATGTATTGTGGTTGGTTGTCTTACTGATATTACTGCAGTTTGTACTTGTTTTGCAGACAGTGTTTTACTGATGACAATTCAAGAATCTGTTCTCTGTTGCTCCAATAAAGAGTACTATTCTCTAAGACAGTAGTAAGAGTTCTCATTAAGTGGGCTAAACAGGCAGTTGGATGAGATTGAAGCTACACAGCCTAAGTGGGTATTAACCCCTTTAATGCAACACAGATGTATATGTTTTTCAGCAGATTCAGGGCCATATCAATTTTAGATAGGTGGACCCCTCTTACATCTCCTGCAGAGAGGCAATGTTTATGAACCTGACAGTCTCATTTACGGTTTTTCCTTTGGAATTGTGCGGGGAAGAGTGATGTACCATGAACCATTCAAAATCTTTTATCACAGCATTATAAACATACAAGTTGACAAATGGTACTCCTGTTTAGAGGTCATCTAAATTCTGTAGTCCAATCTTCACTTCCAATAGGAGAATGACAAGTTCAGAAATAATACTGAATCATTGATATTGGAGAGTTGTTACAAGGAGTAAAGATGTCACCTTTAAGTCTGCATGTACCAGGACAGTATCAGCTTTCAATGAATGGGAAAGGGTGGAAAGTTATTCAAGAGGCCATATGGAGGGGATTTATAAAAATAGTTTGTAACTCTAACTAGCTGTAGAAGCTTACAACATTGAAAATTAAGATGCCTATTCCTGTGAAAGTTGAAGCTGCCTGCAGAAGAACCCATGAAGACCAGAGAACATTGTAATGGACATCTGCAAGGCTTTTGGTATGGTCCCACACAACATCCTTATCTCTAAATTTGAGAGTTATGGATCTGAAGGGTGTACTGTTTAGTGGATAAGGAATTATCTGGATAGCTGCAGCCAGAGTGTTGTGGTCAATGGCTCTGTGTCCACATGTAGGCTGGTGAGAAGTGGAGTCCCCAGGGGGTCAGTACTGGGACCTGTGCTCTTCAACATCTTTATCAATGGCATAGACATTGAGAGTGAGTGCACCCTCAGCAAGTTTGCTGATGACTCCAAGCTGAGTGGTGCAGTTGATACAATAGAAGGAAGGGATGCCATCCAGAGGGACTTGGACAGGCTTGAAAAGTGGGCACACATGATCCTACCTAATGAGATTTAGAAGGCCAAGTGCAAGGTGTTGCACTTGGTTTGGAGCAGTCCCAGAAATGTGTACTGACTGGGAAAACAATTAATTGATAGCAGCCCAGCAGAGTAGGACCTGGGGGTTCTGGAGTTTGAAAAGCTTAACACAAGCAAAAGTGTGCACTTCCAGCCCAGAAGCCCAGCTGTATCCTTGTCCGCACTAAAAGAGGGGGTGACAAGGGATTGTCCCCCTCTGCTCTGCCCTCTTGAGGCCCCATCTGGAGTACTGCATCCAGATCTGGGGACCCCAGCACAACAAAGATGTGTAGCTGTTGGAGCATGTCCAGAGGAGGCCACAAAGATGCTTAAAGGGCTGGAGCACCTCTCCTGTGCAGAAAGGGTGAGGGAGATGGGCTTGTTCAGCTTGGAGAAAGAAGGCTCTGTAGAGACCTCATTTTGGCCTTCGAGTACCTAAAGGGAGCTTTTGAACAGGAGGGAGACTGATTTTTTTCACAGTCTGATAGTGATAGGAGAATTGAGAAGTGTTTTAAACTAGAAGAGGGGAGATTTATGTTAGGTGTGAGGAGGAAATTCTTTACTCAGAGGGCAGTGAGGCCCTGGCACAGGCTGTCCAGTGGATGGCCCATCCCTGGATGTGCTCAAGGCCAGGCTAGATGGGCCCTAGGCAGCGTAATCTGGTGGGAGGCAACCAGCACATGGCAGGGATTAGAACTAGTTAACCTTTAAGATGACTTCCAACCCCAGCCATTCTATGATCCTATGATTCTACGATAATGTGCAGATTTCCAAAACATTCTTGTCTGGTCTTGTAGTTAAAGAGACTGCATAATGAAAGACAGATATGAATAAATACCTGTTTTCCAATGCAAAATGGTCACTATGTCCTGAAAGTTATGTTTCCACAAAATAATGTAAAAATAGTAAGTCAAATGAGCTGAGAAGTCATGCTAACCCAAATGCAGAAGTAGAGAGAAAGCCTGATGTTCCCTTAATCCTCTCCTCCACTCACCTTTCCTTTAAAAACCTCAGCTTTTAATAGACAGATATATGCATTTCCCATCAATAATTAAGCTTGATTTTTTCCTTTGTGAAACAAGATGCATTGGTCACTTAAGTTATTCAGGATTCTGGCAACGTTTGTCTGTGAAGGTGAAACATCAAGATCACACAAACTGAAGACAGAATTTATACAGGCTCCAAATGATTCTTTTGATTTCTTTCCAACTGATAGAGAGCAATGGTACAATTAGTATAACAGTAAGTAACTGCAATAAGCTAACTAGACAACTAACACAAACGTAAGATTGCAATGATAAAATGCTAACAAGCCTATTAATGATAATTATTAATCGTAAAAGAAGACTGCCAAAGTTGGAAAAATGTAGACATACAGTGACTGCAATAATCAAAGCACAAATCTTGCCAAACAAATCTCTCAACTGAGTGATATGCCAGAGAAACATTATGTACTGCCACCTACAGAGCACTACTAGAAATACCAGATAAACAAGAATAATTAGAAATTTTGTGAGATTTTCTTAAAAGTGGTAGGGCTCCTACAGGCAAACTTAAACAGAAGCAAGGCCCAAGTGTAATACCTACAGACCTTACCCACCTGGTTCACTCTCCCTCAGCTAGGTCTGAAAACATCAACATTCCCAACTCCTTTTGTCCAGAGCTGAGCCCCAGAAACTGTCCCAGATGACAACAAAGATATATGGTATGCACCCAAATCTGGAACGATAGAAATCCAGGGCTCGATTTCCTGAAGTGTTTGATCTAGGAGGCTCTCTGAGAGCATGAACATGCACTTACACACTGGGCGTCAGGTTGTTCTGAAGTGCTGAGCATTGCGTTTGAGGATGGAGGGAAGGTTCTTTGATGTTTTGTTTGATAATTGTTTGGTTTTGTTTGTTTCTTAGATGAAACGAGGGTTTAACATACAATAGAGAAATTAATAATTAGGATGAAAGTATTCATCCAGGAAGAAGAAACAAAGATTTCAAATCCATGTCTCCACAGAAAAGATCGGATTATCTTTACAAGTATCACTTCAGGAGACTGAGAACTCCCTAAGCCTGGGAAGATTATGGTCTATATATCCTACAATACACTTTTTAGTTTATACACTAGCTGCCTAACATCTAAGAATCTTCCTTCCAGTAGAAATGGAAAGGCATATGTGCTTTCAAATACTTTGACTTGCAGAAACACACTCTATGACTCAGAAAGTTACAAAGCAGGTATGTTATTGCAGCGCTGGGTGTGAGGGGGATCACTCCTCCAAACTTGCACACCAGATCACACGACAGGCGCTCATTTATTACACAAAATCATACATATTCACAACTGTAGGCTGGGTTATTACAATCAGTTCTAGGAATAGGTGGGACTATTATAATTATTTCCAAGAAATCATTATCATATGTCTCCTCCCTCTGATGCAGGCACACTGCTATCTGGTGGTCGTGGGCTGGGGTCTCTTGGATGAAGTCAGGAGTCCTCCTCGCCTTGCCCTCTTGACCCCTGGCACAGAAAAAGCTGAGTTGGCTGTTCTCCAAACAGCAGAGCCGGTCTTAACCATATAGAAGTCCTAGACGGCCTTGCAGAGCTTCAAACTGTGCCAAACATGCAGCTTGTGTAGATAACAAGGAGTTACTCGGGCCTCTTTAACCTTGGCAGGCCAAGCAGACATCTTACTTTTAATTCAGCTCCTAGTATTCTATTTCGTGTATCACTTTGAGAGGATATGTGTCTCTAGCACTCAAAACCAGAGACATTTTTAATACTAGCAATAAACAGATGAAGTGCTTTAGCTCTGTGCTTCTCATGCTCCTGATAAGGCAAAACGTAGTCTGTAGGGAGTCCTGTGCTCCTTATTTGTCCCAGCCATGTGATGTGAGAGGGTGTTTGATGTGACTGCATTATTTTCACAGCTAGATTAATTTCATGTGGAATTTTCTCAGTCATGGTCCTGGCTGCCTGCACTGGCTTAGGCTGTTTATAAGATCTAGTGCTCCTGAAGGATTTCTTGCTCACAGACTCCGTCTTATGGATTCAAGGAAATAAATCAGTTCTCATTGTGCACAGTTTTTCATAACAACTCAGGTGATACTTTTGGTCTACTATTACATTGGAACAGCTATAAAGGCAACCTGGTTTTAATGAGGTAAAATGCTGACAGAAGATGTCTGCTAAAATATTGACAGAGAAAACAGCTGCCAGCCTGGGGATCTGTGGCCTGGGAACCTGACCTGGGAATCCAGAGCATGCTTGACAAGCATAGGTAGGGGCCCAGGGCATCCCTGATAAGAGCAAAAAGATCTATCCTTATAATCTGCAGAACAAAGAAACTGCTGTGCTTAACTGACCTCTTAAGAAAGAAGTCAGCAGTAGCTATTCTTGGAGTTGGTGTCTAATGCCCACTTACATATAGGGCATAAAAAGTAACTTACTATATACCCTCTCTGTGAGTGCTTCTCCCACTGAGAACTCCTCCTGCACAAACTTCGCTATGCGATCCTTTGAACTCAGTGGGTATGTCTAGCTGACTCCAGACTGTGTGATGGGATCATCTCTGAAGAGAGACTTTGTCCATTATTGATTGGCTCTACTCCTGGGAGCAGTTTGATGACCTGTATGGGTACAGTTGGGTATCCATACCGTTGACTACCCAGATTTATGGGTGCACATATGAGTAGTTCACCGGATGTATACTTGTCACTTTACCAGCTGTAGTTTGTAAAAACTTGAAAATATTGAAATATTTATAAACTTGCAGCTAATACTTAACTATATACCTGCTTTTGTTGTAGTAACTTTGTAGTACCTTATAATACATAGTTGCTTTACTAAGTATACTTAGCTTACTAATAGTAATTTGTAATAAAGAAATTCATGTAAACAAAGCCTCCATATCCTTGTGTATCATGTAATCTTACAAACCCATTATTGCGACCTTTACTCACCCATGGGTTTGCTGACTCTCACAGGTAGTGATTGTGACTGCTACATATTATTATCAGTAGACTTTCAAAGTTTTTTTTTTTTGCTTTCTGTTGTGGTTTAATCCAGCAGGCAGCTGAGAACCACACAGCCTTTTCTCATTCCCACCCCTCCCCACAGTGGGATGGTGGAAAGAATAAAAAAAAGTTAAACATGCAAGACAAGGACAGTTTAATGAGAAAGGTCGAGAGACAGAGGGTTGCAGAGGGGGGAGAAGAAAAAAATAAATAAAAATAAAACAAGTGATGCACAGCACAATTGCTCACCACTACCCCACCAGTTTGAAAAATTAACTCAAGGGATTGGAATAAAGCACTGAAATCCTTGACAAAAAAGAGACTTAAAACTAATGTGAAAAGTTTTCCATGGGTGTTAATATGCTGAGAGAAACCTGAATTTGAAAGTGTCCTGGTTTTGGCTGGAATATGCTGAGAGAAACCTGAATTTGAAAGTGACCTGGTTTTGGCTGGAATAGAGTTAATTTTCTTCATATTAGCTGGTACAGTGTTTTGTTTTAGATTTAGGTTGAAAATAATGTTGCTAGCACACTGATGTTTTAGTCGTTGCTGAGCACTGCTTACACTAAGTCAAGGACTTAACTGCTTTTACTTTTGCCCTGCTAGCGAGCAGGCTAGGGGTGTACAAAATGATGGGAGGGGACAGAACCAGGACAGCTGACCCCAACTGATCAAGGGGATATTCTGTCTTAGCTAATAATTAAATTAAAATACAGAGATATATAATGTCTGTTGCAAATTTGTCTGTGACCTGGAAATTTCTGCACCTTTTTCCTGCTAATATTAACTGTGTTTCTGATTCGGATGATTTAACATTTCTTTAATGAAAAAAACTATGGTTTCCTTTTGCTCTCTGAAAGTGATTCTGCCAGTCATGTGATAACACTAGCAGACAACTGGAAACAGTTCATATTGTACTGCGCAAAGAAACCATCCAGACTTTACCTGTCACCTTTAACCAATAGATCCACCTGCTTGCCATCAAAGGGTAGTTCTTTACAAGAAGGGTAAGTCAGTCAAACTGAAGGACCAAACATCAGACTCTGACATTTTAAGTAAAAAAGGTATCCTCTACAAAGAAATGTTGCCAACATGTTTTGGGACTGGAATTACTGCTACAGTGAGCTAGGACATTCCTGTTACTTCTCTAAACTGACATAATTTCCTTAATATCATTGTCTTAACACCATGGCAGAAGCACAGCTGAGCTCTGGTTGCACAGACACATGCACTTTATTACGGCACGGTGACAGTGGCTGGACTAGCAGCCACAAGACAAAGGACAATCTATGTGGTGCCTGGTTATCTGCCTTGAATATATATATATATGTTGCCTTCTGAGCAACTCTAGCAGTGAAGTAAACAGAAGCCACAAATAGAATGAACCACCACCACAAACAGTCAAGAAAAGACTGCAAGATCTCTTTCAGAAAGACACTCAAGAGAAATGAGGTTGTGAAAACAAAGACAGAGGAAACACACAAGACTGCCAGGCTTCTAGATGCCTAGATCTTCTAGCAATGAAAGAGTGCACGAGAGGGACAGTGTTGAGCAAAGCACCAGTGCTGCAGACAAGTTCATCTGAACATGGGGCTAAGGAGAGAAGATGCAGCGGGCTGGTCCACCTGTGTACCAACAAGGCTCATTTTATTAGGAAGGCAGAAGCTGCCATTAGACACAGTGTGTCTCACTACATATTTTCTATTCTTGACTTACCGGTTTGGACTTTTTTTCATTTCTTTCTACTATATATTTCCTTCAAACACTCAGCTGGGACATCTACAAGGCATTGTTGGATCCTACTATCCATGCCTTGTGACTCAGGCTGCTGGTGGTGCTGGAGATGCTCCCCGCTCAACTCCATGTCACACATAGGGTCTCTGGGCCCTGTTGGCTGCTAGTGCCAGGTGAGGTCAGAGGACTGGGTGAAGCACTTCCCACACAACACACCGACATATGATCTCTCCCCTGTAGGTCTTTTTTTCTGGTGCAAATAGAGGGCAGAATTATGGGAGAAACACTTAATGCAGTGGGCACAGTGTGTGGGGGTTATTCCGCTGTGCGTCCACTGGTGCAGTGTGGTAGGGACAGATGAAGTCCTTGACACAGGCATTGAACCTTCAAGGCTGTTCAGTGCTGTGATGAGATGATGGCCTTGCAAGTCATCCCATCTGCCAAACATCCTCCCAAACAGGATGCAGGCCAAGGACCGCTTCCTAGTATGCTGCTGCCAGTGCTGTCTCAAGCTCTGAGAGAGGCTATAGCACTTGCCTCACTGTGAGCAACAAAGGGTTTCTCATCTCGTGTGCACATGTTGGTGGGCAGCCAGGTGGGAGGGTCAGGAGAAACATTTCCCACACACAGGACAGAGGTAGGTGCCTTGTTTCTGGGGTGCTTCCCTTTGCTCAGGCCCTCACTGCGGACTATCCTCCCCCAGGATATCCTGTAATAACTCCAGATGCTGCCCCTCTGCATTGTCCAGGCTTCCATTACCTGCTGGAATGGGAGGGAACAACATCAGCAGCAGGACACAGGCTGGGTGTCACTAGGATTCCTGTAGTCACATGTGTGTCCCAGAACCACTGCTTTCCAGTGTTCCAGGGGCTAGCTGACTCTAGTGACATCCTGTAAAACCACACAGCAGGGGCTGGGAGGGGAACAACACTGGTTCTGCCCGCATATCTCCCCTACCAAGTTCTGTCCTGGCACCACTCTAGTCCAGGCAGATCTCAATTTCGGGGTCCTGCAGCAGTGAATAGACACATGGGGTAATGAATAGACACATGGGGTACTGGGCATTGGGTGGAGACAAGCCACAGGACCATTTCTGACATGTCCTTCAACAAAGAAGGGAGAGCGGCACTTGCAGCATTGACTGCCTCCAAAGGAGAGCTGGGGAGCCTCCAGCTTAGGAGAGGAACAATCTAATGTCTGACCCTGAGGATGAAATGTAAAGGCCACAACAGAAACCCTGGAAGGGAAATGCAGGACTTTGAGCGCTGTTCAAACATCCCTGTTCCACAGGATGTTGGGCCAGTGTGACAGGAGCAAACATGGGAGCTGCCCAGGACACAGTGTGTTGGCAGAGTGCATTACATACCTGTTGCTGTTCCCAAGGAGAGAACAGCACTGGGGACAAGAAGCTATTAAGTGAGGTAAGGAGTGATGTGGCCATCTCCTCCAGCTGCTCCAGCCCAGGATCTCTGCTCTTTTGCTGCTGGGGCCCAGACTGGTGCACAGGGACCTAAGGTCTCTGCCTAGGCTGGAGGATGCAGTGCCGCTTTCCCCTTTGCAGATTCAACCAGCAGCAAAGCTGTGCATGTGTCCCAGAGACACACAGAAACACAGAGATAAGACATGGACATGGCCAGCCACAAAGGCTGCCCCAGCCAAGGGCTGCCTTCAACAGGACTCACACAGACACAGACTGTCGAGACCCCTTCCTCCTTTTTGTCTGGTAGAGGTAGACGTTTGCTAATGAATGTGCAAACGCAGCACTCTCCAGGTTCACAATTGTACATACATTTGGGGATCCTTCTAGTAACTAGCACGGGCCCTCTCTACACTCAGCATCACTGTCCAGATCCTGGGACCTCTTACTTGCTTCACAATCTTGTCTACTCTTGTCTACACTGAGTTAGAGGACTGTGACTTCAGGTACAATAAACTCTTGGCCAACACCTAACGTACATGCGATTTGCTGCTCCAGCTAGATGCACATAAGTTTATGTGGCTCGGTAAGATTCATCCCATGGTGCTCAGAGAGCTGGGTGAAGTCATCATATGACCTTTCTCACTTGTTTTTCAACAGTCTTGAGAATCTAGAGAGATCCTAGTCGACTGGAAGCTGGCAAGCATTTTGTCATTTTTCAAGAAGGGCAAGAAAGAAGATCATGGTAATTGCAGGCCTGTCAGTCTCATTTTGGTGTATGTTAAAATTATGAAGAAAATTATTCTGGGAGTTATTGAAAAACACCTGAAAGAAAATGCCACCATTGATCACAGACAATACAAGTTCACACAGTGAAAGTCCTGTTAAACAAACTTAACTTCCTTTTACTACAAGGTTATCCACCTTGTTGACCAAGGGAAAGCAGTGGATGTAATCTTTTTGGATTTCTGCAAAGCTTTCAATACTTTTTCTCATAGCATCCTGCTGGACAAAACATCCAGCATAAAGCTGAACAAAAACATATCATGATGGGTGAACAACTGGCTGATGGGTTGGGCTCAAAGGGTTACAGTAAATGGGGTTACATCAGGCTGGTGGTGAGTCACTGGTGGTGTTCCACAGAGCTCCATTTCAGGGGCAGTTCTCTTTAATGTTTTCATTAATGGCTTGGATACAGGACTTGAAGAAGTTATGTTAAGTAAGTCTGTGGATGACACTAAATTGGGAGGAGCCATTGACTCTCTCAAGGGTAGAGAGGCCTCACAAAGAGCTGCTGAAAGATCCTCCATCATTTCAGTTTTCACTTTTCTCTGATTCCCTGACCATATTCCAGCTGCCTGGAGATTTTCCTCTCAGGAGTTGTTCATGTATGTAGGTGGAAAAGGGCACATCGGAAAACTCAGTTTAGCAAAGTTGATGCTGCTGCTGTCCATAAGGAGGGGGAGGCTGAAGGCACATTAAGCAGATGCTCCCAAACCAACAGGTCATCAAAAGTAAAATTCAGGAGTCTCCTGGATGTGCTCAAACTTCACAGCTTTTTTCATTTCTCCCTCAAACACTTTCCCATCCCCTAAGAGCAAGAAACTGAAAACAGAGCAGAAAATGCCTGCCTTGTGTCCTCTTTTGCAGTCCCCTGGCAGTGCCCCAGGGTGCAGTGGTGCTGTGATCTTCCTCCCCCACACAACAGCCTCTGGCAGCAGCAGGCCCCTGTCTTGCCAGGGGAATTCCTTCCCCTCACAGCTTCTCCCTGCAGTGCCCTGGGCACCTCCCTGGGCAGGCTGAGTGCTGAGCCTGGCAGGTGGCAGAGTCCCTGCCCCAGCTCACAGCCTCTGCGGCACAGGGACCCTGCTCTGCAGGAAAGCCCTGGGTACATGGCTGCACCCCTGGCTTCACAGCCTGAAGCTGTCTCAGGACAAGGAGCCCTCAGGACTGCTCCTCTGACCCTGCAGCAGGGAAGAACTGACCTGAGGCAAGTTCTCCTCAACCACATTGGAAAAGTTATGGTAGCTCTCCTGACAGATCCCAGAAGCAGTTGAATATACCAAATTCAGAAGATCCCTCCAGGTATTGCATCTGCCTTGCCCTCAGCTAGAGACTTACTGAAGGTTTCTCCCACAATAATCTCTAAGTTCTCTTCCCACTTCAGAAAACCTTTAACATGTGATAGTCAGCCTGTATTCACCTGAAGTAGTGGGATCCCGGATGCCAGAGAGCAGTGAGGAAGGCCAGCAGCAGAGCACTGACCTCAACTCCAGAGGAGAAGACTTTGATTTAGCTGGTGGACTGATACAGCTGATGTGAAAGCAGCTCTGTAGGGTGAAGGGGCTCAGGATATCTGCCAGGCCTTTAAGGACAGCCTCCTTCCAGCACAGAATGATTTATCCAAATATCTGCAAAAACAAGCATTCATCTCAGGATATTTCCTGCCAAAACTGACTGGGCTCCAGTGCAAAAGGGCTGCGTGCAGAAGGTGCAGGCAGGGAGAACTGCAAAGGAGGAACATATTAACCTTGTCTGAGGAAGCTGGGATCCCAGAAGCAGGCAATCCTCATTTTGCCACAAGTCAAGCAAGAGGGGCAAAAACTCAGCCTGACTAGACATCTGGAAGCAAGGTCAGGCTTCACAGGGAAAGTTCACATCTGCAGGGAGAAAACAAGAAAATCAAAGCTCAGCTTGAGTTGACACTGGCGAGTATGGTGTCAGACACCAAAAAAAGACTTGGTCAAGTATGTCAACAGCAAGAGGAGGTCAAAGGAAAACATTGTATTGATACTTGTGGAAGATGGTCACCTAAGAGTTAGGGATGAGGAAAACGTGGAGGCATTTAATGCCTTTCTTACCTCAGTTTTTGATAGTAATAACAGATCTTTGGTCACCCAGACCTCAGAGTTGGGGACCATGACTGGGGAAACAGTGACTGTCTGTAGCCACCAAAATTGTAAGGGAATAGCTGTATCAGCTCAATGTCACCACAGAGTACAGTGAGAAACAGTGGATGTTACAGCTGGACCCTTCTCAACAGTTTGTCAGAAGTCATGGGAATCTAGGGAGATCCCTGCTGACTGGAAGCTAACTAACATATACAGCTACAAAAAAAAAAAAAAAAAANAAAAAAAAAAAAAAAAAAAAGGCAGCAAACAGTGGCTGGGATGGGGTCTGTGAACATGGACAGGGAAGAGATGTGGGGACAGACAACAGCAGAGACATGGGCAGAGAGGGAGAAGAGAATGCTGACAACAAAGGCTGGGAAGGGAAATTTGGCACCTCCATGCCATCCCCTGCACTACAGATACCCTTCCTGGAACAACCCCTCAGTCTCCCCTCCCTCACAGCAGAGCCCTCCACCCCTGGTTCTCCTCCAAGAGGAGAGACTGGGTGTCCAGCTGTGCCTCCCTGTCTTGCCTGCTTGGCAGGGGTACTTTGACCTTGTCCCCTCTTGTCCCTGCTGTTCTTGTCCTTTTCATTGGACTTAGTGGGGAGGGGTGGGGGTGGGGATTCAGCTGCAGCTCAGAAAAGGAGGAACACCTTCCTAAACTCTAGGGCTCTGGGCACTGCAGGCTGCAGGGCTCACAAGGAGCTGACCCTCCTTTCATGACATCCTTTCTCTAGGGCTTTCAAGTCTTTAGGTAGAGTACCTGCTGGGCTGCACACCCCCTTCAAGAAAGGCACAGCCCTTCCATGGCATGCCTGTACTGTCTAGGAGCCCCGTGGAGAAGACGTCTCTGTGCTAAAGCCATGGATGACTCTGTGTTGGCATCTGCAATGAGTCCTTTGTGTCTGTGCTTAGGATGGGACAGCTGAGGTTCTCCTCAGGTAAACTGGGACAAGGTGAAGATTTTGTTGATTTGCATTATTTTGAACCTGGCTTCCTCTGCTCTCAGCTGTGTCCAGGTTCTTCTCAGCAATGAGCATCTGAGAACAGGACTGATGGACGGATCATCTGTCCTCGCTGAGGGAAAGCCAGTACATTCTCAGCATACACAAGTTTTCATTTGAAGTGCAGCAGAAATGCCAAAAATCCCCCCAAATCCCCACAGCCCTTCTCTGCAGTCAAGTAAATTGGGACTAACAATGCTAAAGATATCTTGGATATCACAAGTGGATTTAATCTGAGATCACCCCATTTTCCTATTCATTTGTTACTGCGGGACAGGACTGATACACCTATGCCCACAGCAGAGTCCTCTGCTCCCCATGGTACCTTGAGCCAGCGTCAACCAGAGCTCAAAAAAGTGACGTGTTTATCATTTTCCTGAAAGAGGATAAGTAGTTTGGAGGGTTAGATGAGAAATAGAGTAGGTTTTCCCCAGAGAAGTTTCTTGTAAATTCTCACTGCCTTGTCCTCTTTGGGCAGGAAACAATGTCCACCAGCAGCAAATGTCCAACAGCAGCTCTGTCACTGGGTTCCTCCTCCTGGCATCACAGACATGGGAGCTGCAGCTCCTGCACTTCTGGCTCTTCCTGGGCATCTATTTGGCTGCGCTTCTGGGCAAAAGCCTCACCAACACAGCTGTAGCCTGTGACCACCACCTGCACACCCCCATGACTTCTTCCCCCACAGCCTTGCCCTCCTCATCCTGGCTTGCATCTCCACCACTCTCCCATGCTCTGTCACTGGGCCAGGACTCTCATGCTGGCCTGGGGAGAGGGGCTGGCACTGCAGGACACAGGAAGTCTGGACTGGGGATCTGCTGGGCCTGGGACCAGGAATTCTGGAGCTTCACTGATCTGTGTTTCCTTGTCCACAGCCAGCTTCCACCTTGCTGAATAGGACAAGAATCTAAGCACCAACAGATATTTGCTTTCTTGGACCCTAGGGGAGGGAACAGCAAAACTGAGTATAACTAATAAGTAAAGATATTTTAATAATAGAAAGAAAAAAGAAAAACATAAACAAAAGCAAAATGAAAAAGTGATGCAAATGTGATCAATATCTCATCATTTCCCACCAGCAGACCAGTCTCTGAGATATTGCTACCCTGGGAAGACTGCCCCAGTTTTGCTCAGCATGATGATATATGCCATAGAATATTTCTTCATGGAGGGTTGCCTTTGGCTCATCAGGGGAAGAGTGCTGCTGCAGAGCAGGGGGTGTGTTACAGGAAGGCAGAAGGCGTGAAAGAGCATGTGTCACATTATGAAAGAATGGTTAAACTTTCAAGGAAGCTGTACTTCTCCCTCAGCAACTCTCCTAGCTCTGTCAGTTTATTACATGATGCCATGATATCGAATACTAATGGAAAACTATGACAAGGAGCTTAGCACTCTCCTTTCATCCTCACCCACAAAGATGATGCTGTCCCAGTGCTCTGGAAGCCTTTGTTAAACCTGAGCAGCTGGATGATGGAAATGGCCATAAATGAAGTAAATGGGATGATTAAGTCATGACACCTTCCTACTAGACACAACTGCAGATCTTGCAAGTCTTGCAGCACAAGTTCTCTTTCCATTTCCTTTTTGAAACACAGGCAGCATACAGTTTTCATTCCCTGTGTGAGGGAGATCAAAACAGCAAGGCATTCATAGAAAGGTAAAAAGGCAGCAAAAGCAGTTTACTGGGCAGTTGTTTTGACTATATATCCTCCCGAAGTGACCACGCGGTCTACAAAGATAAAGTGTTCAGTTACCATTGAGTGCTTTGAAAAGTACGCCCCCTAGCTACCACATTTGATTGGTGCCTAACTGACCCAACCCCGTTATCCTTCAGTAAGTCTGTTGTAGAATCTTGCAGTTGTTTTCCAGGATATGATTTCCTTATCTTGTTGTGCAGGAATGTTCTTGAGAAAGCTGGATTGTTCACAAGCTTGGGTTGCTCACATGCCCATTGCTCTGTAAGAAATGTTCTGCAACACCTGTGAATGCTGGAACAGGCTGCCCAGGGAGGTAGTGGAGTCTCCTTCCCTGGAGGTGTTCAAGAAATGTGTATATGTGGCACTTAGGGACATGATTTGGAGGGCATAGTGGTATTAGGTTGACAATTGGACTAGATAATCTTAGAGGTCTTTTCTAACCTTTGTGATTCTATGATTCTTTAACTGCTTGGAAGTCTTCGTGAGTCAGCAGCTTTTCATCTTTCTGTCGCACCAATCACAACAAAGGTAGGTATGATTAGAGTCACTCTAGCTTCACCTGAAAATAATTTAAAAATGGCTTGAGAGAGGAGGAATTTTGGGGGTAGATACCGCTGCAGACAAGTCGGGAGGTCACCGCTGGCTTCCGGGACCATTGGACAGGCTGAGCCTCTTTTCTCCCCTCATAGGGATGCCTATTGGGTAAGATTCTCACACTCAGTTGCTCTGAGTGCTTCCTTGGGAAATTCAGAAATCTCTATAGAGTTATTTCATATTGTAATGCATTTTGTGGTTGGTTGTGTTATTGATATTATTGGTATTTGCATGTGTTCTGCAGACAGTGTATTCATCATTGGCAACTCAAAAGAATCTGTCATCTGTTGCTACAATAAAGATCACCATTCTACAACCTAGTTACGAGAGTTCTCAGCGTGAGAAGACAAATTCCCTAAATTTGATTGTGTGAGACCATTTGATTGTGACCGGGCCTGTAGTGCTGTAATGGGTATTAATCCTTTTAATGCAACATGGAGCTATTTCTTGGCATTCTGAGATTACAGGAGTGTCATGGGTTAATTAAAGACAAAAGTGGCTAACCCCCTCCCCCACCCCTCTCCTCATGGAGGCCAGGTAGAGAACTGAGAAAGGAGGAGGCGCTCGATCGAGATAAAACTAGTTTACTTAAAATGGTAAAGGAATGTGAGATAATAAAACATGAAAGGAATTGAGAACAATACATCTGACAAAGTGGAAAATATATGTATATAGAAAAGGGAGAGTCTCCTGACCATGTAGTCCACAATGGCAATCGGAGGCAAAAGGGAAGAGCTCCTGAAACCCGGAAACCACGTGGGAAGAACTGGAGCATCTCGGGAGTTGCAGTCCTTGTGTCTTCCTCCTGGAAACCACATGGGAGGGACAGGAGCATTTCAGGAGCTGTACTTCTCCCTCAGCATCTCTCCTAACTCCATCCGTTTATTACATGATGTCATGATATAGAACACTTCTGGAAAAACCATGACATTATCCACCCCTTATTCCACATAATTACATCATGCTTAAATTATACAACACAAATATACATGTGTATATGTATATACACATGAAACTACTGACTGTTTTCACCCAGCATCAAGTCCTCTTGAGGTACAGACTGGATATCCCCAATTTTTTGCATTTCCCACCAATTGCACCCAGGTCCTTGAGCAAAAGCAATGTCATGGATGGGCTTGCCTTTGCTCAAAGCCAGAATATCCCAAACTGTTTTCCACATTCTTCATGTGTACTTTTGGGACTTTATCTTCTTCTGCAGTACATAAGAGGCTGGACTGAGTGGGGCCATCTCGATTAACAAATCCCTGGGTATTGACTAACCAGCTGGCTTCTGCTAGATGTTTGTCCCGATGCTTGAATGTCCCACCACCCATTGCCCTCACCGTAGTTTTTAACAGTCCATTGTATCTTTCAGTCTTCCTGGAAGCTGGTGCATGATAAGGGATGTGATATATCCATTCAGTGCCATGGTCTTTGGCCCAGGTGTTTATGAGATTGTATTTTTAAAATGAGCCCATTATCTGACTCAGTTCTTTCCAGAGTGCCATGTCGCCACAAGACTTGGTTTTCGAGGCCCAGTATGGTGTTTCAGGTGGTGGCGTGGGGCACAGGATATGTTTCTAGCCACCCAGTGGCTACTTCCAATTAGGTGAGCACATTACACTTGCTGTTGAAAGTTTGTGGCAGAGTCATGTAATCAACCTGCCATTACTATCCAGCTTTGGGGCAGATCTCTGACTGATTAGGATATTGAGAAACACATTTAGGAGTTATGACAGTATGAGTATGCTGTTTTGAGTACCCCAAAAATATACTAAATTCTCAAAAGAGAGAGAAGGAAAACTGTGAGGGGAGGAAAAATTGAAGAAATGGTTAAAAATTTCCTCTCCTGTTTCTCCCATAGACATGTTCCCCCCCCAAAAAAAAAACAGAATAAAGAGTGTAATTGCTAGCTCTCTCCGAAGTGTAGCTTCTGAGGCTCAGGGAGTGGCATACAGTGCCCAAACACCTGATTGGTATCCCTACCAGTGATTCTATTGTTGTAAAATAAGAAAGTAATCCAAGAAAGAATGTAATCTTCTTAAACAAGTTCCAATAAGTTTTAAGTAATACCATCCGAAGCACTAAAGAGTTAATTCCCAGGACAAACTGCTTAATGAGCGAAAAAGCATACAGTTTTGGCTAGCACTTATCAAGCTGGCATGATGCTGCAACAACCAACCCTTCTTCAATACGCTTTGGTCAGATCTGATATTGTCTTATTCCTTTGAGTCCCATACTGGGTGCCAAAAAGACTGTGGTGGTTTAATTCACGATAGCTCCCAACAATCACTCACTCACCATCCGCAGACGCCCAGGCCTGTCAGCGTACTTCCAGAGGCTGGTATCAGTAGGATGGAAGAGGGAAGTGAGAGAAAGAGAAAAAGGTAGAACTCAAGAGGTAAGACAAAAACTAGTTTACTAAAATAGCTAAGGAACAAAAAGATATTAAAAAGCTGCAAGTGGGATATAAAAGTAATAATACTTATAATTGGAAAAAAACAGTGACTTACGAGAAAGGCAATTTCTCACTATCACAACCCCAACCTGGAAGAAGGAAAAAGAGACACACAAGCCATGGCTTCTCCCCCCTCACAGGAATTCAGGGGGAGGGCCATGACATGATGTATGTGGTACGGAATACCTTGAGGGTTTTTTAAGTTAGATGTCCTAATTTCACTCCCCCCCACAATTTCCTAATCCCTTCTCTTCCAGCATTCACAGATTCCACTCTGCTAGAAACCATGACACCTGACAATTTATGCAATGTGTATTAATGGAAAGAAGTTTGGTTCAGAGCTGACTGATTAATTATTTCCTGGTTTGAATTAAATGGTATGGGAATATTTATATAAGTAGTATAGGAATATCAATCATATTTGAAGAGTCGTGGCTGTCAGGTGAGGTCCCCAGTGACTGGAAAAAGGGAGATTTTTCCCATTTTGAAGAAAGGGAGAAAGAAAGACCCGGGGAACTACAGGAAGGTGAGTCTTACATCTGTGCCTGGGAAGATCATGGAACAGATCTTCCTGGAGGAGATGCTAAGCCACGTGAGAGATGAGGAGGTGATCCGAGACAGCCAACACGGCTTCACTAAGGGCAGGATGTGCTTGACCAATCTGGTGGCCTTCTGTGATGGAGTGACAACATCGGTAACACAATATTCCAGATGCGGTCTCACCAGGGCAGAGAAGAGGGGAAGGAGAACGTCTCTCGACCTACTAACCACACCCCTTCTAATGCGCCCCAGGATGCCATTGGCCTTCTTGGCCACAAGGGCACAGTGCTGGCTCATGGTCATCCTGCTGTCCACCAGGACCCCCAGGTCCCTTTCCCCTACGCTGCTCTCCAACAGGTCAGAACCCAACTTATACTGCTTCCTGGGGTTATTCCTGCCCAGATGCAAGACTCTACACTTGCCCTTGTTAATTTCAATAAATTTCTCCCTGCCCAGCTCCCCAGCCTGTCTAGGTCTGGCTGGATGGCAGCGCACCCTTCTGGCGTGTCAGCCACTCCTGCCAGTTTTGTATCATCAGCAAACTTGCTGAGGGTGCACTCTATCCCCTCATCCAAGACGTTGATGAATATATTGAACAGCACCGGTCCCAGTACCGAACCCTGGGGAACCCCACTAGATACAGCCCTCCAACTAGACTCCATCCCATTCACCACAACTATCTGCCTTCTTTCCTCCAGCCAGTTCACAATCCATCTCACTACCCGATCATCCAGGCCACACTTCCTCAGTTTAGCTGCGAGGATACTGTGGGAGACGGTGTCGAATGCTTTGCTGAAATCAAGATACACCACATCCACTGCTTTACCATCATCTATCCACCTGGTAATGTCCTCACAAAAGGCTATCAGGTTGGTTAAGCATGACTTCCCCTTGGTGAAGCCATGTTGGCTGCCTCTAAGGACCCTCTTATCCTTGAGATGCCTAGAGACAGTGCCAAGGATAAGTTGTTCCATCACCTTCCCAGGGATAGAGGTGAGGCTGACCGCTCTGTAGTTACCAGGGTCCTCCTTCTTGCCCTTTTTGAAGATTGGGGTGACATTTGCTTTCCTCCAGTCCTCAGGCACCTCTCCCGTCCTCCACGACTTACCAAAGATGATGGAGAGCGGCTCTAAAATAGTATAGTGTTCAGCTTGATCCTGTTGCTTTCATGTTTTATGCCAGTAAGTAACGTATGATGTTGATTTTGGAGATCATTGACACATGAAATCCACAAGAAGAGTGCATTCTTTCCTCATACTGCAATAGGAATGAGAAATAGAAACCGTGGTGGCGAAGTTACTTCTTCCAGGTGCGGAAGATACGTTTCCTGCCTGCACGGCATCTGTATAGACCTGCTCCTGTAAAGCAGCTGATCAGCTCACTGTGGGAGAGGGAGCGTGTGCACATAATGCCTTAGCACTGGGCAAATACTTTGCCAAGTATTTAGCAGAGAATACTGTATGCTTCTCAGTAGTAATTCTGTCTAGTGAAACAGTATTTTGCAGAAGCTAGAGGGGAATTAGAGAAGCTGTATGGCAGAGGTTTCTCTGTTATAGCAGGTGACAGTGAACTTTTGGAGACGTTAAGAAATAGTTCTCAGAAGCTATTCAGTCATTAATCTGCATTTGTAATATCTTAGTTTGGTGTTCTTACGTGTCACTAAACTTTAAGGAAGTACATTTTCATCAAGTCAACTGTTATCACAATGTCAAAATGCATATAGTGATGGTATAACTGTGTCTTGCTAGGCTGGAAGAAACTGAGGAAAATGAGAGTATATTAAACATACGTGATGTGCCAGACAGGCTAGCAGATGCCAGCAGGCAACTTGCCTTCTTTTTCCCAAACTTTGATAAAAAGAAGACAGACCAAAAATTTGAAAAGACGTTGGCCTTAATTAGACCTTCCGTCCTCAGGGGAAGACAAGGTAAGTTTGAATTTCAGTAGTAGTCTGAATTTCAAAAAATCTGTCTCTACTAATGAAAAGTTGTTAGATTATGTTTTCTACCCAGCATTAAGTTGACAGTAATCTTTATCAGGAAAAAGTTACATGGCGAATGTGTTAGATATATTTAGAACATAAATGCCAAATGTCAAATTGTTCCTTTGGCTGATTTTTCAAGAATGTCTTTAGATTGTATGTTAAGATGGACTGTTTATAGAAGATCCCTCAGAGAATTCCTCAGAACATTTCTGAAGTATACTACAGAGGATCATACTTCCCACCCTAGTATAGTAGCTCATATGATCCTTGACGGGCAGGTCCAAGGTAAGTCAGAAGCAAGAGAGAAAAAGATCTGACCCACGATATGCAATGCTGCATGAGGCAGTGTTGCACAAGAGTAGGTCTATACAGACAAGATCTTTACAGGTTGGATCAGAAAATCTACCCCATTAGTATGAAGCTCCATCCAAGCAAGTCTACTTTTTTTCTCATGTATATTTACATTTCTTGCTAGATTCTTGCTCGCTTTCTTATTCTAATTCAAGAATTTCTGAACTGGAAGTAACATAAACACAGAGATTTGAAAGGCTACAATTCTGACTTCACCTTATGTATTTATTTTCTTGACTACTATCTAATGTGTTGCTAAGAAGAGCCATTTTGCAGTCCATATATATAGGGAATTAGTGTTATTTTGACTTCTGCCCAATATTTATGCATATATTCTTGTAAGACTTAGTTAAATGAGCATCCATCCATACAAAATCTCCAGACTGTCCTTCACTGATTGCAATGTGTATTGTATTTCTCAGTCAGGAATCCCTACTGAGGTTCCTGAAGTCAGAGAAAACCTTAAGAAAGTAAGCATCAGCTATCCGAGTGTCCAGGCAACTGCTGAAGCCATCTAGTAGTTGCTTTAAATTAGTTTTCTGTTCTTCAGTTAAGAAACGTATTCCCTTGTCAAAAATTAACATGATTGGAAAGTCCATGTTGTTTCTTCACAAGTGTGTGAATTGATGAGTGGATGGCAATTCAGCATTATTTCAATGTCTTGAGCAGATTCCATTATACAAAGTCTAAAGGATGATGGCTTCAAAATAGCAATGCAGAAAGAAATAATCCTCTCTGAAGAAGAAGCACATGAATTTTACAAAGAACTTGAAAATGAAGACTACTTCCCAGCCCTGCTAGAGCAAATGACCAGGTAGGATGAATGGAAAATGAGACTGCGGATCTATAAACGAGACTGACATTTTCACAACAAGTAACTAAATTGAATATTTTATGGCTACAAGGTACCATCGTATCTGAGAGTTGAGTAAACTCTAAACGGAACCAGACAACTGCAGATAATGAGATAATTCCCACGTACAGTAATCAGATTTTTAAAAATTCCTAGCAACTCCATGCCTCTGTATGTAGGGTGTTGGAAGTCAGTGGTCAGTGCCATTGATTTGGGTGAAAACAGCTGAGCTGTGCTCTGGAAGGCTGCATTTACATTGTCTGTAGGAGAGTTCTGCAGCCTTTGTCCAGGCTCTGTGCTGGATTGCTTGGAGTGGGAAAGAAAATCATGCTATACTGTCTTTATGTGAAGTAGTAACATGGTTGGGATGAATCCAAAAGCTTAGGAACTGATCAGCATTTTTGTGCCTAATAAGTTTGATAACCCTGTGTAACTTTGAAATTTAAATACATTCAAGCTGTGCAAGGTTTTATCAGACTGTAGCTGTTTGAACAGAGACTGGGTTTTAAATCCTTCAATATTAGGCCGTGTTTTCCTGGGCTGGACTATATGCAATCAAATTCCTTTTACAAATTACAGAGTTTAACGTTTGATGTTTTTAATGCCAGTTTTGTATTTTACAGTGGTTCAGCTCTTGTACTTCCTCTAACACAAGAAAATCCTATGGCACACTGGAGAGATTTATTAGGGCCAAAGACTATTGAAGAGGCTATTGAAGACAAAAACTCCAAACAGGTAATACTTAAAACAGTAAACCATCATTCACAGCTTCTAATTTTTCCTATTCTTCATCTCAATGAATACCATAATCCAACCGGTGTGGCTATAGTGCCATTGTCTGGAAGCTGATTTATCTTTCTGCAGCTAGGTGACGTTTTCTTGGATGAAAGGTATTACACACAGTAACATTAGCATTTAGCACTGATTTTCTTTGTGTGACATAGCACCATTATTTTTAGACCAGCTGCTTGTTTTCTTAGATTTAAGAAAACCTTTCATCAGTGGATTATTTTATTTGTGACTGCATTTTTTCCATACATTTTATGAATTAATATCTTGAATTCACCTACTTGAATGTCATTCTAAGAAACTGCTGTGGTATCATCTTGTTGACAGAAGTGCTGTTTCACTAAGCAAGAACTGGTATTATCTTGGAAATATAATGCAGTGACAGTTGGGAAAGACAGTGCTCGTATTTTATGTGGTTAATTAAAAAGTTGATTGCTCTTTCTGTAGACAGTGAATGCTTCTTGCACCTACAGAGAGATCATGGAGCACTTTCACCAGATCAACTTCAATTTGTATTCACTGGGTTAAGTTGAATCATAGTTAAAGATGGCTCTTCCCTTAAATAACTTCACTGTTCTAATGACTCTTAGCTTGCATGCAAAGTGTACAGTTGGCAACATCTGTATTAATCAGCTGCATGGCAGTTCTTCACCTAATGATGCTCTGAAGGAATTAGAGTTCTTCTTCCCTCAGGAGCACACATTGACATTAATCAAACCTGCTGCTGCTAAAAAGCACAAAGGTGAGTGATCTAGAAAGCATGGTCTATGTTTCCAGATCTTATTTCTACAAAATATTAGCAGTCTACACTGCAGTAAATCATGTCATTGTTATTCTGAGATGCTTTTACCATGCAGAGAAATGCTTTTGCAGGGCTTGAATAATTCAGATTGAGGTCTCAGATGTGACATTTCCTTGCTCAAGTGGCCTGTGCCTCTTTCTTTACAAGAATATTGGGGAATTGAAATGAGAGACTTCTCAGCTAAGTTAAACTGTTTAAAAGCCAGGCATGTGTCCAACCTAGCTGCCCAGCATTTTTCTAAGTCAAAGGAGAGAGAGGCTTTCGTAAGTCATGCTGCTGATTTCAAACAGTTGTCTCTACTGACTCAGAAGGAGCCACTGCTGGATTAGATGCATTCCCATCCTTGGTTGAACTTGCCAGCAGAAAAAGGGAGTGAGGAGGACAGGTCAAAGTAAAAGGAACACGGTGTGTTTGGAGTCTTGCCCAAGGTTTTTACTCCCACATTTTTTTTTTCCCCTCTGGATCTCGAGCCTCTTGGTGTTCTTCTTTTCTCTCCTAATGAGTTCTTTGTAATTCTGAATTCATCGTAATGGAGGAGAAGACACAACCTCTCTGGGCAGCCTATTCCTGTGCTCTGATACCCTCACAGTAAAGAAGTTTTTCCTTAGATTTATATGGAACCTCCTGTGCTCCAGTTCTTGCCCGTTGCCCTTCATCCTGCCTCTGAGCACCATTGAAAAGAGCCCGGCCTCGTCCATTTGGCTCCTGCATTTCAGATATTTATGTACTTTGGTTAGATCCCTTCATAGTCTCCTCTTCTCCAGGCTGAACAGCCCCAGGACTCTCAGGCTTTCCTCATTCCAGGACCCTGGTCATCTTTGTGGCCCTGTGCTGGACTCTCTCCAGAAGATCCCTGTCTTTCTGGAACTGAGGAGCCCAGAGGTGAACATAGTGCTCCAGATGCAGCCTCTCCAGGGCAGAGTAGAGGGGGAAGATCACCTCCCTGGACCTGCTGGCCACGCTCCTTTTAATGCACCCTAGGATCCCACCGTCATAGTGAAGGATTTCTTCCTTACATCTGATCTAAATATACTCTCCTTCAGCTTAATCTATTCCCCCTTGTCCTATCACTACAGGCCCTGGGAAAATGTCTTTCCCCACCTCTGTTATAAGCCCCCTTTCTTTACCAAAAGGCTGCACTAAGGTATACCCATAGCCTTTTCCAGGCTAAACTCTCGCAGCCTTTCTTCCCAGGAGAGGTGTTGCGTTCAGCCCAGCTCAGTCCAGTTTGGATGCCCTGGGGAGGATGGACCCCCCCAGCCTCTCTGGGCACCAGTTCCATGCCTGAGCACCCTCCTGGTGGCAGCCTTTTCCTTGTGCCTGGCTGGGAGATGTCCGTGCTGCATCGTGGGCCTGGTGCCCTATCGGAGATCAATCAGTAAGGCATTCATAGGTAAAAGGCAGCAAAAGCAAAAGCCAAAAGCCAAAAGACAGAAGCCAAAAGCTAAAAAGCCAAACGAACCAAACGAACGTTTATTGCACAGTTACAATTGCTTATATAGCATTAGCTTTGTGACTAAAAATATCTTGCATTTTCATTAGGTTATAATAGCGTCACTCATTAAGCTCTAACCTATAACTTATCCTTTAATTATAATATGTTCCTGCCCTACCCGAATGCTAGCTCCTTATCTTATACTTCAGAGACACTGTGTCCTTGAGGCCTACTCTTTAATCACTGTTTATTACAGAAAGGCCTGTTCGTGCAGTTGTCTAACATTCATGTCCGTTATTCCACGCTCCCACAGTGCCCCTCGTCCTCCCAGCACCAAGCACCTGTGAGAAAGGCTAGGCTTGGTCTGCTTCCATGCTGCCAGCAGGCAGCTGTAGGTAAGGCTCAGCCCCTCTCTGTCTTCTGTCCTTAACGCTGACCGAAGTCAGCTCCCTCAGCCTGCCCTGGGATGCCAGGAACCCTGGGGCCCTCCCCAGCCCTGAGGCCCTGGGCTGGGCCCTCACCCCCCATGGCAACATCTTTCCCGTGCTGGGGAGACCAGTAGGGGATGCAGGAATCCACACGCAGATTCTCAAGTTACAAAAAATGAAAGGCGTTTATTCATTTTGCTTTTTTTTTTTTTTCAGGATAGTTTGTTTTGTTTTGTTGCTTTTAATGTTTTTATTACTATTTTGCAGGTTTTTTTTTAAATTATTTACAGTTCAATTTTGTAAATAAAGTCCTGATGATGCAACTGGATTGGATCTTCACACTGAATGTCAGCCTTCTTCCCGTCAGGACCAAAGCCTTGTGCTTCTGCACAGGAACAGCTGCCTCTGTCCCTTCTTGGACACCTCCTTGAGGCTCCGGGCAGCTTGGGCCCCTCCACTGCACTCCTCCTGTTGCTTCAGCGCAGCAGCTCATAGGACGCCAGTCCCTGCCATCCACTCATCCTCAGGACTGGGTGAAGAAGAGGTGAGAGGTCTTGGGGAGGGAGGGGTGGAGACAGGAAGGACGGGTTGTAGGAGTCTTGACTGTCAAAAGAAAAATTACCAGAACATGAGCATCCCATGTGAGCCCCTGGGGTGCTGCTGGATTTGGGGCTCTTGCAGGTAATGGCAAACTTAGGAGGCAGGATGGTCAGCGCCAGCACTGAGGCAGCCATGTCGGGGGAGGTGGACAGGCCCCCACACACACGTTAGGTTGTGCTTCTCCCCTCCGTTCTGCCCTCTAACCCCCAGCTGTGTGTTTAGCCTCTGGTAAATAAAGCATCCTTATATGCTAGGGAGACAGACAGAGCCCATCTAACCACATTTTACATTTAAAATGAACTGATTCACTGGACGCACATGGCTGAACTCAGGAGCTGGAGATAACATCGGACCTTTCTCAACACCAAGCCCTTCTACACTTCGTGAATAGTACTTCTCAACACCTTGTACCTCATTTTTATTCATACATGTAAGGAGGAAATAAACCATTCAACTTTTTTCATACCTGAGCACTGAACTGACTGCAAATGACTACAATAAAATAATAAGAAAAGAATTCTCTAGTTGTACAGTGTAGATAGATCCCTATCAAAAGCTTCTTTAGCCTACGCTAGCTCCAACTCAGCCAGTGATGTCGCCAGCACTGCCCGTTGCCCTGAAACATTCCCTAGTCCATATTTCAAAAATCTTCTGTATTAAGCTTGAGTGATTTCAAACTGAATTGAGGAATTTGGCAACAGAGTGCAATATTAATTAGGTATACTGTTCAAAAGAAAGATATACATTCAGGAAATCAAATACTAATAACAGCGTTTGTATCTTTCGATTTTTTTTTTTTTTTAATTTGCACTAGTAATACGGAAGGTAGCTGCTAAATACTTAGCTGCTGAAAGGTGTGTGGAGGAATCTGTCTATTTCCAGAAAGGATACTGACAGAAGCGGCTGACAGGCAACTTCAGAAACGACACAATCTGCCACCAGGCAACTGGAAGGGACCTCCTATGTCCTCCCACTTGTTGTCTGCAGCCCAAGGTACCTGCACCCTAAGCGCGCTTTCACCGAACCATCAGAGGCCAAAGACATGTTCCCTGCAGCCAGGCACATCATCTGGGGCTGGAATTGCTGTGGCTGTACAGCCTTATCAGTAACACCACCTTCAGGGCCAGGTGGCATTCTAGAAAATGTGTCAGTACTGTTCCATGATGACACAAATTGGTACTGTGTGAATGCAGTTCTAAGCCTGGAGGTCCTGCCCAGTGGTAGTTCAGGACTGGGGTCCCATTGTAATGCTCCTGCTCTGTTCCTAATTCTGACGGACTCGCAAAGAGAAAGGCTCAGGTGCAGCCATTGCAGGCAAGGGAATCGTTTGGAAGTAGTGAGAGAAAAAAGACATGAGACTCGAATGGTTTGCTCTGGGAAGAGCTAAAGGACGGATTACAGAACAGGAAGCCACTGCTGCTTACATTTCCTTCTGTGCAACTTCTCTGGAAGTCAGTTTAACTGCACGAGAGCCACTGTGAACACCAGTAAGATGATTTGCGGACTCCACCTTCACAGCATTTTTGGCATTTATCAGCCCAAGTCTGATTTACCCTAACTCTTCAAAGCATCCCGAGTTGCCATAAGAAGTACATCACATAAGCAATAAAGAGTGCTCCCTGAGGAACCTTGAACTTTTTACAGTATGTTCTTCCCTAATCTGACCGCTCACTCTATGTTGTCTCTCTCCTGCTCCACCCCTTTACTCCTGCCGCAGGGAGTTCTGAGCTACCCCACAGCACCTGTAAGCTGTCAACCTCTACCTACTTTTTTCACATTTTATAGAACCAGGTTCAAGAACTTGTCAAAAACATCAAATGCAATTTTTGTCCTCCCCATGACTGAATTTCTGTACCTATGCATCTGTTTGAGCTTCAGATCTGCATTCACCATAAAATACGTTACACAGAGCTGTCCAGTATTGCATACAGGAGGACACAACCCCAGGAGAATCACCAACTTGAACTCTGAAATGCCTCGTGATCTCTGCACCTCCTGATGGGATGTCCCTCTTCAAAACACTGAACTTGGCAGCTAAAGGCAGGATACGTGCCTAAACCCACAGCTGCTTGGAGTCTAGGGGAGGTGGCTTGTCCAAACTCTCAAAAAACAGTAAAGAGGATTTGGAAATTTCTCCAATCCCCTTTCCAAGATCGAACCAAACATGTTTTATCTACAGGCACCGGAGCACATAAGAGTAGATTCTGCTGTTGCTGACAAAAAATCCCTTGCAATACCCTGCCACTCAGACCAAATTACAGTTCCTCAAGGTCCAGCAGGGGCTGAGCTCCTCTGGGACAGTAATGGAGCTTTTACCATGGAAAAACACCTCAGGGAGCTTCAAAACGCCCCCATCACCTCTCCCATTTTAACCAACCATGTAGCTAATAAAATGGGAGTTGATCTGTGGGAATCCCAGTTTCCTCACAGCATGTGCCCCACCTCCAGTCTGGGATGTGCTCAAGGTACTGAGCACACAGTCTTATCACAGAAAAGGTCTTTTTGAACTGCTTCTGACACATCTATCTGTGGAAGCAACTGGTGATGCCAGATCACAAACACGCTTCTGCTTGTGTGCCCAGTCCTGGTGAGCGGTTACCTACTCTTACACCCTGTGGTAAATAAGGGATGCAGAGCGTGTTCCAGTGCCTGAGGAAAGGTCCCCACTACTGCGCCTGTTGCAATTTCCACCAGGAAACTGTGGTAACACATCCGTGCTTGGACAGCAGACAGAAAGGATATGGTCCCCTGGGAGCACGAGTCCCTGTCGAGGCAGAGGCTGACCTCTTCTCTCTCAGGCATACTTCTGAGGCTGGATCCAAGTCAGGAGCCAGCAGCTGCACAGAATGGGGCAGTACCACAAAGTCATTGCAGGCATTCTTCCCTCTGTCCAAAGCATGGAGCACTCGCAGTGCTGGAAGCAGAGCAGTGCCAGCGGGGCAGGCACATTAAGGCACCACGTGCAACTGTCAGTCTGCTGCAAACCTGGGATGCCTCTTGTGGGCAGGCCTCCAGTTCTGACTTCTCTCTACAAATACCGCTTTAACAGTAATTAAAATACCAAGTATCTAAGCTATACTAAAGCATAGCGGTTTGTCTCCTTTTCAGATCATCCTCAAATACCAGATGGTGGACAAAACAAGTGGAGGGCTTTCACAAGCAGTACCTGCACACTGATAAGTCGAAAGGTTCTGCCTTCTAGAAGCCAGAAACAAATGGAACTGGGTCACAGCGAGCAGTCACACCCCATGGTTAATCCCTGCTCTGCTCTCTGAAGGTGTCCTCCCACTGCTGAGCTTAAAAGGAGGAAGGTCTTTTCAGCTCTCAGTAGAAGGTTCCTGTTGAAGGTCACATTTTTCTCAATTACATAAAGAACTGGTAATGTTATCCAGCAATTTATGGTGAAGTGCCAAGTCCTCACACGAAGGACTATCATCAGTGAAGTGCAAAGTAACTCACGGAATCAGTTGTTTCCATCGGATTAACAGTTGCTTAGACACACAGCACAGTACAGCAGCAGGGCTGCAGGATTTGGACAAATTTACTGGAGGTAGGTTCCAGCTCCCGATGCAGTTATTTAGGCTTTAAGCCTCTTGCTTGACTTGGGTCTAAAACATTTTCTGTTCTCCATCTAATGAAACTTCCATCAAAGTCAAGCAGGGAATAAGCATAGGTCTTCCTATGTTGTCTTCAAATGAAAACATCTAAAATCAGTAAAACTAAACAAAATACTGAACTTGTTCATAATAAACTGAAAGCATTAGCTTCAGATCAGGAAAAAACAAACATTTTCCATGCAAATATACTTAACACGTTCTCATCTTCATGGCTGCAAAACATAGCAGCAGAAATGACTTACTTGCTGATGCATCAGGGAAATTCTTCCCTTTCCATCCAGTTCTCTTTTCCCTCCTCTGCTGATACAACCTTTACATTTCTCTCTTAAAATGGTTACCCTTTTCTAACAGTTCAAAGAGTCCCTGCCTTTTTCTCAGTTTCCATTCCTTACTTAACTCTCCCCAGACATTTCCTTATTCTCTCTGAATTCAGTTCATCATATAGGGGACTGTTTTCATCTCTAATTACATCTCCAGATCTGCTTGACTTGAGCAACCTTTACTTCTTTTTTAATCAAGGACCATCTCAGCTTCTTCAAACGAAGGAACCTGACACCACACCAGAACACAAACTAACTCACAGTGGTCCTGGGACTTGCTGGATTTCAGCCCAGCTTTCTGCAGAGTCAGCTCATCACATCTTGATCCACCCCTATGTGCTGGGCTCCCCCAAGCACGCTCAGGGAATGCAGACAGAACAGCAGAGCTCCAAATGCTCAGTGACGGCTGTGAGAACAGCACAAGCCCAAACGAATATTAGACTCAGGAAATACAGGACAGGAAAAGAAGAGGAGAGCAGATGAGAGAGAGAGGGGGAGAAATACTGCAGTTTGCAGAGCTTTCCCCACCCGGATGAAGTTAAAGCTTCAGAACTTTGGTTCTTGCATTCCTCTCCACCCCTCAAGTTCCAAAAAAATTTTCCCCAACTTTTACCATCCTGCACTGTTCCTCAGTGCAGCTATAAAAACAAGTGGATTTTGCAATTTTGACCAAATCAAAATTTATTAAGGAAAAATGATGCTCCAGATTCTGCTCTTGAACTTTTCCTGAGGTGATGGGACTCTACCTCTGCCTTGACTCATGTCAGAACTCCAAATAACATTGCACTTGCACTGCTAAGTTAATCAATACAAGCAAGTTCAGGTTCGGCAGCCATTGCTAATCCTTTGTTTTGGTGACAGGCTACAAAAGCCTTTTAACTTTCCTGCCTTAACAGCACACGTTTCATCTGTCTTGTTCATTCAGAGACTCGTGCAGCACTCATCTCTCTGCATAAACACAAACCAAACAATTTCTCGTGTCTGGACAATCACCCTCAAGGTTCTGTAGCTGCATGGCTCTAAGGTGGCTGTAAGCAATGCTATGGTAAACACGCAGGAGCCTGAACCACGTATCCCAGCCTACTGTGCCTTCTAAGGTCACAGATGTGTCGACCCCAGGGAACGGCATGGAGCTGCATCAGGGGAGGGTCAGGCTGGGGGTTAGGAAAAGGTTCTGCACCAGGGGGTGGTGGGCATGGCACAGGCTCACCAGGGCACTGGGTATGGTCCCAAGCTGCCGGAGCTCAAGGAGCGTTTGGGCACCGCTTGGACACAGGGATTGGGTTTGGGTGGTGCTGGGTGGAGCCAGGGGCTGGGCTCCATGGTCCTTGTGGGCCCCTTCCAGCTCAGGATGTTCTGTGATTCTCTGGTGACTGGAGATGAAGAAGTTTATGTGGGCCCTGGAGAATCAATCTCCCCTGTGAGTTTGGAGGCTGCCTAACCTATGCATCTCCTTCAAAGCAGGGGAATGCACTCACCAAAATGCTCATCACAGGTCCCTGAAACCACACACAAAGCTTTCCTGCTCATCCTCACCTCCAGTCCAGCACCAAACCTTCCTGCTCTGAAGGGACCAACAGGCTGCCTGTTCTCCCACTCCTCTGCTTCTGAAATGAGAGCTGCCTGTGCTTTGACAAGATGCACCAAATATATATATATATTAGGTCTTGTTCTTTCTTTGTCTTTTGTTGTTTTTTGGGGGAATTTTGTGTGGGTTTTTTTGGGGGGGGTGGAAAATATCTGGACTTTTAAAAAGAAATTTTTGAGAAAATCAGTGGCTGCTTTGATGAAAAGTGCCTGCTGATTATACATTGCAGACCAAAACTCTGAGGATTACACGGCTGATAGCTGCAAAGGCAGTAGGTGGGAGACAGACACAAGCAGTGGAGCAGCTAGCAATTTTGCCAATCTAAAAAGACATGAGGAAAGTTAACCCCTTCACAAAACAGAACCCCAGTAATTTGGAATTCCCCAATGCTGCTGGGCCCTCAGAGACATGATTTTATCTTATGAGTGATCTATGCTGGAGACAATTCAGCATCTCAGGAGATTGCAGAGCAGTCTGTAATACAGATCTTGTCTCAGTATCAGCAACTTTCATACACCCAGCAGACAGAGAGAGAGGCTGTCTGTGTGGAAGCAAGCAGGACAAGGAGATGAATTTTGGGTTTTATGCGTGATGTGGAACACCGAAATGTTACCCCTTTATGTGTATCTGTTATATTAGCATGCTCTACAACTAAAACACGTGTACATATCTTCCATAGATACCTCTTGGCTGGTCTGAAAGCAGTTTTCTGTGGTAAGTCACGTTTTGCAGTAGTATGAAGACCTGGTAGAATATGAAAACCCTACCTCTAGACGTTGAAAGTTTGGGGAAAGCTTGCGTTAAGGTTGGGCTGGAACTTTCTGTATCTGAATTTGTCATCCCTTACACAGTGGTTTAACCAATTCCAAAGGAAAAAACAGATGTTTCTTTCTAGAACAGTGCAGATCTGTACCCTTCATTCTCCAGACTGAAATGAAGAGTCACAGTTATAATTAGGGAGGAAGGGGAGGGGAAAAGGTTTATTAAACAAGAAGCTATTTATTCCTTCTGTGATCTGAGTATTTTTGAGGTCCTTAGTTACAGCTGCAGTGTGTGGCCATGTAAAACAGTAGCTACTTTATTACTGAAATACATACAGACACCAGTAGGTGTGAAGATAATGGCTATTTTTTGCACTGTGTCCTACTTCATGTCCAGGTTTAATCATGGTTTTGAAAGGAGCCAACGTGTGCACGTCTAACCATGTGCCAGTGCCGTTTTTTCCCGTCAGTATCCTTTTATGTTTAATATCAAGCAGGAAGTTTACACAGAGAGGAGGAGGAAAGATCAAACAGAGCAGAAATATAATGTCTGAATTCTATTCTTTCGTAAGCAGGTCCACAAATGCTGGTTTTTGTTTTTTACATACATTTGCTATTAGGAAAGCTGTATTTCAGTGATTGGATATGGTTTCTTTGCTTGCATGTTTTGTTTTAATCTGCTCCGTTGGTCCTTACAACATTCCCGCCCAGGGTGTGACGTGTCTCTCCATATGCCAGAGCCAAACTGTTCGGATCCAGGACTTTATCTGGCTTCCTCTGAGCCCACATGTTTTTGTCAGGCATTAAAAGTCAAATCTCCCTGGTTGGTAATCACGCCATTGTGTTGGAGCAGCCGCCGGCTGGCTGGCGAGAGGGATTTACCTGGAGCTGCTGGTTGCTGCCTGCCTGTTTTCTTTACAATGTTCTAAGATACATCACAATATTTGTGGACTGAGTGCACAGTATTTACAAGTTGTTGCAGAGGACATCACATAAATTGTTTCAGGATACCAAGAGTGTTCTTTCCTAACTCTTGCTGCATGCGACCATTCACCACTCTCTGCGCAGGCAGATGACACTGCCCCCAGACCAGTACCACATCTCTTTCAGACCACCTTCATCTCCACGCTCTGGGTCCCTGTCTCTGCTAGCATGCAGTGCAGACCAATGGTAGAGGCGTGCAGGGCTGAAACACACGGTGGTGGCTGATGTCCATGCTGCACATCTCTCAGGCTGTCTTGTTTCAGACATGCTGTCTTGTTTTGCAGTGCCCATCAGTGGCTGGAGCGCTGTAGGTGCTCTTCTGAAGAGCATCTTCCAGTTTGGTTTTGTCCAGGATAAAGTTGCTGTCCTTGCCCCAGCTGGCTGCGATCAGAGCACAGCAGAGGAGACAGCTGAGAGTTTTAACTTAGAACAAAGAAACAGACAAAAAAAAAAACCTCCCTGATCTAAAGTAAAATGTTTAAGTAAGCACAATCTGAATAGGCAATAGTAAAACTCTACTGGTATGTATGCTTCTGTTTTACAGCTTTAAGCCCTTGAAGGGTTAAACCTCCTTTATATATGAGTATATTTTTATTTAATCCCTTTGTCACCCTGTGGTGACCGCCCTTTTTTTCCGCCATGGAAATCGCTTCTGTGATTTCAACTTGCTCCTCCTTCACTTCAATTCTGATTCTTTGTCCTGTCCTCCAGGACCAGACTCAAAGGTGCCTCTGTGTTGCTGATGTCCCTGGCAGGTGTCTTTGTCTGACCTGAATTCTACTTAGCACCTGTCAGCTTTCCTTCTCACTCTTTTATAAATTCTGAAAAGCTTCACCAGTGTTGGTTTGCCAGCAGTTTTGTTCTGCTTTGATATAAGTTCTGCTGCCCCAACACTTTTGCTGCCCTGCTAAAACTTTGCTTTTAATTCTGTTATCTTACTCAATACAGTAAAAAGGTGACATGTGTTGTCTTGCCATGTTTGTACATGCAGTGGCAAACATTTGGGGAACCTGAGCTCTTCATTCTTTTTTCCCATTAAAATCAAAGTGTGAGGGTGGAAGAATATGAAGAAGGTGGAAGGCCAACTGCATCTCTGGTTCTGCTACTGAAAAATTACTTATGTAAAATTCAAGATCTGTGGATTTGACTTAAAATCTAGCGTGGCATTTAAGGTCGAGTTAAACCTGATACAGTGAAACACGTGCTTTGATAGGCTCTTACGGTGTTTTTATCAAGAGACAGAGGAAGGATTTGAACAAGAGAAAATGAAAATCTACTGTTTTTTGACACCCTTGTGGCATTCTCAGAACCTGTGGGGAGTCCAAGGCTGGTGGCTACAAGCAAATGAACAGATCCAGAGGTTTCCTCACATACTGACAGTGATCAGACAGGGGTGACCCCTTCCATTGGGAGCAGTGCTCTCCTGGAGCTAACAGAGAGCACTCGTCTCAAGAACCTGTTGGTCCTTGAGGCTGACAACACACTGTCCTCAGCCTACTGAAAGAAAACCAGAGGAGGGAAAGAGCAATGGAGTAAGGCAAACTGTACAAATTTAGAAGGCAGACCTGAATTTTTTCTGTCTTGTATCCCAAAAAGACAAGTTACAGAACCTTCATCTAGGCTGGAGATTGAGGCTCATTACATTATGTACAGGTTGTTTCCATTTGTAGGTAGTCAGAAATAATTATTTTTCAAACCTCATTCTATCTGGGAGAGCTAAGACAGCACATGCTGTGTCATTCTACAGAGACAGGCAAAAACATTAAGAATGTTAAATCTGAGAAGACAGGATGAAATTTCTGATGAACTTCCTGTGAAAAGAAAGAGGGAGACATTAATCTCTCGTGCTAATTAGTTGAAATGGCACAATTTGGGGGGTGTTTAACAAGAGATGCTTTTCTACATGCGGATCCAACACCAGAGGTCATTTGGATTAGCACCACACTGTAGAACAGAACATTTCAGCCTGAGCTGAGTGAAAGAGTGGAGGAGCCAACTTATTTATTGTTACCCACTCTATAGCATGACCAAATTGCCTTCTTCACTACTCTAAATCTTCTGCTAAGAGACCACGTAAAACCTCCTGGTGAACTGTGTAGCTTTCTGATTTATTTTCAAGGATTTGGCCAGATGTTTTCCCTCTAGCTGGCTTTTGTTTCTTTTTTGCTACATTTGTCATGAAAGAACCTAATTTAATTTTTCTGTCTTGTTAATACCAGCTGCAAATAGATTTGACCTAGCACAGCATCTGTTGTAGGTGAGGTTCAACTCCTTTTCAGGGAGATGAGCTCTGACTGGCTGTTGTGTGAAATGGACTGAACATTTTCGTGTCTGGACAATGCGGTATGTGTGAGCCACATGGCCTAAGGGTAGCGTTACTTGCTCCATCCTCTGTATATGTGCCAGGGTGAGCTGTGCATTGTTTGTGCAGCAGTGTGTCATTCTTGTGACACTCAGTTTCTGTTTTTATGCCAGAGTTTTCCTTCCTGCATTATATTACTTTGGATTTGGTGTAACAGTACATGTTTTCTAGCAGTCCCCCTGTTTCATGGGTGCAAATTCTATTTTATTCCCAAATATGTCGTGCTAAGGCTGAGGGCGCTGTCAGCATGTTGATAATTTTGAACATTTATTTTGGGAATGCAGGCTGTCATCCACATGGGTCCAGGAAGGCAGAAGATAAATATCACGTGGGGATTTTGTTCTTCTGTTGCCTGCTACACAGCATGGTTTCTTCTTCCTTTGGGTAGCATTTTAAACATAGCAGCAGAACTCTTTGGGGATGCTCTATCATTCCCCAAGGGAGAATGGACTAGAATTAAAAGAGGGAAGGTTTAGGTTGGACATCAGGAAGAAATTCTTCACTGAGAGAGTGGTGAGGCACTGGAACAGGCTGCCCAGAGAAGCTGTGGATGCCCCATCCCTGGCTGTGTTCAAGGCCAGGCTGGATGGGTTCCTGGGCAGTTTGATCTAGTGAGCTGGTGGTTGACAGCCCTGTCCACAGCAGGGGGGTTGGAACTAGATGAGCTTTGAGGTCCCTTCCAGACAAGTATTGTCATTTTAAGAACTAAAACACAAACATTCAAAAACTCAGTATTAACAGGGTCAGAAGTCAGATGTCCTCTGCAGTGTCCTTACTCTTGAGACTTTGGCCAGCCTATAAAGATTATAACCAGGTCCATGGTTCCATCCTGGGATTCCTGCTCACAGTCACTGTAGACAAAGGAATGGTTCTTTTGCAGCTCAGACCAACTAGAATCCGCCTCATTTTAGCAAATTACTAGAAATATAGAAGATGGAAACTGAGTCACAGTTTGAGATTCTCATGATAAGGTTTCCTGTCTGTACATCTATGATTTCTACTGTTACACCTTCCACGTTATTTGGCCTGGCTACAAGAAAAGCATTGCTAAGGGCAAAGCTTTTGTAGGCTTGTTCAGAAGTGTGTAATAAAGCATTCCAAAGGGACAGCAAAGAAAGGCTAGGAGAGCTCTGGAAACTTCAGTGAAGCAAGCCTAGGAAATCCGTGCAGGTATGACTGAATCTTAACAAAAAGGAAATGCTTGCACACGTCTAACACCCTGGTCTCCAGCCAAAGCACTGCAGAACAGGACTGGAACGTTTGCAGCTGCGTTGCTGCTCAAACTGAAGCAAGAGCAAGGACCCGGCGGCTGCTCCACCCCAGCTGGGCTGAGTTGGGTTCCCTTTTTGAAAAGCCATCAAGGCACATACCACTGATACCATGAGAGCTGGTCATGCATGGGGCACAGGGAGCCACAGGAAGCACCCAAGGCCCTGCCACTGTCTATGGGGAGTCGAGGAGCTGGGCCATGCCTTTCCTTACTCACTGCAAGGACTGAAGATGAGTGGCTTGGGGAGGACAGGTATTCTGTCACTTGCTGTGGCTGCAGTTCAGACAAACCAATGAGATGAGCCCTTACAGCACAGAGAATGTCCCTGCCTCATCAGGGCATAAGGCATGGAAAACAGCTGGGCAGTTCTGTGCTCTGGCTGAGCATCCACCCATGCATTCCAGCTTCCCATCCGTACAGCAGCACTAACAGCTTGTTCTCCCAAGGGAATGCAGACAATTTTTCATGTATTTACCTTCAAAGTCAAGGGCTCAGACAGAACCATGAGAAAAACTGCTTGTGGATTTCAAGAACATGCAAGCAAACAAAACCAAAACCCCACCACACAAGCAGTCACTAACAAAAATCCCCTGGAAACAGACCTCCCTATCGAGGATAATCTTTACAAAAAAGAGAAGAAAATGAAGGAGTCAGCATCATCACCTCAGAGAAATCCAGCCAAATTGTAGCAGCTGAGGGGGAAATGCCGGCTTGAAACCAAGGGTGAAGCAAATCCCCCCCCCCCCAACCTCTGCCACCCACCTGCTCTGAGCAAAGCACTGCACACACATCTTCTCCCTAGGGTATCAGCACTGACAGCGTTATTCCCTGTCCCCCTCAAACGCTTCCTGAATGTTTCCAGAAGTGCCCTGCCACTTGGCCTGGCTCAGAAGCCAGATGGGACTTCTCACTGAAGCAACCAGCAAGTTCATTTAATATCAGCACTAGGCTATTCAGCAAGCAGGCTCCATCAGGAACTTCCAGGAAAAAAAAAAAATAAATAAACACAGCAAAGCAGAGCGCCTGAGTTGCTGCTACTGCCTGCCAGGCCAGAGGATCCCACGTCTCACAAGCAGGATGTAGGTGCCTCCTGCCAGCCAAGGACCCAGGAAGCTGCTACCCAGGTTTCAGCACTGCTGAGTGCTTACAGGACTGCAGTCTTGTATGTCAAAGCTTACCAAATCAGATTTAGACTCTACACAAAAATCTCTAGGGGAAGGCTCTGAGCTACCTTCAGTTCTGTCAGTTACAGAACATCCACTACCTACTGCCAACAGCTTATTCACTGTTTCAGAGCAGAAAGGTGAGCACAGCAGGACATCATGAGCACCAGCTGGCGTATGCTGTTTTTTTTTAACATGGCAACATAAGGGCTTACCATTAGATGGCTGAGCATGTATCACACAAAGCAGCGCTGGCCAAACAAGTTCCAGGCAGAGGCCTGTTGGTGGCACTGGGGCAAGACTCCACATTACAAAGGAGGATGACAGAAAAAGGCACAGGGAGAACAACACAGCATGACTCTCTTACCATGCCACAGAGAAGTGCAACACTGGGAAGATACCTGATAAAGTGAAAGCACAAGAAACTCAACCCTCAACACAAGAGCACAACATTCCAGTTATTTCAGAGAATTGGAAACGCAAAGGGTAGGGTGTTTCGATCAGTCACCTCCTCTGTATTGTACTTGGCTCCACCTCCTTGTGTTCCTGCTACAAGAGAAGTCACTGAGCTACCAGCCAGCCATCTGCTCCCAGAACCAGATGGTTCCAAATGAGCAGAAGCACCACAGGCAGAAGCAGGAGACCTCTCGCTACAGAGAGCTGAAGAAGTTGAGGCTGGCTCTAAGCTGGTGCTTGAAGACAACAGGAGTACTTGGACATGAGACAGGAAAAACAATGTTCAAGGCAGAACAACTTTGCAAGCTACTGTCACTAGGCATACGGTACTTGTGTAACTCATCGCCATCGTCACGAGATAAATTTCTCCTCTCCTTCCTCTTTCTGAGCTCAACAACAGCCATGGCCCGCTGATCCCCAGCATGAGGAAAATACCTCTGAGAACAAGCCAAGGTACCTACACGACACAGGCCTGTTCCCTTGTTTATGCTGCCTGCCCAAGGGTCTAACTAAGGGAGAGGAGACATCAGACAGGCTTCCAAATTTTCGGGAACAAGCAGCTTCCATGCACACCTGTCTCTGACAGTCAAAGCACAGGACACTGCTCAGCACACCCTGTACAGTCCATTGCACAGCTGTAAGCACAGGGCAGACTGACACCCCACCTGAGAGACAACAGCCACCTCAGGAGGGAAAACCTTCTGCCCTTTTCTTGGCCTTTATTCACAGTGAGAATTTCCCTCAAGCATGCTGCTTACAGATGCTGCTGACCCCAGCTACTGGTCATTGCCCACCAGCTGGAGACTGTGCCACCAGGTCACTGCTCTGGGCAAAGCCTGCTGGGCTAACTCCAAACCACAGCCACAGGCCACAGACGAATCCAGCTGCATTTGTCTGGAAGAGCTTAGAGACTGTCCATGGGACCCCTTCTGCTGGCAGCTCTCTCAGGGCAAGGAACTCCACTTCTAGAGTAGCAGCAAAGAGCTGGAAGGCTGAAAAGGCCTCCAGTCCCCACAGATGTGGCTGCCTGCAGAGCCAATGCCTGCCTGCTCTTCAGCAGGGTTACACTCACCCAGCAGACACCTCTTCTTGCGCTCCGGACTTTCACAAATCTCTTCTGGCCCTTAGCCTCATGGATTTGTGCAGCCCAACCCAAAGTTAACATCTATCTAAATCATTTGTTCTCTGTTGGTACTTGGATCCCCAGTTAGGGCTGGAGCTCAAGAGGTCAGCATGACAGATGGAATACAACATGCAGCTGGAAAACATGTCTCAAGGCAGAGAAGAGCCAGCTTGGGCACAGCTTACCAGCCAAGAGCCAGGCCTTGCAGACTCTGCTGATCTGAGCATGAAGGAGGGGGCTGGACAGACTAGAAGTGCCCATTGCAATTGCAACTCAGCGTAGAGAGCAGCACTCAGCATTAACTCAGTAACTCATCACAGACAGGAATGAATTCGTTCAAGCCACACAGTGAGTTTGTTCTTTATAAAAAAGAACATGGATTCAAATTCCTGGAAGATGCCCACAGACTTAAACCCAGCTCTCAGATCCACAGGGCTGCTCCCACTCCACAGCACTCCAGAAGAAACCAGGTGTCAGACTTATTCCATATCTTCACACGGACTGAGCAGCGGGTCCACAATCACTTGAAACACACAGAAGGCTGCCAGACTCTGCTTTTTGTTTTTTGCTTTTTTTCCTCCTCTTAAATGAAAGGAAAATGTTGTGCAAGTTCCCTGTAAGCACAGAAAAGAGCCAAACCTACCCATGAGCAACACGCTGAGCCCACACTCACCCCGGCAGAGGTCCACCAGCACCTCCCACACGTCACCGCTGCTCACGGAGTTTATGCTGGAGTCCATGTACACTGCAATGTTCTTGTGGCCAGAGAGATCCGGCTGCAAGACAAACATATTCAGAGCATTAAACAGCCATGCAGAAGGAGCAGCATTTTCATCTGGCTCCTCCACAATGCACAGCTTTCCCAGCTCTTCCCCTGCCTAAGCACAAGCTTCTGTCACCTTGGATTCATCACCACACACAGCCTGATCAAACCTGAGGTCTGCCTCCACCTGCTTTCCTTCCAGAAGGACCTGAGATGACAGCAGACGAACAACCAACCTGTGAGCTAACTCACCCAGCGTCGGTCCAGCTGTTGGGATGTTCCCTGCGATGGGCCAGGCCAAGCATACTGGAGCTGCTCCTCCTTTGTGTCAGGGGACAACGAGACAGATTGGTTGTGGTGGCTGTGCACAGTATGGGTTGTGCTTACTTTTCTCCTCTCCATCTTCCACTAGGAAGCAGCATCTCAAATATATGCTTGCTCTGAAACCACGCAGGTAAAAAAAAACTCGCAAGCTTGCTTTCAGAAGTGCCTTCTTTTGCACGACTGGATGGCTTAAAGCACAGGCTCCCTATCAGTGACTGATCTATGACACGTGCTAAACCTGCAGGGAAATTCATTTCTGTGCAACTGCCAGCTTCACACACACTCCCAGGTGCAACAGGCAGTCCAGGTCTCTGCTCAGCTCCAGCACTTTCAGAAGAAATCAAGGTTCTGCCAGCCGTGCTCTGCTCTCTTCTGGAATGCTGCACTGCTGCAAAAAGGCAAGTTTCAAATGCTTCTTTACTGCACAAAAGCTAGGAAAGAAGAACAGATTTCCTTTTACTGATGTGCTGGTTCTTCACAACTGAGATCAGCACTCATGCTAAGGTTCAGGGTGGGAGCAAGCAAGTCAGAACGACACTTCTTGCCCTCGCTTTCCAGGTTAGCCACACATTGCAGAGAGGCACCAAAGAGACAGAGACAAGGGAAAGCCCTGGCAAGGGAAATCCAAGGACACAAGCTTCAGGAGCACAGACAAAGTCTTTGAGGTAAAATCTAATCTCAGATTTACCCACGCAGGATTAGCTCTGGGGATGACTAAGCATGCCCCACAGCTTTGCTGCACTGTCGCACAAAATCCAGAAGTTGCCTTTGAAGGTATTAACCTAATTAAAAGCTACTTCAAGAAACATCCAGAATTGCTGCAGGTTAAGCACTTCTGACACCATCATCCATCTCAGACCAACACCTCCTGCCATGAGTTAGAAGAACACGGATATTCTGTTTCACTCCCCACCTTGCGGTTACTCTCAATGTTCATCAATCCCCTGGGAACACAATTCCTACAGCAGTGCTTCCCACAGTTACTGGGCTCCAGGCAGGACTGACCAAATCCATCTAGACCATCTCCATTTTCTGTTTGTTTAGAGATGCTCAGTTTAAAACAGCTATTAAAAAAAGCTACCCTATCATCTAATGTCTTGCATCCAGGAATCCAGAGAAGCAACACAGTGCTCACTAGAAGCATTTCCCTGCTTCAGGAGCCCAGGCAGCAACTACCCCCCACAGACTGGTTTCAGCCCACAGCCTGACCAATTCTGATACAACCCAGAAGACTGGAAGCTGCTGTGACACAAATGCACCTCAGCACAGAAGCCCTTCCATTTGTGCACTGATTGGAGTTCAGAGACAGCTGCAGCAGAATCAGCAGCCTTCTCTGGGTGAAATCTAGAAGATAAGCACCCCCAAACCACCAACTCTTCCCGTCACATTTGCAGTAGACAGAAGAGTTTTTTGTCCCCTCTTTTTCCTGAGATTCCCTCTGCCATTTCAGCTGCTGTGTTTCTCTTGACCACTAAAACAATTCAAGTTCTAAATAATTCAGTCTGATATTTTTCATGTAGTCGTGTAACTGTAGGAGTTTGGACTTTCCAGAAGAATGACCATTTTGCTAAGGAAACCCACAGCTGGCGATGTGCCCCTGCACAGCTCACACTCTGCGTCCCCAGCACAAAGGGGTGACTTACCATGACCCGGATTTCCCTTCTGCATACTTGCAACTCGTACTTGTTACTGCCGCACATCCGTGTCAGGGCGCATTGCATCCCACTGTCAGCCCTCACGAGAAACACTACGGCAAATCCCCCTGCAGAAAACACAAAGGCATCCTGGTCAGCAAAGAAACCTCTCTGCCCTTGCTTCCACCCTTGCCCCTGCCTCCACAGTACAGCCAGAAGGGGAGGGCACTCAGCTGCTACTGACAACACCAGGGTGGGGGCCCCTCACATCTCCTCAGCTCCTGAGCTTCCAGCTCTGCCTGGGCATTTAATACCTCACTGATAACAAGCTATTACACCAGCTGCTTGCCCTGCCAGGCCTTAATTTCCATTATGATGGGCAAAGCTGAAGGAAAGACAGCAACATCATCTTGGACAGAAATCGGAGCTACAGAACACTGAACTACCAAAGGCCTCAATTTAAAAGGCTTCCCAGCTTCTGGAGCATCTCCCTTGCACAAACCAGCTCTGTAATGTAGGATGCAGAAGAAATCCATCTCCCACACATGGATCCATGCTAGTGCTCTTAAAAAAGGACAGAACAACAAGGGAAAAAACAATTCATCTTGTGGTAGCTACTGTCAATCAAATCAGGACTGCCAGAACATTTCTGACTTGGTCAGGATGAAAGCTCTCCACCTGTGAGCAATGCATCAACACAAAAGGGTTTTACATTTGTGGTCCTGGGCACAAGTGGGAAGCTGAGTGAGGATGGAGGTATGTAGGCACTGAGGTTTTACGCCTGGCTCCTCGAGCTCAGCACAAAGCAGAACAAGAGTCACACACGTCCCAGCAGCACTGCACAGTGCTAAGAGGGAAGCACGGCAGCGCTGTGAAGGCCACAACCTCACAGCCCCCGTGCTCTCTGTTCCTATACCTTCCAACACACATTCCTTTTATGCTTACAGACTTCTAAAGAACCCGCTCAGCTGAACTTTCTGATCAGTCCTGCTGTAGCCATTGGGAGTCCCACTGCACGAGAGCGGTGCTTCCCAGAACAGCCAGCCACAGCCCAGGGAGCTCTCAGTTCAAGAGCTTGAGCCCTTGGATGACTCTCACCACATCTCATTCCTTAACAGCTGCCAGCAGCCACAAGAGCAACAATGCACAGTGATCACGTTTGACATGTCTGGAGCCACTTGGGCCAGCTGTAAGAACTCTGAGCACCTCCACCCCAAACTGGCTGCCAAAGGATGCACAAGGTGCACAGGCAGGGCAGAGAACGCAGGCCACCAGCTGTAAAATACCATGCACTTCGTTACAGAAGCAGGGCTTGATAAGTGCACGCGACAGAGCCAAGGCCATGGGGACAGGGGTTTCTCACACGACTGCTGCAGAGCTGAATGTCTGGAAACAGCAGGGATGCTTTGTGTGGTCTGAATCTACACCCACAGGTTTCCTTCTGTGCCTCTTCTGCACAAGAGACCTTGTTTTGGAGCTTTGGTCTCCTGCACTTCCAGTCCCTCCCACATTCCTTACCCACTGCCCTTCAGCTGCACATCCTGCTAAATGCTACTGGCCTCAACTTGTTGCCTTGCAAAAGGTTAACAGAAACATCACAATTTTAAGGTCAGGGGGTAAGATGTGGAAGGTTATGGGCTAACACTCTCCAATAAGTTGAAAGCCTTGGAAATCTTTTCATTGGCAACTGTGGCCGATCATTCACTCAGTGCTAAAAGAGTGCTGGCAGAAGGGCCTGTGCTCTCCCAGCACTCATCTGGGCTCTGACGGTTCTTCACAACATCCCATTAAAACCAGGGCACTTCAGCTACCAACCACCCTGCAAACAGCTGCTCCCCACTGCTCATCCCTTCCTTCTTGCACGACGCAGAGCCACAGCCTCACCGCCCTGCAGCCTCAAGGACCACTTTCAGCTCCCAGAGCCCCTGACCACAGCCAGCTTCTTCCTGGCTATTCCAGGCCAACCCCCAGCTTTGCTAAATCCAGCCAAAGCAACCCAGGCACTGGGAACAGCCTCACGGCTTGGCAGCTACAGCCTTTGTTCCCAGTGCACGTATGGAAACAAAAAGGCACTTCAGATGCAACAGGCAAACAAACCCAGCGACTCTGCAAGCACCAGCAGGGAGAGAAGGAAAAAATAAGGCTGAGGGTCAGGTCAGAGGACAGCTCTCCCCTACAGTCACAAACAAGGGCCTGTGACTAGGTTCTGGAGGAAATGCAACCCTTCTCCTGCACAAGGTAGACAGAACTCAGACAAAGCTCTCATCCTAAGAGAAAAAAAAAAAAAGTTATTTCCATGCTGATCTGAAGACCTCTTAGCATTCCTGAGCAGGCTGTGCGCAGTGTTGCGATCACCATCAGCTCACAGCCACCTTGAGAAACATCACTGTAGTCTGTACCTAAGCCTGCACTGCCCACAACAGCAACATGGGAACATGGCTTTCTTGCCTGACTGTTGCTGTTACTGACTGCTTGTAGGATAAGCTGGACAACAGCTTGGGAAGTTCCAGCCATCCTCAGTCAATACAGATGCCAGACCATTTTTCCATGCAGGCTCGTGCCAGTGTAACGGCCAGTTTCCAGTGCCAACAGCTGTGTTTTCAGCCCTTCTGTAATTTCAGCAGGATGCAGAACTCCTCACAGCCAGGCAAGCACTTCCAAGCTAGGTAAAACCAGCTGCACAAGGTTGCGTGTGATCCCCTCTCTTAGCCCCTCACAAGAGCAGAGTGAGGGAAGAAGGCAGCACTGCTGCACTGCAGCGATTCAGGCGTGTTGGACTGAAAGCCCTGAATACTCCTGCGGGCAGCAAGTCACAGGCAGTCAGCAGTGCCCATCTGGAAACCAGGGCAGGACGTTACTCCCAAGCAAGCTGCACAAAATAACACCATGGTGAGGGAGTTGTGAGAAATGGGTTGCACTCTCCACCACCCTTCTGTGATAAGCTCTTCTCTAACCCCCCAAGATGCCTCACTTCACTCTTGCTGAGCCAGAAGAAAGCAAGTCCAACCCAGCCTGCAGCCATCCAGCGCTGGAAGCAGATCTCTTCACTGGAGTTAGTCAGAGCCCAGCAGAGGGCTGGCTGCACTCTGCCCTGGACATGCAGAGTGAAAGCAGGTGAGACTTCACAGGACACGCAGGACCAAAGCCCTTCCTACGAGCTGTCGGTGTTCCCGAAGCACGTTGCATTTTCCACGTTACCCTGCTGTGCTGATCCACCACCAAGAGGCACCAGGGCAGCTGAGAAAACAGGAAGAGATGCATCCAAACACAATTGTTAGAACACCTCCTTTTAAAATCCTTGAATGCACCTCCCAAAGACATTAAGTGCTGTTCACACAGCAGCAGGGACACGTAGGGGGATGATCTCCCAGCTGCGTCTTTGGGCTCTGCAGTAATAACCACAAAACATCTCCACAGCACGGAGGCACCTTCCCTCTGCAAACATTTCCAGGTTGCCCTAGATCACGCCCTCCATTTCTTTCCAAGGCTATGCTGCATGGCCCCAAAGCAGTGAGGCTGGAGAAGAAACCCCTCAAGGCATCGGGCTTGGAAGAGCCAACCATCAAATCACCAATTCCAACCCTAAAAAGCACTGCTTTGGTTTGAATTTTCTCCATCGCCCCTCTACCAACAAATTAACATCTGGAATTACCACAGCCCCTGCTCAATGCTCTGAATGACACTCAAAACTTCATTTTTCAGGGGTGAAATTCCCTTCTGAGCAGGACAAACAACGCATGTTGTTTTCCACTGAAGTTGTTCCTGCTTTCTGTGTTTTAGCTTTGTCTCATCCACCTCAAAGCTCTTCACACATGGCTGCCCATGCTGCTTTAGCACTGAAGATAAACGGACAACCAAGTGCCTTTCAGATGTCCCCAACAACATCCTCAGGAACACAGAGCCTCCAGGGACAGCCAGCAAGGCACTCCAAGCCCCAGCTGTGCTTGCAGGCACTTCACTTCCAGTGCTTTGCTGAACCAGGCACAAAGCCACTCCTTACCTGCACCATACAAATACTTATCAATTCGTACCCATCAAGAATTGTGTCATATTCTGCCTTATCTCACAAGCCAGAGGAACTTCCTTAGCATTGACTTTCCTAAGTGCAAGGGACCGGCTCATAGTTCTTCCATCCCTCCTAACTCAGGAGGCTGTGATCCAATTACAGGACAACCACACTGACTCCCTTTGCTCAAGTGTTTGCAGCCTCCCTGCTCCCAAAGCACTGCTGAAACAGCTCCCAGCACTTTCTTGCAGGGTTGCAGCCACAGCCACCTAACACACAGACACAGCACATTACATGACAGCACTGCTTGGCAGCCTCAGGGCCAGTTCCTCTTTGCTGCTGTACTGAGGAAGCCCACCTGCACACCTCCAAACTCCTCTCCCCAGCTGCAATAACATGCAGCTCTGTAACGCAGCAGATGCTTTTCTCCTATTTGTATAAATACAAGAGTTGTTCTTGATTATAAACATGCAAGTACCAGGGCATCTTTTCCACAGACAAAGAGGTTTCAGCAAACCTCTGCCTGGGAATCACTCACCCTTCACTACAAACAAAAAAAGCCAAGGAAAACAGTTGGGACAAAGCTCAGCAATGCTACCATCTGTCATTGTTTCAGACAACAGCCAGGCCGGGCCAAAGTTACCATCAAGCTCTGCAAGCACTTCAGGGAGCGCTGCTCTCCTACAGCTCTCAGTGCTAGGTCCCAAAGGTGAAGAACCTGGTCTCTGTTCTCCCCATCCACAAGCCACAGATGAGGATGGACAAGTGACTCAGCTGTAGGACAGGACAGAAATAAAAGCAAGTTCCCCTGGGATGCTCTCCTCAGACCACTCCAGGGCTACTGAGCTGCACGGACCTCTAGAGGAACCTGCCATTAATCCTAGAAAGTGTCAACTGTAAAGTGTCAACTGTGCTTGACACCATGAGTCTGGCTGCCACCAGGAGAGGCCAGCACCTACAGAAGGCACCACACTCAACCCCAAGAACACGGAGATAACAGGGGCCAAGGGCAACATCTCCTCCCTGATCATGTCTGGTGGGATGAGCTTGTGTTATCCTCCACCCAGACAAATATTTGCTGGTTTGTTTTGATACGGACTTTTCATTTTAACTGGAACTCACATCCCATTCTTCCCCCTTTGATGCAATCTCTCCATCACTTCTGAGCTCCTTGTTTCCAGGGCAGGCTATTGCACCCCCAAATAAGTTTCCTTCTACAGTATTATCCCTTTTTATCACTGAGTCCTCCCAACAAACTGGGATCAATGCTGTGAAATGTTCTGCCCTCGATACACAGCTCACACCACAGACTGCTGCTTTGCAGAGGCGAACTCTACAGGCTGTCTCCAGAAAGCAGATTTGTGCTGAAAGGGCACCTTCAGGTGTCCGGAGAATGCCCAGAAAAGACCCGCGGAAGCACAGCATCTTGTAGCAGGATGGTACCAATGGCGTGCTTACCACCTGCTCCCAGCTGCCGACAGCAGCAGGGCATACCCTGAAAGCTATGCTCCCCTTGGCTCTGCAGAGAACACACTGTGGCAGGGCTTGGGAAGAGCTGCCTGCCTGCTCAACACACCACCCTACCAGCAACGGCTGCAGACAGAACAACCCCCTGACAGCCAATGCACGGCTCAAGCCATTTGGACAGGACAGGTCCCAGGGTGACACCGGGGGTTTTGTAACTGCCATCCTGGCACTGGAGTTCACCCAGAAATGCCTATCAGCACACTCTGGGTATGGCACAACATATCACTAACAGGAAGAAATGCTTGCAGAGGTTTCCCCATACTGACACAGAGCAGAAAGGGCCCTGACTCTAGCCAAGAATCCAGACTAAAAGGGAACATGAGACTCATAGCTTCCTTCAGTCTGGGGAAAGGTTAATCACTGCCCAGTCAAGCAACATTTCCTACACTCTCTGCTTTTTCAGGAGGCAGCAGGAGTTAGTTTGCTGACACAAAGCCTGCAGGCAAAGGGCACTTCAGTTTTCCCTGAGCAAGGGCCCCAGACTCACTGCAGTAAAGCAGGATCACCAGCAGGGCCCCCAGGTATTCTCTTCCTCTCTCCTGGTCATCTCCACCTAAGCAGCATCCAGAAATGTGAGCGCTTCAGGCCTTCAAACTGTTCTCTAGTGGCTTCATAGTCCTATGAAAAAACAAAAATACTGCAAAAGAAAGGATTTTATTCTTGCCCCAGCGAGAACCAGAGAAGTCAAACGCAGGTAGGATGAGGACAAGATTAATGGACGTGGAAGGCTTTCACCAACTTCAGCTCATCCTCTCCAAACTGCAACAGGATGCTGGTAAGCAACACAGGACTGTTCCAGTGAACCAGCAAGGTCCTTTATCACCGCGTCACTCTCGGGCATGGGACTGAGCCCGACCCAGCCTCGTGCCTCAGAACCAGGACTGACGATGCCCACAGCCACTCGTCCAGCCAACCTGGCTTGAACCACTCTTCCACACTCTCCACATGTTTTTCATTCCTGGGGTGCTGTTACCTTCCCACCAGAAAGGCTCACCAATTACTTGGTTTCGACCCCAGCTTCTCACCTGACATGCCACAGACAGCAGGAGCCTGCTGCCAGCCTTTTCTGCAGGACTTCTGCAGAGCTGGAGGCAGGGTACTCAGCACCTCTCTGCTGCATTACCCAGCACACAGATGTGAAGCACCGCTGGCTGTACGAGTCATCTCCTCTGTGTTTGTATTTGGCTATTCCATTAGCAGATGTTCAAGTGTCGCTCATGACAACACTTGGGGTTTGAGATTTAATTAATGCCAAGGCTTCACTGTCCCACCCAACTCCATAATCATTGGGTTACATTAAGGTGTTCACGTGCTATTTTGTATCCACAGAAGAGAAGACACTCCACCCTCAAGCTGCATGCACAGAAAACACACAGCCTGTCCCAGAGTCACACACTTGCATCATGTCTCAGCAGCATGTGGAAAAAATTGGTGCTTGTCCCACCATCCAGGCTACAAAATCAGGGCTCTCTTTACCTGGGATAAGCTGTGTCAACTGATTGCAGGCTCAGGCATAGCATTCTGACAGGGTGTGCTCAGCCACCAGCTGAACCAAACAGGCTGGCAGAGGAAAACCCACACTTGTATGTGCAACGGGAACTATTCTCTTCTGGCAGCAATAAGAACAGAGGGGTGAGGCAGGACACACTGAACAGGCTGAAACAGCTTCATCCCTGCTAGCAGGGATGGTCACAGTCACATTTCATCCAAGTTCTGACCATTCTGAGTGGCTGTAGGAGCAAGTCAGAGCTTCAGAACTGTGGGGAAAACAGATGGCACCTAGACAGAGCATAAAGGACACCTGGTATTGCAAGGCAGGAAACCTGAAGCAGGCACAAGAATCAGGAGAATCAGCTGAAGCCTGCATCTCCCCAGACAAGATTTTAAGCAGATGGAAAATTAGCTAAGCAGGTATATTTGCAACAAGGTCAGGAATTTAATAGCGACCACACTTGAAGGTTGTACCAGTGATACAAACTACTGCAAAAAGCCAATAGAGCTCTGAGTTGAACTTACAGGAAATACAGCTTCTCATTTGGAAAGGATTTCTGGTCTTACCTGAACACCAACAGAAATACATGAGGAACAGCGATGCACGTTTTGTGCCAAGCTATCCCAGAATGGCATCTGACTGACACAAGGCAAACTTCCAAAGAATATTCAAGCTTTGCTGGGCGCCAGCCCCACAGAAACACCAACCGCCCTTCTCTCCTTGCAGAGCACAAGGACTGGGGACAACCCTTCTCCTCCTAGTGAAGGCTCCAGCTCCAGTCTTTAAATGCTACCAGAAAAAACTTTAATACAGCATCCAACACATCTAACACAGCAGAGGACTTCTCCCAGAGTAAAACAAAGGCCTGAACTCACAGAGCTGATGGGCCAGATTCTCAGCAAGAGGAAAGCAGGGATCTAGGTAGCCCCACACACACTCACCGCAGCTGAGAATCCTCGTGTGGTTATCCCACCAGCATCACCTGGAGGGCTCTCACTGCCATTGCTGCAATAACCAGGCCAAGACAAGGCAGAGCTAGGTTCACAGGCTCCACCCTCTCCTGCCTGATTTATCAACACACAGATTGTCATCGTCACTGCTGGGCTGGCAGTCGTGGCCAGCAGCGCCTACGCTGAAGTGAGCAGCATGACGCAGCCAGACACGTCACCCAACACGCAACAGGAGCGTAGTCTTCACCTCCCCTGGTTTGGAGGGAGCAAGACTGGTTCACTGGGGTTCATGGGAATTTGGGGGTGAACATTTACTGGCTGTAACGCTCACAGATGCGGACAGCCTCAAAATGCATCACAAGCATTTTCACTGCACTGATGTCATGGGAAAAGCTTACCTGCCTCTCCCTCACTTTGAGGGTCCTGATTTAGAATCGCTCAACCCCTCCACATTATTCAGGTCCATATCTCACAACCAGCCTTTGAGATCCATCACTTTCCCTAAGATGATAATCCCTCAGCTCCAGCCAGCTCCCTGGAGAAGGTCAAAAAAGGAACCTGTAAATCACAAGGGAGCAGAGAAAGGGGGGAAATAAAACAAAGAAGGGAAATTCACCTCTGCCATCAAACCTTAAACAGTCAGTGGGCAAGATTCATCCTGTGCATTAACTGCATTCCCCTGTAAATAGTTCCAGTCCAGGGGCAGCATCAGCTTCTCACACTACACATCCTCCCAGAACATAGCCAACTCACAGCCTAGACACCTTCAATGTGGGGTATTAAACCCTACAGTATTTCCAGTAGCAATTCCATAACAAATCAACATCCAGCTGGAAAACAAGGGCGGATGTGTCAGTGTGCACACCGCCACAGCAACCAGAGGCTTGCCGTGCCTGCTGGGATGCTGTCCGCAGTGGCTGGCATCCAGGGAAAGCCTGCACAAACCACGCCACGCTGTGCTGCTCGCAGAGCATTCTGCACTTCTGAGGGACAAGCTTCAGCTTTATTGTGCTGCCATCGTTTGAGCCATGCAGCAAAAGCACAAGCAAAAGTAAAAGCTTGCAAGCATCGTTCATCTTACAGAAGTAAAGGAGACAAGGTCCAGTTCCAGGCTTGGAATAGCAGCTATGCGTGTACACAGCTTCACAAGGCCACGGAACAGCATGCCAGGCTGCCTTTGGAGTGCACACAGGCAGATTTTGGGGTCTCCTATTACAGCCCCGCGGTTTTTACTTCCTGTGTGGTGTTTGCATGTTCCTGATCATCAACAAATCAAGATCACATCTACCTGTCCTTGTCACAGCACCAGCTTCCAGCTCAGCTCTGGGGTGGAGACGTGTGCACGCCAAGTCTCTGCTTAGGGAACTCAGATGCTGGTGGCTTTTTTTTTTTTAAATCTATGAGATCACCCATCATTAGTACATAATTTGTTTCTGCAAAACCATGAAATAAACCAGATGCTATGAGCATCTTGGTCCAAGATGTCTTTAATCCAATCCTGTGACACAAGGCCTGGGGTCCTGATGTCAGCATGACTTCTGCCACAGAGCAAGCGTAAATTTATGCCCAAATCACACGTGCCAGGAGCACGCCCATCTAAAACACACAGAGGCAGCACTCGAGAGAAAACACAGGCTGCAGTTAGAGCACTCGGTCTGGAAGGCCAGAGATCAGTTTCTGACTTGGGCGCACACACTCTGCAGGCCTTCTCCTCCAGCTCTCGGTATAATACTTCCCAGCAGCCCCAAAAGGAACAGGACACTTTTGGAGACTGTGCCAGGGCTCCGATACACTGGCACCAAGAGACCCTAACTTTAGAGGAGCTGCAGCAGCCCTCCTCTGCTTTCAGTCTACTGCATCACACCACAGACAGCTACCAATGACCTTCACTTCACAGCAACTCCTGGACCTCCCACAAGAGGAGAAAAAGGAAAGGTGCCATCATGATCAAGATTCACCAGTGAGACAAGGGCCTGGCAGCCATGCTTCACTTCAGCCTCTTTTCCTCATGCTTGCACACTGCTGCCAGCACTGTTCCTGTTCTCAGAGTAGCACAGCAGCAGGATCTGACTGCACTTGTTGCTGCCACAAGGACATCCCTCTCCCAAGCCCACCCACAAATGAAGGCAGCCCTTCCTGGGAAACTTCTCTCTTCTGTCCCCTCTCCTTACCAGATGAGAGCTCCTCTGCACACCCAGCTTGCTGAGGGCATGCTTCTGCTCAGAGACTTCCTGCTTCCTTCCACATGGGAAACAACGCTTACTACAGACCAAGTTAAATCTTTTGTGATTTTCCAGAAGAGCAGCAGCAAGTCCTGCAGTTGGCAAGCTGCTGTTCCAGTGGGTACAATTTGTCCAAATTCCCATTTTCACTGAAAAAAACAAAAAATCAGCTTCAGAAGGAAGCAGCCTCCAGTCTCAATGCAAATGTGCAGCACCTGATCAGTTCTGACCCTGGTAGCCATGAATAATGCAGGTCTGGGAGCCTGGGAGGCAGCAAGTGCTAACCCCACAGTGGATGCCAGCATGTCCTCAGCACATCTATAACCCACCGCCTGCTCTCCCCAGCTGCTCACCAAGGGCAGAAGGCCCACGGCACAGCACAAGCACTGTGGGAGCACCTGTTCTGCTCAAATCCAGAACGTCACAGCTGGGGCTGCAGCCAGAGGCTGGCATCCTGTTCACACACAGCTACTGGAACTCACCTGCACAAGCCCAGCCTGTATTTGCCACCACCAGGATCCCAAATCAAAGCTTTATTACACCTCAGCTGACAGCCTCATCAGGCCCTTAGGACTCTTTCCATTAGGGGCTCTTGTGCTTTTCCAGACTGAACTCTTCCCTGGGAAGAGGGCTGCAGGAAATGAGCTCTCCCATACCTGTGCTGGGCTAACACAGCCACTCCACGTGCTTTAGCTCACAGACCTATTACCTAAGCTACCAGCCGTGCCTGGGTACAGCCCCAGACCCTTCTGCAGACGTACTGCACAGAACCCACAAGGGAGCACTGACAATGCACCTCTGGGCTGTACAACCCCTTACACAGTTAAATCCACTCACACTTTCCTGTTCCTCTTGACTACAGCTAAGGACATGGCACGCACTCTGCCCCAGCAAAATCTGTGCTGACAAAAGCACCAAAGCACTTGGGATACCTTGACATCTACGCAGTAACTCACTTAGGATTCTTCATCAGTTTGCCAGGCTTGTACAATCAACCAAAAAAAAAACCACATTACTAAAAGACAGAGGAGCCAACACCCTGCCTACCAGTGCAGGGCACAGCCTACGTGCCCAGCTTCACAAGGTACATCGAAAGAGCAAGGGCTAAAATACAAAAAGAAAAATCACATGTGCCATTCCAAGAGGAGAAATAGTTAATTCCTAACCCAAGTGTCAGTGGTCAGCTGATTAGTAACTGGCATCTGGCAGAAAACAGAAAGCAGTCACTGACAAAATACACCTCACAGGTGGTGCCTTGAGCCCAGCCACTCTGGAATTGGGTCCTTCCCACCAGTGCCCCCTGACCAAGGGCAGGCATGTCTCCAGGACCATCTTTGCCCACACTCTGCCCTGCCACCCTGCACCTCTGCCTGGTGCTGCCAGCACTGGGGCACCACCTGCCAAGGGATTATTCATCAGCCAAAAAAAGCCTCTGCTTTCCTATCATACTAGGAGGAGGCCAGCCTGCACTAAAAAAAAAAAAATGGAAACAGTTTCTCAGGTTTAACTCATCTAGTTGATGAGCTTCCAGGGCCAAAAAGGCCTCAGAACTATCAGCTAAGGCAAAGCCATATTGCAAATTTCAAGAGAGGGGGGAAAAAAACAAAACAACAACAAAAAAAAACACTACAGTTACTCATTGAAGGACTGGGTTTGGTGTTCCCCTCAGCTCTGCATGCACCACGGCCTACCCAAAAGATGGTCACAGATCTGTTTGCTCCTCCTCTTTCACAAGCCTGAACACATACAGTGCACACAGAGCTCCTTTTCCATTTCAGGGTTCTTTCTGTAGAAGTCAACGCAGGTCCTCCCACTCGGCTCCCAGAGAGCAGCTCCCTCTCCTTCAGTTACAAGAACAAAACAAAACACTGCTTTGGACTGACATTGCACAGGATGCTGTGCAGGTCTGAGGAGGCCAACGCCTTTCAGAAGGTCAGGACCCAGGTTACCAGCCAAAGACATTACTAAGATCCCCCATGGTCCAAACAAATGAAGAATAAAACGACAGTAAAAGCAGCAGCACTGCTTACAAAACAAAAGAAACACCACCAGGTCACTGCATCGCAAACACTGTACACAGAAAACGTTTTATAATCCCAATTGCTCATTTTCAGTTCTGTCAATGTTTTAGTTTCAAGAAAACACATGTGTGATGACCATTTCCCCCCAGAAACCCCACACCAAAAGCCATCCCCCACCCCACGTCATAGTCACCTCGAGCCAACCTCTGTCCTTGACTAAGGGACACAAGGAATTCACTGCGCTGCTGTGCTCCTCTCTGCTTCACGTAGCAAAGGAGGGACTAGGCTGAAGGAAGTTAGAGGGAAGACCACTGCTTGCTGCATTGACAGTACCCAGTTCGACAGCTGAACAGACGACTCAGGGAAAGGCACCAACCATCAACTCCCGAAATCCATGCAGCTCCTAAAAAACAAGGCCTACACCCAATCCAGCACGCCCACAGCGGGCTTACCCTCGGCAGAACCACGAACGCCGGCGGCAGCCGCCACGGGGCCGCCCGGCTGCCGAGGGCGGGGAGGTGCGAGGGGAGACGGGGCCAGCGGGAGCGCGGGGGCAAG
>VXAV01007350.1:8732-18924 GCA_013399715.1 Alectura lathami | reverse complement strand
CCCGCGCCGGTGCCTCGCCGGGCTGGCCCCCAGAGCCCCGCGCTGGAGCCCGGCCCCTCAGAGCCGCGACAGCAACAGCTCCGCGGTGCGCGGCCGGTCGTGGCGCAACCTCAGGTACAGCGTGAGAGGTGGGCTGGGTGCCCAGACCTCAGCCAGTCTGGGAGGAAAAAAGGACGTTCCTATGGATGGAAGAAAAGGTGCGTGGGGGGACAAGCTCCGTCTGTACCCCACAGCTCAAAGCTTGTCAAGTGCTTTAAGGCCAGCGGCCGACGCTTGCAGCCTCACCCGAGGCTGCTTCCCCAGGGCGGGCCGGTACCAGGCATCTGCCCGGTTGCATCTGGCTTCTTGCTTCCCTCTCCGGCTGGAACCTGGCTGAGCCCTGCCCCTCTCCCCCCCGAGCTGCTGCGTGGGTGCTCCGGTGCCTTTGGGACACAGCGTGTAAAACAGCCTCCGCGCACCCAGAGCTGGTGGCTGCAGCTGACCAAAGGGCACTGTAGGGCTGAGCCTGGCAGCTAGCATTAAATTCCACCTTTCTCCTCCTCCCTGCACCAGCACCTTGTGCAGCTTGCAGGCTTGCAGCAAGATGTTCCCAAGCAGCTGTGGCGCTCGTCCAGAGATCCCCAAACCTTGAGTCAGGCTTCAGAGAATGGTGAGTTCAGCTGGAATCTGGTGAAACTTTAAGTGCCCTTTGGGTTCATTTACTCAGAAATTAGGAGAGATGTAAGTTTTGCAGCCTATGGCATCTGCAGCAGCCATCTCCTTTGGCTTCCGTGTGTTGCTGGTAATGTAATGCTGGTGGCATTGGCCCTGGGACACTGCCATTGGTGCTGCCCTGACCTGCCCTGAAGGTGGGCACGGGGGGTGGGGGGCTTTGGGGCTGCACAACCAACTTCAGACAGAGGTGTAGTAGCAAAGTGAACACAAAACATTTAATAATTTAACAAAGAAAGCAGTAAATAAGAGAAATGACAATATTCTGAACCATCCTAACAACCATGTCTGATCCCAACGATATCCCACTCCCAAAATTCCCACCCACACAATTTCCCACCCCTCCAATTTTACACATCAGCAGTTTCCTACCCCAATAAATTCCCATCCCAAAAAACTCCCAGGACAACAATTTGAGAGTACAACATTTTCAGATACCAACAGTTTCCCACCCCCTCCCCAATCTCCCACCCCAATAAATTCCCCCCAAATGTCTATGCCAGCAGCACTGCATACATCATTTTCAGACGCCAACAATTTCCCAACCCACCCAGTTAACCCAGTTACCCAATCTCCCACCCCAAAACTACACCCAGCCCTAATTCCCCCCCCAGCCATTTCCCACCCCCCCAAAATACCCGCTACAGCGGTTTCCCACCCACAATTCCCACCCCAACCACTTCCCACCCCCCAAAGTTCCCATGTAACAGTTTGAAAGTCCATCAAGTCCTTCTGTCCTTGGCCCCAGCAGCCAGCGGACTACTGGCTCACTGCCTGCCAGCCCTGGTGCTGCTCCTGCCCCATCGCTTGCTGCTCCTGGAGGCGGCCCAGTTGTTGGTGGTGCCAGCGGGTGCGGGGCGCTTGGCCAGCCTGGGGCCGTGCCCGTGCTGCTCCTCCACCACCCGGCGGGAGACGAAGCCCGGTGGCAGGGGCAAGCGAGTCAGCAGCACCCGAGGCTGCCTCTGCTACGCCTTCTCCGTGAGCTGCGCTGTGCTGGGAGAAGGAGGAGCAGGGGCAGCCGGGGGGGTCAGCACGGCACTGGCCAGGGGGCTGAGCGGGGGGCTGGCTGGCGGCACGGCGGGGGACAGCATCTCTGCCTGCAGCCCGGGGGATGGTGGCAGCCCCCAGAAGGGGTCACAGGGGGCACTGCTGGCGGCCTGTCTGTGTGTGCTGAGCTCCTGGCTGCCCCTGGGTATGTCGGGGAGCTCAGCGATGAAGCGGGCAGGGACAGGGCCGCTGGGGACGTCCAGCTCCTGGGGCTCCGTGATGGCAATCCATGACATCAGCTCCTCCCTTTCATGGCTGTCCAGGTCAGCCAGGAGCTGGTCGTGAAGAATCCGAGGCTTCAGGTGCTCCTTGTCGAGCTGGGCGGTGTCCTCCTTCTCATGCCTTCTGACGTCCGTAAATTGCTGGGTCTCCTTGGGGAACTCTGAGGTGGTCGTCGCTTCTGAAAAATCAAGAAAGTCCCCCAAAAAGGATGATGCCAGCCCTCCCAAGCTCACTCTGTGCAGACACACACCCGTCAGCTCTGCAGCCCCCAAACTCACTGTGGATCCATCCAAGCATGTCCTTGATGTCCGCAGCTTCAAGGTTGTCACCGAGGAGGTCCTGAAGCTGCAGAATGTCCTCCTCCAGTCTGGGAAAGGCCTCAGCAAAGTGGTCTTGTCACACGTCACATAGGTCCGTTGTTTCCTCCAACGTCTCCAAGGCTTCTGAAAAAGCAAAAACCCCAAAGGGGAAATGACCACTCGGTGCAGACACCCACCCACCATCCTTTCAGCCCCCAAACTCACCATCAATCAAGGCGAGGAACTTGTTGATGTCTGCGATGTTGAATTCATCCGTGGGCTCCTGTAGGTCCACGTTGTCCTTGGGGAAATCCAGGTCAGTCATAGCTGCAGACAAAACAAGAAAATCCCCCAAAGGAGCCATGCCAGCTTTCCCATGTGCACTGGGTGCGGGCACCCACCTGTCGGGTCTGCAGCCCCCAAACTCACCGTTGGGCACCGATGTCTTGGTGCTGCAAATCTCAGCCTCTGGGATGGGCTGTGGGCATCTGGCGGCCGGTACCGTGGGCCCCTGGTCATCTTGGAGCACCCCGATGCTCTCACACAGCTCCAGCAGCAGCTCCCCTCTGCTGGGCAGGGTGCAGGGCACAGGGAGCGCCTGCCCCCAGAGTGGAGGCCCCTGGAAAAGAGGTGGCAGGGGCCTGGGGTGGCCGGGGGCCTGCAGCAGGCAGGGGCCTGTGCGGTGCAGGGGCTCCCTGTGGAGCACGGCCCTGGGCCCCAGCCCCAGCGGTTGGTGGGGCAGCAGCCCCACGGGCTGTGCCCACTGGTGGGCAGGGGCACAGGGAGGAGCAGGGCACAAGAGCACCCCCCCAGGTGGGAGCTGCAGCACCACTGGAAGCTGCCCCCCAGGTGCGAGCTGCACCACCTGCACCTGGACACCCGGCACCCCAGCCCAGACAGTGGCCTGGGGCACCAGGCAGGTGGCAGTGGGGACAGGGAGGGGCTGCAAGGGTACCGGCCTTGCTCCACGCGTAGAGGACTGCATCCCGGCAGTGACCAGTGGCGGCGCGGCCAATCCAGAGGAGTTGGCATCCGGCGTTTGTCTCATCCCTCGAGGCATCCTCTCTGTGGGGGAAGGCCCAAAGGGGTGCTGGGGTGAGATCTGGGGCACTGGGGTGCCCTGGAGGGCCAGAGAGGCAGGAGCAGGTGGAGCCGGCTGCTTTACCTGCCATGGTGGCTGGAGAGTGGCAGTTCGGGTGCCCCCCGCACAGGGGTTCAGTCCCAAGGGCAACTGTTGGCACCAACTGCTTTCCTCCAGGCTTGCCATGGGTTGAATTTTGGAACCCAAGCAGCCTTCCCAGCCCAGTCATTTCCCACCCCAATGACCATTTGCCATCCCAGTGGGGATTTGTCAGCCCAAGGATCTTCCTTCCCGAGGATTTCCCATCCCAGCAGGGCTTTGCCATCCCTGCAAGGATTTTCCTTCCCATCCGGCCCATTGCCCATCTCCACAGTCCTTTCCTATCTCAGTGACAGGTTCCAATCCCAACTCTTTCCCATCCCAACCAGATCCCATCTCTTTCTTTTCCTGCCCCAGTGCTTTTCCGTCCCAACGAGGATTTCCCATCGTCCTGACCCCAAAGCGGGGTTGCCCAGCCCACAGGGATGAAGAGGCGGCACCAGGGAGTTTGTGGGATCCTGTCGTGCACAAGGGCGCGGAGGCTTTGTGTGCTGCAGGCTGTGTTTATTGCCCACCCCCACCACAATCAGCCCCAGCAGGAGCACTGGGGTTAGCAGGGCAGAGGTGCGGCTCTGAGCAGGCACAGAGTGGCCAGGGAACATCTCTGCGTGCAGCCAGGTCTGTGTCTGTGTCTGTGTGGGGCACGGGCAGGAAGGGCGCAGCGCTGGGGAGCAGCAGCCGGAGCTGGCGGCAGCGACAGGCCCTGGCAGCCGGTGGCAGGCGGTGATGCGCAGCGGATGCAGCTGGCGCTGGGGGGTCCGACAGCCTCAGCGCTGCTGCTCTGGCAGTGACGTCAGCCCTGCTCCCGAGGTGGTGATGTCACGGCGGCGGTTTCCGCCGTGGAAAGGAAGGGCTGGCGCTGCTGGAGGGGTCGGGACACGCGGCTAGCAGTCCGCAGCGTGCAGAGCTGGAGGGCACGGGCTGGGGCTGGGACAGGTCGGGAGCCAGTGGTGGGGAAGAGGAACGTTGTTGATGTTCCCCGGGCAGGCAGAGTGAGCCTTTGAGGTGTCAGTCGACAACCAGCTGAACACGAGCCAGCAGTGGCCGAGAAGGCCGATGACATCCTGGCTTGTGTCAGAAATGATGCAGCCAGCAGGAGCAGGGAGGTGACCATCCCCCTGTACTCGGCACTGGTGAGGCTGCCCCTCGAGTGCTGTGCTCAGTTTTGGGCCCCTCTCTACAAGAAGGACATCGAGGCCCTGGAGCGTGCCCAGAGAAGGGCAACGGAGCTGGTGGAGGGCCTGGAACACAAGGATTGTGGGGAGCAGCTGAGGGAACTGGGGCTGCTCAGGCTGGAGACGAGGAGGCTCAGGGGAGACCTCATTGCTTTCTGTAGCTCCCTGACAGGAGGCTGTAGTGAGGTGGGGGCCGGCCTCTTCTCCCAGGTAGCAGTGATAGGACGAGAGACAACAGCCTCAAGTTGTGCCAGGGGAGGTTCGTGTTGGATATTAGGAAAAGCTACGTGTCAGCCGGCTTGTTGGATGTTCCTGCTCTGTATACAAACCAATTGGATGGTAAAACCGCATCTGAAAAACTGCTGTGAAACTCAGAGCTAGTATTTAGGGTCTGGCTGAAACAATTTTTTTTTTTTAAAGTTGGCTTTCTCTTCCTGTGGAAGATTGGAGAAGACCATAGGGGCTGGGCTCGCTGCCGGCAGCTCTCAAGCACCCTGGGCAGGACGAGGGCAGCGATCTGCCAGCTGCTGGCATCGCCCTGCAGGGCTCAGGGAAGGGCCCCAGTTGAGGCAGCGCTGACCTGGAGTTGCAGGGAGATCAACCTTGTCCTTGTTCTGGGCACCCTGACTGTGGAGCACAGACGAGGGAAAAGCCTTGGGTGAGTTCAGGAGCAGCCCCTGTGCGTGCCCACGGAACGATGAGTGCCCAGCCCTGTCCTGTTGCGGGCCAGCCTTTGTTCGCTCCGCACGGGCAGCACAGGGAAGCTCTGTGGCTGTGGGCGTTGGGTGGGGTTGTTCTGGTGTTGCTTTCAGGCTGTGGGAAGCTCCGTGGTGGTAATCCTGCCTCACAGCCTCAATTCCTTAACCAGCACTGGCGAGGGTGGTGCATTCTAATAACTCTTTGCCAGAGAACTAACACTCTCTGTTTTTATTGCAGTTGTCTAGCTGCTGGGGACTCCAACAATTACAGGCTGACCACAGACCAGAGCAATGGTGAGTGTGCTTGCTGTCTGTACCACGCTGTGCCAGGCGTTTGCTCTGCTCAGAGAGCTGTGGGGAGTGTAGTACAGCAGGAGGAGCGCTGCCTGCCTTTTCATAGGGGTGAGTTTCTCACTTCTCTCTGTTTCCTTCTGCTAAGGGACAATGACCGCATGTGTGCTTTTCCTCTGGGGGAGTTAATGGAAGATCCAGTTAGACAGTAGTTCACAGAGGAGGCATTTTTCCAGCAGAACTCTCTGGGCATGCTGCTCTCTCCTGGCTCAGCCCACATGGTTGCCATCTGTAGGGCAGTTCTTCCCGTGCCTGTTTTGGGAAGCCCAGCCCTCGCCAAGGTTGGCGGCGTTCTGCTGTTGAGACAGGTCTGTAGCAGACACTGTCATCCCGCAGAGATGGCACTGAGTGAGAGAAACCTGTTTGTGAATGACCTTTTTGAGCAAATCCCTGCACGTCCCGATGTGCTGCAGAAGCACAGAATGGTTCCTGTAGGAGGGGACCTCTGGGTCCCTCTGGTCCCACCCTGCTCCAGCAGGGCCACCAGGGCTGTGCCCAGGCCCACATCCAGGTGGGTTTGGAAATCTCCAGAGAGGAGACACAGCACCTCTCTGGGTCCCTGTGCCGGGACTGCAGCACCCACCCAGCACTGCAGTGCACCTGGTGGGCAGGGACAACCTCCTGGGCTCCAGTTTGTGCCCAGTGCCTCTGGTGCTGGCACTGCTGGAAGGAGCCTGGCTCTGTCCTCTCTGCACCTCCTGCAGGGATTTATGGCCACGGATGGGATCCCCCTGAGCCTCCTCCAGGCTGGGCAGCCCCAGCTCTCTCAGCCTCTCCTCGCAGGAGAGGTGCTGCAGTCCCTTCACCATCTCAGTAGCCCTCCACTGGGCTCCTTCCAGTCTGTCCAGCTCTCTCTTGTTCTGGGGGCCCAGCACTGGGCCCAGCACTCCAGGTGCAGCCTCAGCAGTGCTGAGCAGAGCAAGAGTAATGTTACAGAATGAGAGTCCTTAGCTGCTGCTAGAGAAGGGCTAGGGTGCTGGTGGGAGCAGATTGTTTCATGATTTACAGGGAAAACTGCTAGGAGGGAGGCGTGGTGGGACTGAAGAGGGGTGTCGGGAGGCCCAGCCTTTGTTTCGTTGGAAACCAGATCCTTTGTGGGCAGCAATAGGGAGATATTTCCTCCATGTGTTGTGCCCCTGTGGCTTATTTCTCATGTGCATGGGAAGTCTCTCTAGAAGAGACTGTTGGCTGGGATGGAAGCCTGGTGTAGAACCGCTGACGCGGGTGCAGTTCACTTGCTGTCACTGTGTTTGTATCTGTAGTGTCTGTTTCTTTTCCATTTATCTCCACTCTGAGTCTGCACTGCTGTGAGTCTGCCTTTGCTAACTCCTTTCCTGTGGCCTTAGGCAGCAATCAAGGGGGTGCCAAGTTTCAGCGCTGAGCAGGAGGTGCAGATGCTCAGGAAGGTGATGAAGGGCTTTGGTAAGTTGTCTCCCTCCACAGTTTACCCTTTCTCCCCAGCACTGGGGATGTGTGGCCTGGTGGTTTGTTAGAGGGGAGGTCTGGCTGTTGGCTGTGGGGGCGTGGATCCTGGCAGCTGTGTGCTGCACCTACCGAGGGTCAGCCTGGTCAGAGAGGGGGCATTATGTCCAGAGGGAATCAGAGGAGTGTAACAGGATGGGAGGTGACAGCAGAGCGGGGACAGCACTGATGGCCGCAGCGTGTGCCAGAGGTGGTTTGTTCATGTCCCGCTGCTGGCAGCCTGCCTGCTCATTTGTGAACCCGTGTGTTCTCTGTCAGCATTGGTTTGTCTGGTGTGACCCGGGGGCGCTGCAAGGAATCGAATGACTTGGTCACGCTGAGGTTTGAGCCCAGCCTGAAACCCAGCTCTGGCCCGAAGAACACCCTCGGTTATCTCTTGTCACATCTGTCCTGCTGCCCAGCGCTGCCATGCTGCTGGGTGGGCTGAGGCACTTGTGTGCATAGATCCAGTCCTGGTGCTGCTGAGAACCAGGCTGTGTGAGGGGATGAAGGTAGCACAGGGCCAGGGGGCGCTTCTGGTTCTGGTGCAGGCAACCTGAGCAGCTCCCATTTGTTTTTTCCAGGCACAGGTGAAGATGCCATCATCGACATCTTGACCAAGCTCAATGTTTCCCAACGCCAGCATGTTCTGCTCACCTACAAGAGCACTATCGGCAGGGTAGATGGTCTTCAGAGATCGGGGGCTGTGGCTTTAGCTGGGAGATGCTGACAGCTTTTTGGTTCTGTCCCTTGGGTGCAAAGTGGGCAAGGACCAGTCTCCATGACAGTGAGGTTGGCAGAGGCCAAGATTAATTTGTTCTTGTTCACTTCAGAGCAGCTGTTGGTGCAGGGAGGGCAGAAGCCTGCAGGAAGTTGGTGGATGAGTTCGTTCTGTCTGTTCTCCAGGGCTGTACCTTCTCCCAGCTCCTGTCTCCTCTGTAGGATTCAGGATTTGATTGATGGCTTGAAGTCGGAGCTGAGTGGGAGTTTTGGAAGGGTGATCGTTGGAATGATGACTCCCACCACCATGTATGACATGAAGTTGCTGAGGAGACCTCTGAAGGTTTGGAAAACTCCTTTTCCATTGGCAAAAAAAAGCTCTGGTCAAGTTGGTATGAGATGGCTGAATTATGCATTTGTTATTAATCATTATTTACTGCTATATGAGGACTGGCTGCATGTCTCAGACAGGGTCAGTATCATCTTGGATCTTCTCTTGGCTATTCCCCAGGGTGCAGGAACAGACAAAGGCTGCCTGGTGGAAATTCTGGCATCTCGCAACAACCAGGAGATTCGGCGCGATAACAAGAGCTACAAGCTCCGTGAGTAGAGCAGACTGCCAGCCCATGTCCTGCTGGGTCACAGGGCGTGCTGTGTGCGTGCAGGCCCATGTGAGGGGCAAGGAGAGGGGTCTGGCTGCCTCTGAGTGTGACAAATCGGCCGGTCCAGCTCTTGCTGTTTTGTCCCGAGGACCTCTGAGGCAGCAGGACTGCTGGCAGCCTCAGGGTCTGGAATTCCACGGGCAGTTGAGCTGGTGTAACTAAAGTGGGCTGGAGTGTTCTGTCTGTCAGATGGACGTGTGGCTCTCCTGCCTGTTTCCTCCTATCTGTGCCGCTTAATTTGGGGCTGTAGCACTGATTATGATGGCTGGAGTGCTGCCATGACACTGAGAGCCCTGAGCACAGTTCTGCACTTAGCTGGCAAATGCTGTGGGCAACGTGCAGGCGTTGGGCCTGTTCCTAACAGGTGCCATGCGAGTGTGTGCTCCTGGCTGTTCCCTGGAGTCTGGCATCGTCTCTGACCCATCTTCCATGTTCCGAAGAGTCCTCGTGTCCCTTGCCAAGAGCAAGGTGCTGCACCTGAGTCGGGGCCATCCCTGCTCTGCGCACAGACTGGGAGGAGAACCCACTGAGAGCAGCCCTGGGAAGGAGGACGTGGGGGTTCTGGTGGGTGAAAAGCTCCACGTGAGGCAGCAGCGCATGCCTGCAGCCCAAAGGCCACCTGCAGCCTGAGCTGCATCAAGGGAGGGGTGGCAGCAGGGCAGGGGGGGATTCTCCCTCTCTGTTCTGCCCTGTGAGGTCCCCCTTGCAGCACTGTGTCCAGGCCCAGGGGCCCCAGCACAGGAGGATGTGGAGCTGCTGGAGTGGGACCGGAGGAGGCCATGGGGGTGCTCTGGGGCTGCAGCCACTCTACTGTGGGGACAGGCTAAGGGAGCTGGGGGTATTCAGCCTGGGAAAGAGAAGAAGGCTCCAGGAGACCTCACTGTGGCCTGCCAGTGCCTGAAGGGAGCTGAGAGCCAGGAGGAGAGCGACTTGTGACACAGGGGGACAGGACAGGGGGAATGGGTTTAAGCCAAAAGCGGGGAGATTTGGGTCAGAGCGAGGGGGAAATTCCATACCCAGAGGTGGTGAGGCCCTGGCCCAGGCTGCCCAGAGCAGCTGTGGGTGCCCCAGGCTGGCTGGGCCCTGGGCAGCCTGATCTGGGGTGTGGCAGCCAGCCCCCAGTAGGGTGGAGCAGGGGGGGTCCCTCCCACCCAGCCATGTTGTGGTTCTGTGATGGCTCTGTTAGTGAAGAAACGCTCTAGTTGGGAGCAGACCCTGCAGAAGACCAGGCACTAAACCCTTTGTGTCCCTCACCGGTTTATCCCAAAGGCTTTGTGGTGAGTGGGACAGGGTTGGTTTGCTTTGTAGGGCCTGGGAACAGATGACAGCACTCTGATCAGTGATGGTGTCCTGCCCTGAAATAGATGTGCTGGTTATCAGAAGGGAATTCCTGACCACGTATGGAAAATCGCTCTACGATTTCGAAGATCGCTCTCACTGAGGTAAGCTTTTCAGTGTCAGAAACAAAAAGCTGGATTTGCTGAGTGGCCTGGAGGAGGGGACCCCCCCTTGACACCTGTTTGGTATTTAGAGCAGCTGCGGTAAAGGAGCAGCTACAAAAATGTGCTGAAAATGCTCCTGAATGTTCTTAATCCTCAATCTGTCAAAAAGGATGCAAACACTGGAGAGAAGAAAAAAAAAAAAAGGGGGGGGGGGGGGGGGGGGG
>VXAV01007346.1:95270-110026 GCA_013399715.1 Alectura lathami | reverse complement strand
CCCCATGGTCAAAAAACCCAAAGTTCCTCCGACAGCACCAGTCTCTCAGCCAGGTGTTGATGAGGTGGGTCTCTCTGTACCCATCATAATGAAATATTTTTATGCAGCCAGATTTCTTTTTGAGGAGATACCTTAAACATTTCTGCATTTAGTGTGCTAAAATTCTAATGCTATGAGGTTCTAGACACAGACTACAGTCTTCATTTAAACTGCTGAATAAAGCTGAAAAAGTAAAGTTTTCCTGCAGAATCAGCTTTGCCAAGCTAAGTTATGACTAGAGTACAGGGGTTCTTATGGTGATGTTGTTGTGAACCTCAATTTTAAGTTCAGGCCTGTGTTACCCTCATTAGCATTAGTGTTACCCTCACAGAGGTGCCTTTGAATATACACAGAAATGAGGAGGAATAGTACATTATTTGCCACTATTACAGCCTTGTCATTTTCCTGTTTGAATTTTGGCTAGAACTGAAAATCCATTTTTCATTTTCAATACTGTTGAAGAAGAACAGCAAAGACAATCTGACCCTGAGAAGCATGCTCTTTCATTTTTTTCATCATGTTGCCTTCTCATTGATGGTACCTGCACAGGTCCTGAGCAGGAAAACATTTAGAAGCGGAGGAAACTCCCAAGAAAATGGTATTTGAAGGAAAAAAATATAATTCAACTCACCATAGTCAAAAACCTATGTGCTTGGAACCCACTATGAAATCTGCATAGTGCCTGAGTGTATCTTTAAATAATTCCCTGTCATTGTTAAACCGTGAATAATGAAAATGGTGGACGAGAATGATGGAGGACAATACTCTGGCTACACTCATCACCTCTTAGCTGTACCTGGTCTGTTTATGCATATCAACAGTGTCATAACAGCAACTCTCTCCAAAGAAGCTGTGCATAGTAAATCCTTTAGGTTGACAATCTATTGAACACAATTATTTGTTTCTCTTTCTCCCTTTCTAAAAAAAAAAATGCACTTAGGATGGCTTATGTCTTGAATCTTATGCTTGGAGTACTGTTAGGTACACCAGAATAAATAGTTCATTGCTGTAATTATGCTAGGGTTATGAAAAAGAGAAAAAAATAGTAGCACAGCAAATGTCTTCAGGGCTGAATTATTTTTTCCCTTCCTGACTTGCTCAAGAGTGGGAGCTAGAAAGTATTATGATACTACTGTTGCTGTCACCTCTGCAATAGCTCCCTGTCTTTCACAGGAGGACAGAGGTCACTTGCACATGCTCTTTGTACAAGAAAGCCTACTATTCATCCATTATTGCCTCTATAATGTGAACTGTAGTGGGAAGCAGTCTATTCCATCTCCATGAAATACAGATTTGAGTCATCATAGTGTTTTCTAGTGTAATCTTATGTGTATCATAAGCAAGACTTTTGAGCATACTTAAAAGCATAAGATGAAACAGTGCTGCTTTTTTTTTTTTTTTTTCTTCAGAACATCTGCTGGATTGTGGAAAGCTTCAAACACTTTTATAGATGACTGAGGCCTAAGGGCTTTAACTGAAATTGCAGTATAGGGTTTATTGTAGTAATTAGATGGAAACCAGTCATACTTCAAATATGACATAAAAATTAAATGTCCTCCACATCAGATTGACATTATAGTCGGGATACATGGTCTGTTGCATGAAATGTTGTTTTCTTGTCTCTGTCTTTGCAGCCTTAATACTCTGGTCGATAAATGCATAGCTAGCTAGCCATAGTGACAAAGGACCATATATTTCCAATAGATAATTTATACTGAACAGAATGCACCAAAGACCAGCTAAATTTGTAAATTGTCCACTTGCTGGAGGATATTTTAAAGCTCTGTCTTTCCTTAGCTTCAGCTTAATAAAGGATTTGCAGGGCAGATACAGAGATGGCTCTGCAAACCAAAGGAAACGTCCCTGAATTACAATGATTTTGATTAATTACAAACAAAATATAGGGAAGATCTTGGGGCCTTTGGTTGAAAAGCTGAAATAATTTCACTTTACTATGTAAAAAATAAATTGTTTGCTTTGATTTTTTATTTCTATTTTTTGATGGGATGATTTGGAACATTTCATGAATAAAGTAAAATTATAAACATCACAGTCAGTCAACAAAGTGAACTCACTGATAGAGAACACGCAAGCATATTTCAATAGTAACATCAAAGGAGAGAATTCAGCTCTTGCTGAATTGTTAATTTGCTTGGAGCTATTTAAGTTCCATAGGGTCACAGCTTCTTCCACTTTGGAAACATCTACTTGGCTTTTCAGCAGCAATGTGCTATCCTGTGTCTATTACACCGAAGTTCTGCCCTTGTAATGCAGTAAAACCCATATGAAATATTCATTAGAAGAACATGGAAAACAGACACACAGGCACTTCTCCAAGCAAATGGAATTCTGCTACCTCATCTGGAATATATGGTGATATTCTTTAGTCCTTCAGATATGCCCCTACATCTCACTGGATCTGAAAGTATAGGATTATCACTCCCTTTCCAAATGTATTAAATAATTCTTCTTTGAAACAACTGATTATTAAATATATTCTTAAAATGTAGTTTTACTGAAGAAAAAAAAAAAAAAGCAAAAGCCTCAAGCTGGAAATCCAGAGCATTTACAAATGTACAAAAGGTGGATTACCACTATAGTGCTGTGAATATTTTAGTAACTTGGAAGTATTACAGGGGGAACTATCAGAAGTTAATACACCAGTGCTGTGGTTTAAACCCACAGGCAGCTCAGCACCACAGAGCTGCTCGTTCAGTCTCCCCATGTTGGATGGGAGAGAGAAACAGAAAAAAGGTACAAGTGTGAGAACTCATGGGTGAGATAAGACAGCTTACTTAGTAAAGCAAAAGCCTTGCATGCAAGCACAGCGAAACAAGGAGCTCATTCGCTACTTCCCATCAGCAGGCAGATGTTCATCCGCTTGTGGGAAAGCAGGGCTTGTCGTCAGTAACAGTTTATTGGGAAGACAAATGCCAGCACTCCAAACATCCTTCCCTTCCTCCTTCTTTTTCCCATTTTTGTTTCTGATGATGACATCATATGATGCAGAATATCCCTTTGGTCATTTAGGGTCAGCTGTCCTGGCAGTGTCTCCGCCCAGCTCCTTATGCACCCCCAGCCTCCTCACTGGCTGGGCACCAGAAGCAGAAAGGTCCTTGGCTCTGTGCGACCACCATTCTTCAGCAACTAAAACATCGGTGTGTTAGCACCACTATTTTCATTACAATGTCTAGTTTAAATGATATATTTTGCATTTGAGAAAGAAATTCAGTATGTTCGGCTCACACTAGATGTAGTTGGGCTTGTTAGGAATCTTCCTATAGTGAGGAAGAAGAATAACCTATACACCTGCTGCTGAGAAGTATATTAGGATAAGTAACTGCCACTATCCACTGCAGCAATGGATTGACTTTCTTCATTGTCTCACTATTAGATCACAAACAATGTATTTAATGGCACTTTATTGTTCATTTGTTTGCATTCATAGGCCTTATTCTTACAAAGTGTAGCATTCAACGTCACAGTGTAATCACATTAACCACAGACTGCTGATTCAAGAGCCCATCTACCTGTGGAAACCTGCCAAATAGCTGTATCCAAAATAAATATTGCAAAGAAATGCTGGATTTTTTTTTCTACTTTTTCTAGGTTTGGGAATGTGGTTTGTATAAGCCCTCTGTGCAGATGCTCTTATTCCACGAAAAGTGAGACCATAAAAGACTTATTGTAAAAGAAGACACCATGATCTCTAGTTACCTTAAGACGTAGCATGAGTCAGGTTGATCCTTCCTTCTGTTAGCTGAAAAAGACTTCATGTATAGTTCTACAAGTTTTTCTTTCTGTACGTGCTCACATATTAGCTGATTGCTTTGTTTCAGAGCTTGGGAGTTTATATCATCTGTTAATGATATGTTGATTCAGAAAAAGAAAATGTGAGGATCTCATAAATGTGTCTTTCTAGTGTCTCTTAATGACCACGCCATATACTGTTGCATTAATAGAAAGCTTTTGTACTATGAGAAGATTAAAACACGCACACAGATGAACAGATTGTATAGCAATCACTTGCACCGAGCAACGAATTATGAAATGTCCTGTCCCAGCAGTGAGGTTACAGGACAATTTTGGATGTTAAAATAAAATTCTGTGGTTATCTCTTGGCCTGTATGGTGAATTCCATTTTAACTGTATGACCTGATCTCTAGTAACAGTTTTTTAAATACAGTAAAGTTGCTAACTTGTCTTATGAAAATGGGTAGCTGTTGTCTCATTCTGTCATAGTTTCTCAGCTCTACCACCATTAATTGAAACTGATACAAAATTGTTAGCTTCAGCGTGAAATGCTGACTTGTTCATGGCCTGCTTTTCTGCCTCTGAGTCTTAGACAGAACTGCTCCCCAGGTGTTTCCTTCTTAGACAACAGCGGATTCAAATTTTCATGATGTCTGGGAATTTTATGTGGGTGAGCACCCCAGGATTTAACTTTAGAAGAGCAAGTGGTACTGTTGTACCAAACCACAGAATCACAGGATGGCTGAGGTTGGCAGGGAACTCTGGATCCATCTTTCCAACCCCCGCTCCAGCAGGGACACCCAGAGCAGGGTGCCTAGGCCCATGTCCAGGTGGCTTTTGGTGATCTCCAAGTAGGAGACTCCACAGCCTCTGGGCAATACCTAATTTGTCTGCTAACAGAATTTCAGCATAAATCTAGAAAAGAATCAAAGCTTCCACATCTTACTGACTGAGAGAAGTATTTTGCTTAATCTTTAATTTTGCAGGTGACAGTAACAATGGTAGTGTACAACCCTTATTCCTCATTGACATGAATTGTTTTAGAGGATGTTTTCTCTCCATGTAAACCAGATAAAACAACTTGAAAAGAAAACTGGAAGAATTGTGACTGCCTTCCCATTGGTCAGTGGCAAAGTTTGACTCCTTCAGATCCCCTCAAAAGCTCTAGAAACAGCTCGTGTGACCTCTAAGTTTACTTGTTTGTAACCTACAGAGCATAATAAACTTCCCACTGGAGCATGAAATTATCTGATATGGACATCTACAGCAAAGTAATTGCAATATATTTATATCAGAACTTTTCTTGTCTCCTGAGCTACATTTACTTGTTCTTGCTCCCTTTATTATTATTATTATTATTATTTTTATTTTTTTTTTTAGTAGAAACCTCATTTTTAGATGGTAGAATAACAAATCCAGCTTTGATACTTATCTGCACTTCTGGTTTTAATACTTAGGCTGGTGATTTGGGGTGCAGGCCCAGGATAATCTCAAAATGCTTTCTTGTTTAATATCATGAACAATTCTGTGGAAGACATTGTCTGATCTGCATGCTGAAGATTAAATGTTACTTAATTATTAAGTCACTCATAGAGCTGAATATCCTACAGAGTTTAATCCTGCAGCAAACAGCCTCCCCATCACCCTCCAAGAAATTCCCAAACCGCTGTAGGGAAAGCCCCAGGAGTGCAGCAGATGTCACACATACTCTGATAGTGTTGGTATCACCTTCTGAGTCTGGGGACAGTCTGTCTGAGGAGATACAAGTACAGAGGCTTGGGGAAGTGGAGTACCTGAGAGAAGCTGCAATGCCTTGTTCTAGCGAGTGAGCCTTTGTTGTGCAGAGCAGCTAGCTTCTTATATCCTGGTTCTGGTTCAGGCTGGAGCTGCAAGCAACAAAATGCTACAGCATGACTTTCAGCTGTGCAGCCTGTGTTGTCCTCCTGGGCACCCTGCCTCTCCCTGCAGCTGGTTCTCCTTGCTTCATGCCACCTTCCTGTCCCCATGGAGGCAGATGGAGCAAGTGGCCTAGAGCTGGCAGTGCCAATCTTGTGCTCTCTGCAATTACTTGTGACCAGAGTAATCCTCACAGGTCTCTAGCAGCTGTACCTATGGAATGGTAATACAAATCCTTCCTGAGGCTGACATTCATATTTCATATAGCTGGAAGTATTCACTGTTCAAAATGTTGTACTTTAAAGAAGTACTTAACCAGATCAGACAGAGCAGTACTCTTAATTTGGATGCATATGGGCTCAGAGAATAATCAACACATCAGTGTCAGAAGTGGAACTGGAGAACCCGTTTATAAGATTCTGTTCTTCTAGGAGCCTGGAACTCCCTAGGGCATTCCTGGCCAGGAATTACTATCCACAAGAAAAGTTAGTGCTTCTGTGATTTTGTTTTGCCAAGTTCATAAGAGATGATGGCAATATGTTTCTGGAATCTTAACATCTCAGCTGTGCAAAAGAAATCTTAACTCGCCTTAGAAGCAGATGAGTCTCAGGGCAAATGGGCCTATTGCAATGCCTCACAGCTGTGAGACTCCAGCTGATGAACTGATCCCAGGAAAGGCAGGCTTTCCGTTTGCTGCCCACTTTTCCAGATTTCATAGGTGCGGTGCTGGATATAGTAGATTAAGCTGAAGGAAAGCAAATAATTTGTGAGTGTGCATTGCTTGCATTACTCTGTAGGATGCCTGAAGGCATGAAATATGCATGATTTTTTAATCGGGAGCTGCAGCAGTAACTACACGGAACTCCAGCAAGCCATAGTTTACAGGTTAGCACTTTGAAATATTTATTTTGTCTCACTTTAAAATGTTTAGTCTGGAATATTTCAATGGTACTTTCCCACTGTATATATTTGGCTTGTGGAGCCTGTCTCTCCAGCTCTGGACAAGCATAGACTACAAGTTACTGTATTTTATTGTTTAGAAAACCGGTCCGTGGCAGAAGCTAAATGTGAAAAGCCAAGTGTCCTTTTGAGAATGCCAGGGTCAAAGTTAAAGGCCAAAAAAAAGGGAAAATGAGATAACAGAAATCTTGTGAGATTGATGGGAATAGAGTCCTCTGATACACAAACATAGTGGAAATTCATAAAAGAGTGTCCAAATGCATGTGCCAATGGAAGAAAATCTTATGTGAAGTATCACAATTCAGTTTGAAAAATAACAAAATGGTAATCTATTAATTGCCTAACCGGCTTAGCCTTTGTTCTGAGCAATGGGAGTTTAAATTCAGTTTGTAATATTTTGGCTGAGAATTTGCTAGTTCAAAATAATGTGCCTAAGGAAACTGAGGCAACTGGCATATAAGTTTATCTTAAAACCCCAAGCTGAGTCAAATTGTGGATACAAGACAGAACTATTTACTTAGGTTGAATTCACATTTACATGTTGCCAGCTATCAGACATTTGCTCTCACCTTTCTTGAATACTACACTTCAGCTACATTTTGAGTATTTTACTTTATTTTATTTTATTTTATTTTATTTCATTTCATTTCATTTCATTTCATTTCATTTCATTTCATTTTATTGGTCTTGTTATTCTTTTGACATAAATTTAACCATACATTCTCCCCTCTGACAGGTTCTCGCTGGAGAGGGAACAACTGGGATACTGGAAAGCATGTCAGTTGTTGGGCAGTTGTTGGAAGAATAGCAAGGAAACTAGATTGCAAACAACAGAAATGTTCAGAACCAAGTGAAAAGAACGTAGAAAAATCAGCCTCCAGTCTGATACCGGTTAAATACATTGACTGTCACTAGCAAAATAAATTGGAAAGGGAGCAGTTAAAGCTGCTTGCTTTGATTAGGACTGGATGTGGCACTACCAGAAGGATGTACAGCTATATGCATGAAGCGTAGAGATACACATTGATGTATATATTTGATGATTGGGTTGTGAGTCCTGTAGGATGGGGATGAAATGTGTCATTATATGGGGACAGCTTTGAAATTCAGCCACAGCCAAGTCAGTAGGAATTGGAGAAACTTCCTGATTAGGCATTGGGAAAGAAGGTGAGACCAGTTTTTCTGTGGCCTGTTTTTCCTATTAGTGCTTTCCTTAGCTGCTTGCTTTTTCTCTGAACTTTTTTGCCTTCATTTTTTTTTTTCCCCCTGTTAAGGACCAACTCTGTTTCCACTTATAAGTGTAAGGTACATCTGCTGGAGCAAGAGCAGAAATTGGCTCTGTCCTTGGGGAATAAGTCATAGATAAGCCTCTAGTGGCATTTTCACTTGCGACAATAGCAGGTGATGTGGCCAATCTTCCACGCAGAAAAAGTGATTTAGGTGAGTTTAAGAATCTCTCCCTCTTTTGCTCCTAAAGATCCTAATGCAGACTCTCTAGGGGTGCGTCACAATAAAACTTACACATGACAGACCTGCTCCACTTCAAACTGTCCAGCTACAACTAATTCTCATGCATATTTCCTTTGCAAAATTAATATGGCCTTCACCAGCATTTTTGGTACTCCTGAGACATGTTGACATTTAATCATGAAAAAAAGCTTTAGACGCAGCATGGGAAAGTGCTTTATTTTCTCTCACCATTTCCCTTCAATTATGATATAAGTGAAACCAGATAGGATGCAAAATAAAATCCACTTGACAGAAATATTTGCAGCCTTCATATAGACATATTCTCCCACATTCTGGTAAAAGTCTATTTCTCTCTATTTTCTCCCAACTTGAACATGACCTTTACAGCTAATCACATCTCTGAAGGCTGGTCTTTATTATTTCTTTGTGGGCAAACAGATAAGAAACTTCATCATTTTAAACAACTTATTATGCTATAGGCAGTGACTGATGTATGACAGAAGGGAATGAATAGATACTGTGCTAGAACTGGCAGAATTGTTCTTGTAAAAAAGATGTCTTTTGTTTGGTAATAAGCTTATGACAATCTGTTTGGACTAGGAGAAGTTTGGGTTTAACTCCTGCAGTAGTTGTTTTGCGGTTTCCTGGTGTAGCTAACCTGTCATGCTCAGTGCAGGGAGGATTCCAGGTCACAGAAGTAGTGCTTGGCCAGAACACCTGGGTGCCCTTCACATTCACAGCTGAGAGAAAAAAGAAACTCAGACTGGTTGTATGGGAATGCCTTAGGGCCTCCCTCTATGAAAACATCCCGAGGTCCTGATTAAAGAAATCATTCGAGGGTGTGTATTTAGAAAATCTGCTAACCATGGAAGCAAAGGAAGCTCATTCATGGGTTTAAAGGTGGATTATTATTTCTGAAGGAGAAGGACCAAATCAGGCCTTCTTGGCTTGCAGCCAGGGTGTTGGCTAGCTGTGGCTGCATGAATTTATCAGTGNNNNCTGCAAAGGCTTACCATCTTGTTCAAGCATACAAAGAAATATTCAGTTATAAAAAATTTAGGACAATTTCCAGAGAATTTGGTAAGAAATTCGTCTAAAAGTTGTACTATAGAGAAATATCAAGGTTTCTTATACATGTATTTATTCTTTTTCCCTAGCTTCCTCATCTCAACTACATTAGAAAGTCTTAAAATAGATGGGGAAATGTGGGCCCACCATTTATTGCCTAAGAAGTATACAGATAAGAGTTTTTTGTGTATTTTATAGATCAGAAATGCCATTATGCATTTATGTATTTTATTAGTGAAAGAGCAAGCTGGCAGGAGGTGTATTTGTGACAAGAGGCCTATATTTCTTTTATAACGGAGACACTTTTGCTTTTCTCATCAAGTCTTGTTCAGCCTCTTTGATGTATAAAGTTAACCACTACAGAACGGAACTCTGTTTTGTGTTCCCTTTTGCTAGCTACATGCTTAGTCTGTTGTTCTATGTGTACAACAGGGGTAGCAACACCAGAAACAGGCCTGTCAGATAACTTAGTCTTCAGCATTTTGGTGAGTCATTCTGGAGAGGAGGTAGCTGGCGGTAGCTGTGCTTTATTTAGTTACTTAGATACTGTATGGAAACCAACATTTGTTCCTATTACAAACATGTTGTTTAAGTGGGATTAAGAATTTATAAAGGAAAGCTGCCTGGGAACCCAGCCAAACGGGAGATACCCATTTATAGTTCAGCAATGATGAGCCAACATCAGGAATTACTAGGCCAAGTTCTGCCACAATGTGAAGTAACACAAGCAAGCCTGAGGCATGAAGCGAGGTTGTATTTCCCCAAAATTTAACAGATACAAAAAAATATCCCTGCAGTCAGCTTGTAGAGCTTCAGTATTAGCGTGAGAAATGAGTGAATTCCAGCTGGATGTGAATTTACATGTTCTAAATATCAAGGTTCATACCGGAAGGGAAAGATGCCAATGAGGTTGTTTTTTTGTGCTCAGAAAATAAGATCTTGTTAAAAACATAAAGCTCTACACTGTGAGAACAGGCAAAGAGGTATCCCTCATCTCCTGTTATTTCAAAAGAGAAGGGGCCTGATTTTGGAGATGTGTTATTTCTTTTCTAAATGATGCATCAAGCTGGAAGTGACTGGATGAAGCTATGAAAAATGAAAAATGCCTACAACAAAGAGATGTTAATTTATAAAAATTATAAAATTGTAGATGTTTTTTACCCCATGTTCTCCATGAGGAGAATATGATTCTTACTTAACATATGATTCTCACTTAAACATTTAAATAGCTGTGTTGGTTGTACACTAACATTTTATATGAAGGCATTTACTGACATGTTGCCTCATCCAAAGTTAACTTTAGCTTTTTGCCCACAAATTGCCTAGTATCCTTTGCTCAAGCAAATGAATGTAATTAAAAAGCCAAGCAATATTGTTTTTCTCACCATACAATACAATATGAATTCATAACATGCTCAACAAATATGGTGGTTCCTTTCTTAGCTCTGATGTAACTCTGTTATCCTAAATTAATTAATTTTCTGAAAGCTTGAAAGCTGTGCTGTAGATTGCCTAAAACTATATAAGTGATCCCAGACATTGGCTGTCAACTTTCTGGTGTTCCTACCAGTGGGAAGATGATTTAAGTGCATATAGTTATGGATTGCTGTCAGCCTACAGGATCTTCAAAGACCTCTGTGGTCTCTAGGGACAGAGTTGCATCCCTGTGACTTGGTATGCCAGCTGAAAAAAATTGGTATGGTATGGCAATGTATCATCTAGGGCTTATCCATTATTTACTGTTGATCAATACTGAAAGCTGAAGTTTGAAAGTTGAGGTCAACAGTTCTTTGTCTCTGTTGTTAAACAGAAAACAATCTGAAGAGCTGGAGCTGGGAGGACAAGGGGGGCGTTTGATCAGGAACGAACTTATTACCAGAAGACTTCCTCCATTGGGAGTGGCTGCGTGACAGAAGTTTGATTCATCATCTGTACTGCACAGACAGTGAGTAGTGAATGCTTTGTTGCTGTGTTCACCTTTATTTGATTAAGCACTGGGGACTAGTCGGTCACATGGAAGAAGCAGACATGAGTGTAAACAAATGAGAAGATGTATAGGGTTGTGGCAAACCTCTCTCAGCTGGGCCTGACTATTTAGCTCTAGATCTGATTACACAGAGTTTAATACAATATGTTGAACTAAGCAGTCTCTCTGTGTGAAGGAAAGTGCTCTCTGTGTCGTGGGGAATGCATGAGAGGAGAGCCAACAGATGAGCTATTTTAAGGAGTACCAGCCCGCATAATAGCTTCATGCACTGGGAAGGGGGTAGTTTGCCTTTTGCCGACCTACTTTCCATAAATTCACTGGGTTAACTTCTTGAAAGGCAGAGCATTTCTATTAGGACAAGTGAAAGAAGAACGGGGCCCAGAACGTCTGATGCCAAGCACAAAAGAGCATCTGTGATTACAGGGTACTTGTAAGTCTTGGGGAGTTGAGGCATGTACAAAACTTGTGCTAGATTGTGGAGAACATGTAAGTATACCACAGACAAGATTTGTGAGCCTATTTGATAGTACTGTTCTGTACTATCAGATGGGAACTGATAGGAACCCTGTTAGCTGGGGAGCTACTAGGTAGCTGAGAGCTGCGATGGCTGTCTGTAGGGTTGTCCTTTGCTGTGCACAGCACACACAGTTTGTCAGCTCCTGGATGAACAGCGAGAGAGACTCAGTGAAGCAGCCTGGCAGGGGAAAACTCTGACAATAATGCTGGGAACGGTGTAGTTTTCTGTTTTCTAGGGTCTTAAGGACACCTTAAGTCTAAAGGCTAATTAAATGACTGAAAATATAGGAATGAATGGAAACACTTTAACAGCATTTTTTGTAATTGTATTGTGCAGAACAAAAACTATACGTTGTAAACCTGTGTATTAGGGATTTGAGCACCAGCAGGACTTCTGTAATATCTCAATGCACCCTGTTATGTTTTAAAAGGGTCCATTTGAGGTAAGATAGTTTTCTTTCAGGTAGGTAGCTTTAGAATGTAGGAAACGTGTCTGTAAATTTGTCATGTTAAGCCATTTTCCATTTGATTTTCATTTCTGTCCCACAAGGATACTGGTGTAAAAATGCATGAGCTTTTTAGGCTGATCTAGTCCTGCGCATGAAATCATAAACAAAGTGACATTCTTAATACTGTAATAGCTTATACTCTCATGCTCACTAATTTTTGCAAAATTATGCCCTTGAGAAAGAGTGAAGTTAATCATATTTAGTTTAAGGGACAACAGAATTTCATGGTTGATACTGGAGTTATTAATGATGTCTAATTAATATACCCATTAAAAGTTTGCAAGATTAATCTAACAAGTAAATTATAATCAAGTTTAAATTGGATTTTTTTCTAAAATTGTTTTTCCAGTCTTTTAGGAAGGATTTTAAATAGAAGTGCTCTGGTTGATAAGAAATCCTGGGCAGTGTTATTTATATGAGGTAGCAGGCTGAGGGATTTGTAACAGGTTACCAAATCTTTTTCTTTACCTTACCCCTGTGACTGTAATCTTTGGCAGTTTTAATAAATAATTCCTACAATCTGTTGACTATTTGGTAAGATACATTAAATTACTACGTCCTGGATTGGTTCAGTGGGCAGCCGGCCACACTGTAGAAAGAGCTGCTGTTATCTGAAACGGATCACTCATGGAAGGAATGCCAGCCTTCCCAAAGGTTGATGAGGAGAGGGTGAGGGCTGAAGGAAAGGAGAACAAAAAAGGTCACAGAGATGCCATGTCCAAGATGCTTGATAAAGACAAAAGCTAGGTGATGCAGACTGGTCTGTTTGAGATTAACTCCGTGTAGAGTTAAATATCATTTGCTCTATTTCTTTTTGGACATTATAGGGTTCATGACCCCACAACATCATTATTATTTTTGCATATAATTATTTTCTGTTCAAAGTTTCTGAAAAACACTGGGAGGGCTTAGTTGCAACCAGTTACCAAAGTGTTTCTGTAGCACGAAATGGAAGGCATGTGTTGTGTGCATGGATGTGGCTTTGGGGTATACAGGAATGCTTCAGGGGGCAAAGCCCATAGTGAGTAAGGACTTGGGATATCCTGTCACAAAAACGTGTATTGAAATCCAGATATTGAGATTCCTTGGGCAATGAACAGCAAGTGTGTTATATATACAGGCCTGGCATGAGGGAGAAGCTACTTTAGCCAGAAGGAAACACCACTGAGGATAGAGGTGTTAATATTTTTTTCAAATTTATGTAGACATTTTCTTGGGGGAGCTAGATCAGGTATGTTGATGAAACTGGCATTTTTATATTGAAATTGCTTTTTGGACTGAATTACTCAATTTACCTCTTTGAACACGAATTCCTGATGCACTTTTTTTTTTTTCTGTTAAAATGGCTGAGTAGTTGGATTAACCTGCCTGGTTAGAAACGGGAATTAGTGGTTTGAGTACTCTTTTGTACATAGAGGACACCATGGCATAAGACTAATCTGTGACGTCCCAGGCGCAGGGAGAAGATAAGTTGCAAGGTTTGCAGCTTGACCAGAACGGCCTCTGGGCATGCACAAAGTTAGATGCTTTATTTTAGCAGCCCCAGTGCGAAAGACTGCAGCTTCTCAATTATTCAGTTGGACTGCTGAGGGACTGCTCATTTATAGTTAAGTACCAAATTAAGTTTACGTTGTTTTCTTTGGCAAATGTAAATTTTATGTACATGACCCCATGCAATGTGGTTGACACATTGCAACACAGGTTGCACAAAGAGTCTCACAGAGACCCAAATCCCTTCCTAAAGACATAATTACTGGACCATGCTTTATTCATCCCCTAAATCCACTGAAATTGAATGATTTTTTGCTTATTATGCTGTAGGTGTGTTAGAAAACTACAAGCAGCTAAGGTGATTTAAGCAACTTTTGCACCTTCTGCTGGATGTTAGTGATTTTTAAGAGAAAAAGCTGTTAAAATAGGCACATTTTGAGTTTACTGAAAGGAGCTGGCCGCATATAATTGCAGCATTTTTACTTATTGTTGGCTTGGAGTGGCAGTGCAGACAGATCCCAACTGAAAGAGTGGTAACATGCAGTTGTCGGTAGGAACAGTGTCTTAACATGCTGTAACTCAGCTGCTTGCAATTGTCATTACAGTACATTAAGGCAAGGTTAGGAGCATTTAATGTTATCTTGCCAAAATCACTACATTACAAAATATCAGAAAACTTCTCAGTTTGTAGATGTACAAGTGGGTAAATGAAATATGAGGAAATCTTACGAAGATACTCACACTTTTCATAAGACTATTTTATTAGTTAGGTGCTGGCAAGGAGTAACAGGCAGGCTACAGTTGGACATTTTTGTAAATACAGAATTCCCCAGGTATTTGGGGGAGATTATTGTGCCTTCTAATAATCCATATTTTCTATTACTCAGGTCTGCACTAACACAGGCATTCTGTTTCAAACAGAGTATCCTCAATGTCACGTGTTGGTAAAATTGGATCAATTATGTGGGACTGCATTTACGGAATTCCAGCTTTTCAGGTATTATGTTACACTGTAACAGTATCTGGGACAGAAAGTGATTCATGCTTATGGAAATAGCCTTTTTTTT
>VXAV01007346.1:77561-95162 GCA_013399715.1 Alectura lathami | reverse complement strand
ACTGCCCGGCTTCTTAAAAAAAAAAAAAAAAAAAAAAAAAAAAAAAAAGATCTCTGCAGAGAGCCATTCTTTGTGTGGTATCCATAATCCAAATTTTGCTTCGCAGTCATGGAAAACTGGAATATATGCATGGATTTTAGAAAGAATTTATTTGTAAAACCTGAAGCCAATGATCATTAATATCAGTCTAAAGACTTAAATGTACACTTTTTTGGAGGAAGTAGAAAACCTGATGTGTTGCACCTGCTTTTCTTTCCATTGTTTTAGTATAACTTATTTGATACTAGTTTCAATATGAGAAGTGGATGGTAGAAGATAATGGGTGTTAGAGATTCTCAGAAGTTGTCTGATTTTTTTCAGCAGCAGCTGCTGCAGTGAATATAAAGTACTTTGTAATCTATATTGTACCTGAACCTTGATTACATCATGTCAAATTGGGTTTATTTTACTAAGGAAGATGACAAAAGTAAGTAACCACATTCTTCTTGTATAAACCCAAATCAACCACTTCCTTGTAATTACAATGTATCTGACAGAGGTCTAAGTGGAAGGAATGATAATTATTTGCATATTTTAATCTGGAGGTTAGGGACCTCTGTCAGAGTGACAGCCCGGGCCAGGTCAGCCAGGAGGAATAGAGAGGAGAAAAGTAATTGAAAAGGCAGTTCACAACAAAATGAAATTTGTCTCATTGTCACTTAAGGTTGTCTTCATGTCTGTCTGCAGGAGAGAGGTCAGCTTGGGAATGAGGGGCAAGGGGAACAAACAGGTCTCGATAAGGACCAAAAGACAATTTTCTTATTCTTATAAACAGGAGAAGCTGTAATACATATTTATGAAGAAGACTAGGGAAGAGCCCACATGTCACATCCCTATTACAAAACAACTGGTGTCCTTTGACTAGCAGCACTGCAGAGCAGGTATATCTAAAGGCTGTCCTCAGAGATGAGCTGTGTACAGAGGGTAAGGAGTACTTAATGAAATAACTCACCTTGACATATTGATTTTGAAGGCAAGAAGGCAGGAAAGGATTTTCAGGAAAATTAAAATTTCTCAGTTGAAACATCTGCCATGGTAGGTCTCCTATGAGCATTTTGTCAGGACCAAGGGCAAGTTGAAAGTTTTCTGCTCTCCTCAGCTTACCAGGATGTCAAATGGAAAATGGTGATGTGAACTTTGGTGCCTGGGTCCAGATACAAATTCGTGTCCCACAGTATTGCTGAGGGGACAGTAAAACTGTGGATCACCTCCACATTAACTGTGGTTACTGTGTGTACATGTGTGTCTGAATTCTTAATGTCGTGTGTTTTCAGTTGGATTTTACACTGACAAGACCAGGGCATCTGTAAGAGATGAGGGCAGTGGAGTGTTAATTTAAACTGGTTACATTTTAGTGAAGTTTGTCATCTTGGTTATCATCTCTCACAGGAGAAGGAAGGAACTCATGAACAGGCCATGGAAGCAATCTCTGACTGTTGCAGCATAGAATGGCTTGGGTTGGAAGGGACCTCAGAGATCATCTAGTTCCAACCCCCCTGCCATGGACAGGGCTGCCAGCCACTAGCTCACTAGATCAAACTGCCCAGGAACCCATCCAGCCTGGCCCTGACCACAGCCAGGGATGGGGCATCCACAACTTCTCTGGGCAGCCTGTGCCAGCGCCTCACCACTCTCTCAGGGAAGAATTTCTTCCTGATGTCCAACCTAAACCTCCCCTCTTCCAGTTTTAGTCCATTCCCCCTTGTCCTACCATTATCCACCAATCCATCCTACCTTTGAAAAAAAATACAGTGATGCCCCTCTTTAGAAAGGATTTGCCTCCACTGTTGACACCACTTCCTCCATGTATGTGAATACATGCCCATTTACAGCTTAGGACTGAAGCAAAACCGGTAAGATTCATCCCTGGAAAATGTGAACTGATCAAATGAACTGAGGAGCGGGATCCTAATCAGCTGAAACAAAAGAGGAGAGGAGAAGTATCATGAGTGTGCACATAGTGCAATCTGGTTTATTCTTGCAGTAGAGTAAATTAGTTTTGAAAAGAGGATTGTATTGCTAAGGAAAATATCATCTTCACTCATTCTCTCCCACAAAGCCCTTGCTCTTTTTGTATTATGCCACAAATTAGTAAGAGTTTGTATTCCCATGAATTACCAACATCTCCTGTAGGTATATGATACCTTCCTGTCTTGTCAAGTTGCACTTGTGTCTAGTTCCATTTCGGAACAAATCTAGGTCAGAACAGTTATATAAGTATATTATGCTGGCAAATGTCTCCACGTTTGGAGGGCTTCTACACATGCAAAGCCACAGAACTGCCAAGACTTACTCAAGCTTCCCCACCATTCCCCTAAACATATGCAGTTGTGCTAGCCAGAGCATGCTTTCAATAGCGTATCTTCATATAAACTTTTTCATACATACTTTTTCTTGTATGTTGGTCTTATGAAGAGGAGAAATCCTTGCCCAGCTGGTCTTTGCCAATACAATAGGTACTGTAGATCTGGCTTCATGTACAGATAAATTAAACAAATTTTTCTGGATATAGAGTGGATAATAACATTTGTAGCTTTTGTCAGCTGCGTCAAGACACTGTATTCTTAAAAGTGTTACAGTGGAGCACAAAGCATACATCTGTTTTTAAATTTTTCCAGTTTCAAAATATTGGCTATCAGGTGGTTTTTTTTTTTTTTTTCATTCTTTTACCTCTCTGTCCTAGCAAAACCAATACCAAACCTCACACTTCCCAAAAAGCAAGAACAAACCCCGTGGAAAACCCTCTGCAAGCTACCTTTTCAGACTTTGTCTTATAGGAAAAAGACTGCCAGTCTTCAATGATGGCAATCTTCATTCTGGACTGTGGGCTATGCAAACAAGTGAATTCTGGTTTAACCATAATGCCATGAATTTGCAGGAAACATGGAGAACTTAGCTTCTGTTTAAACTAAACTGCTATCGTCATGAGACAGCATTCGAAGACATTTATGCTTTATTTATTTATGAACCAAATGCTTATATTGCACAACTTTCTTCAACTCAGAATGTGGCTAGTGATGTTCAGCTTCAGAATATTTATTTTTAGTGAATAATGTGGCAATAGAACATTCTCCTGGCATTTCACCACTTCAGGTGACGTGTTTATAAATGGGAGTGATACAGTTCAAAGGAAATGTGTTACAATACTGTAAGATCTAAGATATGTTCTAAGATGGAAATTATGAAAAAAGGGAGTTGCAGGAGATTCACTCACTTGTTTATAGCAGTATGTTGTTTCATCGTTCAATATTCAGCAGTACATGTGTTGTTTGTTTTACTTCTTGTAGGAATTCCTAGCTCAGCTGCAGTTTCCTGCCTCCGTCCCTAGCTCCCTCTGCCAGTAACAGTTTGGTTAATACCGTTGATGTAATATGGGTAAAAATAAGTATCTGACCTAATTTTTCTTCACACTATATTGTCAGAATACTGCATCCATAACGCCACTCTGCAAGAGACTTTGCAGTAGGTATGCATACATCAGAGGAATGCAGAATCGAGAAGACTGGAGATAGGTCTGTGCTTGGCTAGGAGGAGCTCACACTACCCTGTCTGCAGTTATTATTCAGCAGGAGAGAGAGGAAACCATTTTTTTTCTGAGCTTAGGATCTAAAGTCTAGAAAGACTGGTTGGTTGGTAGTTGTTGAAGTTAACATGAGCCAGCAATGTGCCCTCACAGCCCAGAAAGTCAACCGCATCCTGGGCTGCATCCAAAGAAGTGCAGCCAGTAGGGCAAGGGAGGAGATCCTGACCCTCTGCTCTGCACTGGTGAGACCCCACCTGGAGTGCTGCGTCCAGATGCGGAGTCCTCAGCACAGGAGGGACGTGGACCTGTTGGTGTGCGTCCAGAAGAGGGCCACAAAAATGATCCAAAGGATGGAACAGCTCCCCCGTGAGGACAGGCTGAGAGAGTTGGGGCTGTTCAGCCTGGAGAAGAGAAGGCTCCAGGGAGACCTGACAGCGGCCTTTCAGTATCTAAAGTGGGTCTACAAGAAAGAAGGGGACAAACTCACCAGCAGGGCCTGTTGTGATAGGATATGGGGAAATGATTCTAAACTGAGAGAGGGGAGATTTAGACTGGAAAACGTTTTTTATGCTAAGGGTGGTGAAGCACTGGCACAGGTTGCCCAGAGAGGTGGTGGATCCCCCATCCCTGGATACCTTAAAGGCGAGGTTAGACAGGGCTCTGAGCAACGTGTTCCAGCTGTAGATGTCCCTGTTCACTGCAGGGGGCTTGGACTAGATGGCTTTTAAAGGTCCCTTCCAACTCAGACGATTCTATGACTCTATGATTTAGTTATTTTGAATCTTATATATTTCAATAAGCAGAATACATAGACACTGGCAGCATGTTTGATAGAAACACTAGAACAGCTCAGCACATTCAGATGATACCTGGCTCAGCATCTGCATAAGGTAAGGCTGTAAAAGGGAATCTTCCAACTCAAACTGGAAATCCTTCATGGCAGAATTGTTTTTGTTAGGAAAGACCAGCTAGTCACAAAACTGTACCTCCCCTAACCCTCCAATAACATGTCAGTTCTAATATAAACCTTCACTACAGGATATAATTTTAGCCCAAAATGACAGGACAGCAATGAAGAACCTGACGGTTGGTAGATTTTCTGTTTTCATGCCTGCTGGACTGAATCTCAAAACCTTTTCTAGCTGGTTCTGTTTTCCGTTCCACAATAAATGAGTGGGAGCTGGGTCTTCTGTAAGAGAGGGAGCTTTTCTGTAACAGGCTCTTGTATTCAAGGGCCCTAAGTGGAATGCAACCTCTTAACAATATATGCTGTTCAAATGCAAAGGAAAATTGACTCTGTGATCCAAAAAACCAAAACAGTTCGTGTGTAAGGTACTTTACAGAGACAGATCAGCAGAAAAGCTGTGACCCCACTTACTGTATTTGTGGTGAAGATCAGGCTCTAAAAAGATGAGACGAGCGGAACTTATATAGGGGCAGATGAAGGCAATAATCTCTCCATATGTTTTTCACACACACACACACTCCTTCGCTCTTCCTCTAACACATGGAAATACACGGTGGAAGAGACGTGTTTGTGTGTGTTCAGTGAGGTCTTTGTATACTTCCAGGCCTCTGTTTCTGGCTTTTTTTTTTTTTTTTTTTTTTTTTTTTTTTTGCTATAGTTATAAGTAAAATAAACCGAGAGGGAGATGTTTTTTTCTCTCTCATCTCCAAGTCAATAGCACTCTGCACTGCTAGCAGTTTAATCTGACACTGGTGCAGACAATAGGTGTAAAGAGAAATGGAATTACATTCTGCTCCCCTTTAGTTAGTCAAATTTTCAAAATTAGGTGTTAAAATGCAAAAACACTGTAAGAATGAATTAAAATGCAGAAATTGCCACTCACAGAAAGCCTGCACGATTCTAATTCTAAACAATCATTAGGAAAAAAAAAAACAACATTCTGTGTCTAACGATCTTTTTTTCAGAGAGGGGGGTGGAATGGTTAATTTGAATTACAAAAAAGCCTTGATAACCCCCCACACATCAATTTACCTGTGAACAAAAAGATTCACACAGAGAAAATGGGACTTGGGACTATTTGATAAATTACTGCAGACTGCTTGAATATTCCATTAGCAAAATAATAGCTCGTTATGGAACCCAGAAGAATGTAGTATAATTATGATAGCACCATCCCCCACACACACTATGGGGTAAGAGGAATGCAAATGTTAGAAATGATAGCTACTTAACCACAGCTTGGAGATAGGCCTGAAAACAAATGGAAGGGTTATATGATCTCAGGCATTCATAAGGATTTCTCCAATGTCAATGCCTTAAATTGCTGAATACATTCCAGCTAGCTGAAGGTCATATTATTAATAGTCATCTTTATTGTGGTAGAGTGCAAGAGCCCACAAAGGAGGTGGCCCTTTTGCAGATGCGATGTAAACAAAGAGCAGTTGAGAGCCTCTGCCCCAAAGTTCCTGCAAACTAGCACTAAGCAAACAAGGCAAAACAAAGGGCTGCTGCAGTGACACAAAATAGCGTTTTAGTCCCACATCTGGTTTTGTTTGTTTGGGGCTTGGAGGTGGAGGGGTAGTTTGGAAGCAAATGTAATGGGAAACTAACCAGAGAGCGAGATCGCAGTGGGGAGTGGGGTGAGGGGTAATCCATGATAAAAATCCTTTAAGGTTTAGCAACTTCTCTGAATATTATTGCTTCTGCAGTTGTGCCAATGACCAGAGCTCCTGGCATATATATGCAAACATGGTGTATCACTATTGCCCTGTGCCCAGTGTGCAGGATGTCTGGCATGTGGCACAAGGAATGAAAGAGGGTCTCTGTCTAATTAACTCAGCTTGACCTTGCTGCTCCTAGCTTCATAGCTTGAGCTCCTCCAGCTGGCAACCTCCATGCAGTGCCCTCAATGCTGAGTTCTGCTGTGATGCTGACATAGCCCCTCCTCTGTAGGCACTTATATGTGCATCTGAATGCAAAACAGAAGAAATACAAGATGTGTTTTTTAAGACCAGATGGTTTGAATTCAAATATATGGTTGTAAAAATTGACTAAACTGGGTTCACATTGGCTCCATCTGCATAGGAGCACCTTTCATTGTTTATGTAGGACCACTGTCTTGGTAGGGGATCATATCTGTGTTCAAGCTTTACCTCTTACTGTGCCCTACTGTTAACAGTTGGAGTCGATGTGATCTCATCTCTCTTTCTTCAGGTCAAGTTGCTGGTCAGTCATCTTGGTGTTTTTGTGGAGGTGGGAAACAAATGAAAAGAAATCTTAGAATATTTTTAAGAAGTCCTTAAAACATTAGAATCTGAAAAAAAAATGTTGAAGAACATGGAGTCAGTTGTTCTGAGATAATTTTTTTTTGACAATCCTTTCAGCTAGCTAGGTAGCTACCTATTTTAGTCCTAGACATGAAGGGTAGGAGGGAGAAGAGAGAGTGCTGTTTGCAACCACGTTAACTCAGACCCTGTGAGTTAAGGCTTTGGCTGCTTTTTATTTCACACCAACCCCACACCAGTCTTTTGGCTTTAGATACTGATCCAATGAAAACACTGGGAAGGCCATCTAATGCTGTTTGTTGGCTCCAGGATCAATTGAGTTAGAGAGCTTTAGGATTTGAGTGTCAGGTGATTTTAAAGCAGGATTCTTGGAGCTTACTAATACAGTGGCATCAAAGGTCTCTTACGGTGAATTATTGATTCTATTCCATGAGCATAGATATAGCCATATAAGCTGCACCAGGGTGAGGAATGGAGTACTCTTTCTCCACTGAAGAACTGTGTGCTTCGTTGCACTCTTCTCTATATACTTCCAAGAAGGTGAAAGAGTTAGAAAAATCATGTGAAATATTCTGTTGACTCCAAGGTTTCTACAAATCTCTGTAATGCTTCCAGTTACTGTTTTTTTTTGGGAAAAAAGAAAAAAAAAAAAAAGTCCAGAAGGCATTTACAAAAGTACTAACTACCAATATTTTAAAATAATATACAGTCTAGGACTGGCTGTGTGTCTGTGAGAATGTGTCAAAGAATAAATAGAAGTGTTCGAAGATGTGGTGTGTTCATAAATATGTAACAAATGCCCTTCTCTAACTCTCTGGGAAAAAAATAGCCATATTTCTTCAAGGCTGCATGAGTTTAGCTTCATCTGTGAGGTGCCGGAATGTTAAATCTGACATTCAATAAACCACCTAGGAAAAGCTAAACAGTGCTAATCAAGCCATTTAATCTTTTAGAGTTAAGAGCTGCAGTAGGAGAATAAAAGGTATAATTAATAACTCCAGCTGGGAAAGTAAGGCAGAGTGAAAACAGGAGCTAAGGCAAACATCTGGTCTTTGTTTCATGAAATATTTACCATGAAATCAAAACTTTTTCCCTCTCTTGTGAAATGTGCAAAATTTCCTGACTTGTAAGCCTCAACACAGAAATAATTTTGCACCTGCAAGTACAAATGAGGTGTTCATATACACCTGACCTTGCATGTGCAAATAATTGCATGCATGCGTGCGTGCCTGCCTCTTTCCCCCTGAGTTTGTCCTGCTCTAAACTCTGAAGTGATGTTAATTTTTGAAATTCTTATGAGAGAACCACCTGTTTGTTAATTCATAGTGCATCTACCCTCAAGAACAACTATGGTTTTATGTGCAGCAAGAACATGTGGCAAACCATTTTGGCTGCCTTGTGGTTAGGTAGTTTTCTTGTCTGGTTTGTCCAGCTGTTAGTATGGTGGCCTCGTGTCAAGTTGGCTACGCATCTTCATAGAACTTTCTTATGAAACAGGAATGTGTTGACCTCTTTTTATAGATGGGGATGATCTGTGATAAGGCTAAAATGAAATAGCTTGTCAAAGATCACAGAGGAAATCTTAGATGAGAGAATGATGAAACAGTTTAGGATTGTGACACATGATTTGTGGGTCATTAAAACCCCAATGAAAGATGTATAAGGTGAACTACACAGTGTGACAGCTGGAACAGGCTGAACAGATACCTGTACAGTGCCAGTGGTAACTTGTCACAGCCAGCTGTATGGCCACAACTCAGCCAGTGTTGTCAGCTCCCATTCAAGCCTTCTGTGCACTGGATTATCCTTCCCTCTCATCGCTGTTGCCATGGGAAGTCTTGCCCCTTAAATGGTTTAAAGATGTAAAGTCCTTCTACGCATTACTTCTAGAATCTGTAGCTCTCATCTTAGAAATTTTTGCTGGTAGAATATAGATTGCCAGAATACAGTCACCACTCTAGCCTAATGAAATCCTGTGGTCAGCAGAGCCCTGCAAGTTATGGAAATGCTGAACATGCCTTCCTTTCTATCTCAAAACAGCTTGTTTTGAAAGCTGTATATATGTTTGTCGCAGTCGCACAGCAGGGAAGTGTATATTGATGCTCCCTGTACAAGCTCGGCATAATCTCATGTGAAGAAGTGTAGCATTTCCACTTCAGTTTGGGTCTTGCTTGTCTGTGAAGCTGTGGGGTATGACAGGAGAAACATCATATATGACAGTGGCTGTAGAAAGATGAAAATCCAATAGCATCTGTGTTCTTGCAACCACATGTTGAACATCTGACAGAAAATGGATAATCAGTCTTATAGTTCCATCACTGGACAGAAGATGGAATCTAGACTGCAGTCAAAGTAATGAAAAAAATACTTCTGTATTTGAATAGGGGAAGTGAGGAATATATTTCTATGGCAAGTATTAAGGATCCATTGGTTTAGGAACCCTAAACATGACCACGGTTTGTGTCCCCATCTGAGAAGTCCAGCTGCAAACGATGGATGAGATGCAGCAGGAGGAAGGGAATGAGTATTCAGGGTTCAAAAGCACTGTGGTCATCATTAAAACCTGTTTGGGGATGATCCCTTGAAAGAATCTTTACTAAATGCTTGAAAGAGCGTGAAGCATACTGAACTGATCAGAGGAATCAAGACACCTCGTCCATAGCTGTGTTTTTCAATTTGTTGTGGTCTTCAAGTTTATTTTATTCTGGAACAGGATTAAAACAAAAGTATCAGCAAATCTATTTGAATTTCTAAAAACAATTATTACTAAAAACTTCACAAACATTAAAACAAAACTGGTTTGTTTTTTGGATTATAGAAAATACCAATAAAAATTATTTTCAAGAGAGAAAAATGAAACATGCTATTCTGAGTGGGTTCATTTGTAACATTTTTACCTTAGCAGATGCTTTAAAAACACTTTTTTGTTTTGCAAGGAATCTTTCTTAAAGACAAAATATATCACTTCAGGTGACCCTGTGATCCCAGATAGAAAGACATTTTGCTGAGTTTTTTCCAACAAGTTCTACTTTATTCTTCAGAGAAAGATGCCTTTGCTTTCCAAGAAAATTTGTGATGTGGTGAAATCAGATATTGCTATTGTGCTTGTGTTACTTGATTGACTTGTTATACTAATATTCAATTTTTACAAAGCAGTCCAGGTACTGATGAACATAATTTCTAAAAATAATCATGATCTGGAAAAAAACAGTCTATCTTCTCTAATTTGTCAGCCAGAATGTTATCAGGGTTAGGCATCAGCATCAAAACCTGTATTACCAGAGAATTCATGAATGAAAATGATCCATGAAGAGTTTAGTTTACACTAAAACTGATTTGGGAGAGTAAGTCAGACAGAAAGTGATTGATAATTGAGTTATAAATTCTCCATCGACCAGTAGTTACATTGTTCATCCTCTAGTGATGCAAGAGAAGAAAAGCAGAATGTACCTGGTCCATTAGAGACTTGGTTTGGTTTATGCAAGCTTTGGCTTTGACCCAAATAGTTAGCCTCAGCTGGATTTGTTCATGTGCATATTTTACATTGTTATTCGGATGCTGGATGAAATAGAATGATTTACTTTGCTTGTCAGGACTCCCAGCTAATACACAGAAAACACCAACAGCCTCAGTTGCCATACTTATTTTTCTGTAGTTATATTTCTCAATGAATGGGAAGAACCATATGTTTGAGTATATAGGAAAATAACCTCTTGCTTTTAGCTTTACAGAACTATTTCAGATAAGGGAAGGTCAGACGTACCTGAGCAAATCAGTGAATCCTGTCCTTCTGTTGACTCCAGCATTCATGGAGTTTGTGCAGTGAGCAGGACTGTGTGCTTCTGAGATTCACATGTGTGAGCATGGAAGGGCTGAAATACTGCAGGGAAGGTGAGTCTCCCTACATTACTAGCTCACCCAGTGTGCCGTAGAAACTCCTTTCTCTAAACACACAGGCTGAAGGCATACGTTGTGCCATATGCCTGGCAGAAAAGGAGCTGGAGATGCTATTCAATAGCAAGCTGAACCTGAGCCAGCAGTGTGCCCATGTATCCCTAGGGAGGTGATTCTCCCCCTGTACTTCGCACTGGTGAGTCCACATAGAATCATAGAACTGTCTGAGTTGGAAGGGACCTTTAAAAGCCATCTAGTCCAACTCCCCTGCAGTGAACAGGGACATCTACAGCTGGAACACGTTGCTCAGAGCCTTGTCCAACCTCACCTTGAAGGTCTCCAGGGATGGGGGATCCACCACCTCTCTGGGCAACCTGTGCCAGTGCTTCACCACCCTTAGCATAAAAAACTTTTTCCTCATATCTAGGCTAAATCTCCCCTCTCTCAGTTTAGAATCATTTCCCCATGTCCTATCACAACAGATCCTGCTACAGAGTCTCTCCCCTTCTTTCTTGTAGACCCACTTTAGATACTGAAAGGCAGCTATCAGGTCTCCTCGGAGCCTTCTCTTCTCCAGGCTGAACAGCCCCAACTCTCTCAGCCTGTCCTCACAGGGGAGGTGTTCCATCCCTTGGATCGTTTTTGTGGCCCTCCTCTGGACACGCACCAATAGGTCCATGTCCCTCCTGTGCTGAGGACTCCGCATCTGGACGCAGCACTCCAGGTGCTGTCTCACCAGTGCAGAGCAGAGGGTCAGGATCTCCTCCCTTGCCCTGCTGGCTGCACTTCTTTGGATGCAGCCCAGGATGCGGTTGACTTTCTGGGCTGCGAGGGCATACTGCTGATTCATGTCCGGCTTGTCATTCACCAGTACCCGCAAGTCCCTTTTGGCAGGGCTCTGCTCAATCCTTTCATCCCCCAGCTTGTACTGATAGTGGGGGTTGCCGCAACACAGTAGCAATACCTTGCACCTGGCTTTGTTGAAACTCATGATGTTAGCCTGGGCCTACTGCTCCAGCCTGTCTAGCCATCTCTGGATGGCAACCCTTCCCTCAGGTGTATCAACCACACAGCTTGGTGTCATCTGCAATCTTGCTGAGTGTGCACTTGTTCCCACTGTTGATGTCATTGATGAAGATATTGAAGAGCATATGTCCCAGAATGGACCCCTGAGGGACACCACTTGTCACTGATCTCCATCCAGACATAGAGCGACTGACTACTACTTTCTGGGCATGATCTTGCAACCTGTTCCTTATCCATTGGACAGTCTTACTATCAAGTCCACATCTTACCAGCTTAAGGAGAAGGATGTCATGGGACATTGTGTCAAAGGCCTTACTGAAGTCCAGGTGACATCAGTGGCTCTTCCCTTGCCCATTGATGCAGTTATGCCATTGTAGAAGGCCACTGGTTTGGCCAAGACCTGTGTTCAGGTTTGGGCCTCTCACTACAAGAAGGACATGGAGTTGTTCTAGCATATGCAGAGAAAAGCAATGAAGCTGGTGAAGGGACAAGAAAACAAAATGTGTGAGGACTTTCTGAGGAAATTGGGGCATGTTAGCCTGGAGGAGGCTGAAGGGAGACCTCATCACTCTCTACAACTACCTGAGAGGAGGCTGCAGTGAGGTGGATGTCAGTCTCTCAGGAACAAGTAATGGGATGCAAGGAAACAGCCTCAAGTCAATCCAGAGGAGGTTTAGATTGGATATCAGGAAGAGTTTCTTCACAGAATGGGTAGTTAGACATTGGAACAGGCTGCCCAGGGAGCTGGTGGAGTCTCCATCCCTGGAGGTATTTAGGAGATGTGTGAACGCAGCACTAAGGGATATGGCTTAGTGACGAGACATGGCAGTGTTAGGTGGATGATCAGACTTGATGATCTTAAGGGTCTTTACCCACCTAAATTATGCTATGATTCTATGATACTACGCAGACTTCAGGGTTGTGCTGATGAGTGGATCCACGATCTTTGAGAGGGCCAGATGGGCTGTGCCACAAAGGTACATTCTTTAAACAACAAGGCAGAATCAGCAAAGGTCCAAATCTCTCCCCTGCCCTTCCCCAGTCTATTCTGACATCCTGAAAAATGTTTTAGCTCAGAGAAAATATAGAGCTGCCCAGCTAAGTGAAACCACAGAGCTGGAATACCCTGTTTCTTTTTCATCCTCCCTGTCTTGTCAAAATTATTCCTCATCCTCTTTGTCTGAGGGGTAACCACAAGAAGTGAGTCTCCAAACCCACTTATTGTGCTGTCCTTACTATTTCAGAGTGGTAGCAGGCTCCATAATTGGATTATTTTCAAATTAAACAAAGCTAAAAAATGTATTCAATGAGCACATACCATCTCATTCCATCACTAGCGAGAGTTCAATCCCTTGCAATATGTACATCGTGGGCTCTCTGCACTGAATGTTTCTGCAATCTCCTTCTATTGGTCTGCACTAAATCCTGATATAGACATAGCTTGTAGACGTGGCTGAGAAACAAGCACCCTGCAAGCACTGCCAATATCAAGATTACCATTTTCATTAACAGATTCAGGGAACTTCTAATTTCCCCTGTGATTGCTGGGAAATTTCATAATTTCCAGTTGTAAAACTCATGAGGCATCAGTTTCATTTAAGAGATGCAAGTTCCAGGGTGTTTGTCATTTATGGAATATTATATTAATTTTGGTGCCTTTCAAATGAAAAAAAGATCTTCTTTTCTTTTCTTTTCTTTTCTTTTCTTTTCTTTTCTTCTATGTACTAGCCGTACTGCTTTTTTGGCAAGCTAAATTGTTTTTCAGTTTTGGACCTGCAAATTGAGGTACAGCCATTTTTCTTCTGCCCATTCCAAGTTGAAGACAGCCTAGTTTGCCTTAGCTCATGAAAGAGAGTCAGGAATCTTAAAAGGGAAGGAAAAATGTGTCTTGTTTTGAGCTCTGATGGACTACATGCAACATAGGTGGAGCTGAAGGTTTTTTGTCACCACCAGAAAAGTCCTTTTCATACTTTATGTTTGAAGAACAGATCAAAAACTCCTGTATTTTTCCATAATAATTTTTCAATGTGACATACCAAGCAAGTCTTGCATTCGCAAATTCCCTCGTTTTTCTGTAAGCTAGTATATATTGCCTAATATAGGGGCACAGCCCCTAGGCTTAAAGGTTGTCTTTTCACTGTATCCACTAAATCCTTAGCTGACTTTCTGTCAGCACAAATGCCACAGATTCTGATTAGTTGTAATCATTATGATGACGAGCCCTCTTTCTTTGTGTAGACACTTTGTTGAATGTGTCACTGAACCCCCCCCCCCCCTTTTTTTTTTTTAAGATTGCAAAAGATCCAGATGTCTGAAAGCTTTTGTTCTTACCAGCACAAGGTTATCAACAGGATCCCCTATATGAGCCCATATGTCTTCTATTGTTCTGTTCCTTGCATATTCTCTCAATTGTAGAGAGGTAGCTGAATATTAGGATTTATATATTTTTTTATATTTAGGATTTTTGTAAAAAGAGTTGTCCTGTCTAGTACATAAAGACCTCTATCCAAAAGTGATAGAAAGGAATGCTCAAAATGCCTCTATCCAAAATGCCTCTATCATCTTGTCTCTAAAGTCTTATGAGGGTGGTGCTCTATGCCAAATTTTTAGTGACCCTTGGCTTCTCTGGGATGGCAGAGCCCTGTGTCATCTTAAGGGAAGATTAATATTTCATGATAGCTTTGTTTCTAAGCAAAACATCCACAACTCTACCTGACAGTTCTTAAAAATAGCGCTTACAGTGAGCTTTCTTCTAGAGCACGTGCCAACAGTCCTGGCTCAGAATGAGCTTTACCAGCAATGACCTTGTGCTTTCACTCTTGGTTATAGCTATCAGAGTCTCTTGAGTGTGTTGGTTTGGGGTTTTGTTTGTTTGTTTGTTTGTTTGTTTGTTTGAAGGGGAGCAGGGATTATTATTTTTAAGGGCTTAGATCCTGCCAGGTCTTTTCAAGAAGCACTGAAGTGGACTCAACTGCTGCCAGGCTGCAAGAGATCTCTCAAGAGCTGCTGCCCCTCTCATCTATCATGGACTCATGATGAGTGAGGTGAACCACCTGCTTCACACACTTGCCTCATTGTGCCACAGTCTGAGACGTGCCAAAATATTGCCCTGAAGTCCTGCAGTGGAAGCTGGAAGAAACCTAGATTCCTTTGATCTGTTAGTTAGACCAGGGGAGTTCTGGTAAAAGAAAGTGTCTCAGCTAGTTCTGTAGCCTGCCTCTGAGGCATTTGGCTACAATGCTTCTCAGAGAAAAGTGTGCTTTAAGAACTCCCTGGGTACTTTAGAACGGCAGCATTTGTATGACTGGAGCTAGAACAGGCGCTAAGCTTTTGCTCTCTCCTAAAAGGGAACAATATGACAATGGCAAGCAGCTTTTGTTGTACTGCCTGTCCATCCATGCAATGTACAAAGTGCCTCTCTTCCAACTTTACAGAACTATAATGTTTCACATGACATGTATGACATAAAAATGATCCAGAATATTTGGACAATTTATGGGTTTTTATGTCATCCATAGAGTAAGTTGCTGTTACATTTGGGGAGAAAAACCCACAGATGTTGGGATGGTGGTCACTGCTAGCATCACTTACTGCTGGCAGAGTTAAAGAAGGGATCTGAGTGGAGAGAAAACAATAGCTGTGTGGCAAATCCTTTGTTAACAGAGAGATTGGACCCAGCCCAAGCTCACTTCAGTTATAGAAATACCCTTTGACTGCCATTTCACTGAGAGAGTGGTGAGGCGCTGGCACAGGCTGCCCAGAGAAGTTGTGGATGCCCCATCCCTGGCTGTGTTCAAGGCCAGGCTGGATGGGTTCCTGGGCAGTTTGATCTAGTGAGCTAGTGGCTGGCAGCCCTGCCCACAGCAGGGCAACAGCAGTAGAAGAGAGTATGAGAGACACTGCTTTAGTTGGAAACAGTTCTGTGTAACTATGTCTTCATCATCTTCAGTGGCCTTTGGGCTTCCCTTTTAGTGGTTTCTCTTGTGCCAATTGTTACCAATAGATAAAATGGTTAATGCCATAATTTGTATTATTTTGATCTTTGCTAATTGGTTTTTCTCCTAATAGGGATTTAGAGCAGTATTTAATGCTTAGGTTATTGATTAAGGAGCTCAGTGAGAGTAGACAGTAATTGGCTATGGCTATTTGTTATTTCAGGGTGGTATTTTAGGCTGTTTGGATCTGCTTGGACAATTCGTTTTGCTTTGGTTTTGCTTCAATTATGTAGGTAGCTGAAGCTGTGACTTTTGAGTGTGGGCCCTCCACTGGGATAAATGTCAATATTGTGTCCAGGAGGAATATAAGTATCTTCAGAAGACTTTTTGCTGCCTTTGTCTCCTTCCTTTTTCCTCTCTTATATACTAACATATTGTATATGATAAGGTATAAGGTAATGAACAGCAACATCTGTCATGTTTTCCAGGAACAGATTATGTATTTGAAACTTTGACCTGATAAATACTATGGAGCAGCAGATGGTTCAGAAGACTTTAATCTCTCACTTTAAAAGTTCACAGAGGTCCTTTGGTCCAAATTCTCAGTTTCCTTGCATTATTTCTTGTTTATTTTTATTGGATGGCAGTTTTTTAAGGAGTCAAAGCAAAACTATAATTTAAAACAAACAGATAAACCCACTAAGATTACCTTTTCCATTTATTTAAAACCAAGATGAGTATTAAAACAACAGCAAGAATATGTGAAAGCTGATGATCCTTAGATGCTAGCTCACACACTCTGTTCTAAAATAAATAATGAACCTTTTGTTTTGTTATGGATATTGTTGTATTGTCTGCCTGAGGTGTGCAGTGAGACAGAAGTTTGTGTATTTCTTTGGCAGATGAACTAAAGGCAATTAGTGAGTCACTTTTGACCTCATCTCAGTTTTTCTTTAGTGCAGTTCCCTTGATTGATATGTGCTTATATTATGTCACTGTGGATAGATGTTGCTTGCCTGCCCAAAACAACATTAAATGACCATGGTTGTAACTGAGAAGCAGAGCTGGGCCTGAGATGAAATCCCAAAGTGTCCCTGAAAGTTTAGGAAGCTTAAATCTTGAACCTGGCTCATTTCTTCTTAATGATTTCAGTCCAACCCCCTCATCCAAATATTATTGAACTTTGGGAATGTTTGGATGCAGTTCCAAAGCCTGTAGCTTGAATCCAGCTATATCTAGGAGGACAGATTTGTAAAACAGATGTTTTCCCACTGGAAGTGTATACATGAGCCCTATTAGCAAAACAAAAGGGGTTGTCCTGCAAAACATATCTGAAACATTCCGTAATGCACTCCATGAATAGACATGGAAAGTTTATTCTCTGGGCAGTAAGCTAATGTCTCACTCTGACTCAATTTGAGAAGATTCCAGTACGGCTGGCATCTGTCACCACATTGAAACAAAAACAGTGGCCTTAAGGAGTATCATAGAAATATATTATGTCCTATTTGACTTGAGGGAACAGTTAGGAACCAAATGAAGTATCGAGTGGTTATTCTCTCATCCAGAGGTGAAATCCAAGCCCTACAGAAATTTGTGGAATAAATCCCATTTATTTCAGTAGGGTTAGGATTTCAAGGCAGGTCTTTAACAGTGCAACAGGACTTACCTATTTTCTAGCACAGAAGATCTGGAAAATCTGTATGCGTATCAACTAAACAGTGTTTCATGAGGAAGATAATCTTATGAACCTGTTATAGCTGAATGCTGTACAGTTCAAAAACTAGGGGAATGAGTCAGAGCCTCATCACAATTGTGAGCTTTACTGATAGAAATGTGCTGCTACTTTGAGTTTCTACCATTTAATAAAATGTCAAAGAACAATTTAATATTACCAGCCTCCTCTCCTCTCCTCTCCTCTCCTCTCCTCTC
>VXAV01007346.1:22719-68721 GCA_013399715.1 Alectura lathami | reverse complement strand
CCTTTCCCTTTCCCTTTCCCTTTCCCTTTCCCTTTCCCTTTCCCTATTCTTTTACTAACAAGATAAGCCACAGCAACACATCTTCATTCACACTGAATTGGACTCTTCTGTCTTCAGCTTTTCCTAAATTTGGTATCTGAATAGACACACCAGCTATTTACACCCAGGTATTCTGGATGATCGTGAGCAATTGCCCATACTATGGCTGCAGGCATTCTCCACAGGGTTGTTACAGTTCGGTCCTCGCACAGGCTCAAAGTGTGGGCGCATCACAAAGTCAAGGCTTTGGGATGCTTGTCTGATGGTCATCCGTTGCCAGACTTCTGACAGGTAACACATTTTCTCCAGCCCTCACAAGCAATGGCATGGGCCAAAATACCTTTAAACCAATAAGCCAGAGGGATTGCTTTTGAGATTTGGTCTTGGAAAATGTTCCTTGTGGCTTGGAGAAATAGGCGGTATATATTAGCTGAAGAGATTTAAACTTTGTCGGCAGAATTAAAAACTTGGTCCCATGCTTGAATATTGCTGCGGTAAACATACCTAAAATTGCTACAATTGCAGAAAATGTTTAGATGGCTTCATGATGTTCAAACAAATTCTTCCAGGCAGATTTTGAGATCTTTTCAGGGAAAACATCTGTATTATTGGTAGATTATTAAACATACACAATACTTTTTTATCTTTGTCTTTTACATGATTTGTATTAAAGGATAAACAAGTGTATTTCCCAATATTTTTATTTTTATTACTTTAAGATAAATAATATGTACAAAAGGGAGAGCTGAAATTTGGTTTGGTAAAGCATGCAAGATGAAATTTGGAATATGACAGTCATTTTTTTCTGAGTTAAGAATACTTTTAATTTTTATGTGGATGTTCCCATTAGTTTCTCTTTTTTTGTGCTTTCAGCTCTGAAGGATCTGATACACTGTCCTGGGGTGGTAAAGCAGCAGCTTATTATCTGTCACTTTTGTTATGCAAAGAAATAATGACATTAGGTATGTTTTGAGACCTTCAGTTTTGTAGTACTTGAACTCCAGCTTATTTATGTCTTCAATAATTAGATCTTTTAACCTAGATTTCCCTAGCTTTGTTCCAGCTCATCTTGCTGTTTTCATTTTTGGTGTTTCTTTTTTATTTCCCTCTGATATTTTACTGGTTAGATTAAAGTCAGCCACTGGAGAATCCAGTGGTCTGCATAGAATGGAGTTGGTGGGAATTAATATATAACCTCAAAATACTGTGAAGGCCTTTCATAGCAATATGAGACTCTTATGCCTGACATTGCCAGAAGAGAGCTATTGTCTGCCCCTCGTTAAAAGCAGAAAAGTAGAATATCTGCAGGCATCACTGAGTAAGAATCAGCCTGATTTGTCTTTTGTTGGCGTTCTCTGTTAACACAAGAAAAGGGAAAGCTTCCCTTAAGAAATACATCTGCAACAACATCCAGTTCTTTCCTGCTTTCTTAAGTTTCTTTCCAGTCTTGCCTGCATCAGGTGAACTGGTAAACACATCCCACTTTCAGAGCTGGTAAGGACTCTTCTTGCCTTTCACCTGCCCTCCAGCCACATCTGCTCTGCACATGCTTGGCGGGTATGTGAAACTGTTGAAACACTCATACTGTGGATGCATCCATGTCAGTAAACCCGTGCTTTACGTGGTGTAGTGAAACTGCCTGATGGAGTGGAACAACTCTGGTTAAAGACTAGTGTGTGGCTGCTGCTGCACCACTGCCTGGCATGACTTTTAGGTTTGTCTGAGCTGTCTGGGCTTCCCAGCCCTTAGATGTAGGTGATGCCACAGTCTAACTGCATCTGGTTAACATCAGGGTGACATCTAGACATGCACCTTCTACTTAAGCAGTCAATGTTTCCATAGAGATTAAAAATGTCCGCTGGCCTATCTGCCTTGCTAAACTATTACATGACATTACTTCCAGTGGCTCATTTCTTTCTAGCATAGGGCTTTTTGCCTAGGGTACACTTCCCATAAATTGACCGAGAGAAGAAAGGAGGAAGTGGGGCATGGGAGATGCAGGCTGGCCAAAGAGGTCTACAAATTGATAAGCGTGAGGCACAAAGTAAGCAAACTACATATGTCAGGGAGATATTTTGGAAGCACACCCCAAAACTTTATGTTTTTAATTTTGGCCAAGATATTTCTTTTTTTGAGACATCTGAGTCTCGCACCCCTCAAGAGAAAACCAAAAGTAATCACAAAATACCAAATGAACAGAACAACATGACATGAAAAATTCAGAGAACATCTATGTACAATTTCAACTTGTTGAAGACCGACATATTTGTTGATGCCTTTCTGGACATTTTTGACCATTAGTAGTACCAGTAGATGGTGCTCAAGAATGTGTTGCACTTTCTGAAATTTTAGAATCAATAAATCTTCTAGTGATTCCAGTTCCCTGTGAATAGTTTATCTGGTGCTGTTTTAACAACCTCTTCATACATGAAAGGAATAGCTGTCCCATGCAGAGATGGAAGGAAAAAAGAAAAAAAAAAGAAGTATGACATTTAAGTGCCTTAATTTCAGTAACAGCCTCACAGTACAAGAATAGAATAGTCATTATTACTATGACGTAGATTAATAACCTCATTCCACTATATGGATCACCTAAAGAAGGAAAAGATTTTCTTGGGCTTGACCAAGGTTACACTGAAAATTTGTAAAAGAGCCAGGCATAGATACAAATCTATTTGACCCTTTGTTGTTTGTTTTAGTCATCAAATCCACAGACATTTATATGCATCTGTTACACATATAGGCAGAATCACTGTTAGTTTCATACTGTGCAATTATCAGGGCGTAGAAGGAATATAGATGAGATAGATATCTAGAAATTACAGTATTGCCTCCTTTATTTAATTAGTGAATCAAGCCAGTATTACACATTATCAAACATGGAAATATATGTGTGTGTGTGTGTTCAGTGTTATTAATGAAAAGCGTTTTCAGATATGTGTATTCCCTTTCTAAACACTGTTGTGCGACCTCAAAACATATGTAGGTCTAAACACGATATGGTGAATGTAAAGTTAATGTATTTTTATGAGGCTGCCTTTAGGAAAAAAAAAAAAAAAAAAAGTATGCAAGGAATATGGAAATAATTAAAGGATTTTTTCCATTTTAACCTGAAAAAATACACTCACTATGACTGAAGATTATCATGTGTATATGGGTGAAAACTAAAATACTTGAGAATTTGAGGATGAGTAGTACTGTCTTAATGCATCCCTTAATCAAAACTTGCTGGATAGGAGAAAGTGTTGCTTTTGCTTTTGTGCTGAATATGTTTCTGGTTTTTGCTACATCTCTTCTAAACATGACAGTCTGTGGAAGGGAAAAAAGGAAGTGTTGGTGGTATCCTAGGTTCAGTCATGAATTTTATCCAGATTTAGTACTTAAGATGGCACTGCTTGAGGAAACATGATTAATGATCTTTGCATTAATAAAAAAAGACTTTCTCAGTGGCAGAAATGCAATGTATACACTGGTGCAAATTTCAGATGACAATAACAATCGAGGCCTATCATGCTGCTTGTATCATGCAATGGCAGTTGATATATTAAAATAAAAAAAAAAAAATGTCAGGTAGAAAATATTAACTTGCTTTAAAACTTACTTTTAAGGTATTGCAGGCCTCTTCTGAAAACCTATGTTTTGTTTTCTGGAATTTTAGCGCGATGTTTTGTCCTTAGCCATTTTCCCATTCATACCTTCTGTAACTGTTTTGTAAAGCCTGGATTGTGTCTACATCAAGACTGGAATGAGCTAAGGCAAATGATCAAATTTAAATAAATATAATAATATTCTGAATGCATAGTTACTTGGGTGTTAATCAGTGTCACTGTAGCAAATAATATTCTAAGTATTGCACTGCCAGACCTTTAGGCACTGCCTAGTCTCCTACGATTTAAAGTGCATTGAAGTTTCCTTCCCCCTGCTGTTCTACTTGAGGCTTCAAAAATATTGAATCAGATATTATTTTGTCATAGAGCACTTAGATGTCTCAGCTGATGATTCCAACAATGAATTAGTAAAGGAAGTAGTAAATTTACGCCAAGCGTTGTTGTGAATGTTGGGTTTTTACTTGTTTTTACTGTAATAAAGAACCTTGGTCAAATTTCACCACATACCAATCCATTTGGCCTGGAAGCTATTGGAGCTATTTGTACTTTATGCAAAAGCATAAAAAATAATCCCTCTATCAACCCCAAATGGCACCAGGCCCTTGCTCTTCTCAGAAATTTGTGACAGAAAGCGTCATCAGAAAATGTGGGTTGTGAAGTTCAAAATGCTTTGCCTAAGACTCTCCTTATGAATCAGAGAAAGTCGTGATGAGCTCTATGATGCTTTCCTGAGATTATTAGCTCTTGGACATGTGTCTGTGCTCTCCTACTTGTACAGACGGTGTCCAGGGGCTGTTTCGTCTGAAATCTAGGGATTCTAGAAGCTGTAGTTCTAGAAAGACTGCATCTGCAGCACTTTACACCTAAACTAATATCCCCATTCAGCACTGTGCTGTAACATAGTGTTACCAGCCCCTGGAATCCCATTGCCTTGTACAGCAAAATGCACGTTTTGGAAATTAAATTCCAATTTAGATGAAAACTTGATTGTGTTTTGAGAATTGTCTCAAAGTGTGTTTTCTCATATTGGATAGATTTCTAATTTGTGTAATTTTTCTCACTATCAATTGAAATTACACATTTTATTAGTTCCAAAAATTAGTGTGCAAAAGCAAAAAGCAAACCTATGGGCAATCTAAATTAGGCATTTACAGGATGTTGTGTCTCATTCTTGTGGTATCCATGGTTCCTGGATGCAAGTGCTGTATCCATCTAATAATACTCTTGGCCCTATACTCTCCATGTGAAACCAAATGAAAAGAAACCTACCCCTAGCTAAGTCATTCAGTGTTGTGCCAAGCGTATTTCAGCTGCAAGCAGCTTTTTCCAGATCCCATATGATGAAATTTCTTCTCTTACAAAGTTGTGAAATATCAAGATCAGCAGGTATAGTAGAAAAGCAAATGGAAAAAGAAAATCTATTTTTGTAACTCCTGAACACTGTTCCCAACAATTTATTGAAATAAGATGTCATACTTGCACATGTGTCATTGCTTTCAGATGTATGGTAAAGTTGCCAAAGATATACTCAGCAGAAATTACTGTATTTTTTTCGTGGAATAAAGCCTATTTCATGCTCCTGGGCATGTTGTTTCTGTCTCCCAGCTCAGAGGAAAGAGGCTTGATGCAGTCATATTTGCCATGAGTTGGTCTTGCTAGTTTTACACCTTGCTTTTTTTTAAAATCCTGATTTCTTCTGTGAACATTGTTTTAGTCCTGTTCCCTATCTGATATTGGACTCTCATGACTGATGTAGAAGCAGCAAACAACATGCTATAGTGGGAGAAAAGACTTTTTCAGTGCTTTTAGCAATGTGACCTTAAGTATTGATTTATAGCCTGCTGCAGTGCTCTAGTGCAAAAGGGAACTGTGGTAATTAAGTTAGTATCTGTGCTTTCTAAAATAGTGCTGAGCTGCAACAAAAAGAGACCCTTTATTTTTCCTCTCTGCCTTTCAGCGAATGCAGATGCAGGCAGTGCCCTCTGACCTTGCTCAGCTTTCCCCAGCTGCAGATTATTTTTCTCTCTCTGTGCCTTTAGGTGCTGATGGATGGAGGAGGACGCATTAATTCTTGTGCCTGACTTTGTTTTCTAGTGCAGGCAATGGAGCAAATTTTTGCACTTGTACCTGACTTTTGAGATATTGTGTGTCCTCTGTGGCTGAAAAAAAAGAACAATGGCCAAGGAAACATAGGCAGTATTAGAAAATTCAGCAGGGTGGGTGGTCATGAAGTGGCTCAGACTTGAAAGCAAAACCTTTTGCATGAAAATTCCCACTTCACAGCATGACACATTATTCTGAAACTCATGTATAAGGTAACAGGGTAAGCACAATGAAAAATCTTTTTTTGTGTTCCATTACAGTCATTAGAGAAATAGGCCACAAAAGGTAATGACAATAACACTGAATACCTTGAAGTAAGCATGTAAATCACATGCTAATGTATGCAAATTAGAGCAGCATGTTCAATGTCCATAAAACTACAAAATATAACTAATTAATGGTAGGTAAGTTTCTTCATTTTATATTCGTGGAATTACAGGAGAGGCAGTATATTTTTATAATTGTATAACATTGGCCCTAGGCAATGCATCAAACATTCAGTTTCTCTCCTCTGGCAAATTTGTCCAGTACACTGGAAGTAATTGCCTTTCCACTTCCTCACCCAAGGACTTACTCTGAGATTGAGCTCTGAAATAAAAGCAAAACAAAGCAAAAATGGCTCCTGGTTTTACGATTAGTTCCTTGTGGAAGTAGTTCTTATTAATGTTAACATAATCTCTGTTCAGCAAAGTACCTACATATGTTTGGCAATCTTGGCATATCTAAATGGACTTAATGACTGAATACTCAGATGTGTATAAGCTTTGCACTGCCCAGTTTTTTAGGCTCCCAATGCCTGGAGAGGGGAAAATAGAACACCCGAGAAAAGGTTTAGCAAAAGCAGCAAACAACATGGAGCTATGTAACTCATCCAGGCAGGAAGATGGAAGGAGATGGTGGGTTAAGCCCTGCTTCTGAAAGACACTGACAATATTAGCAGATGCAAGCTCCTCTGCCCACATTCCTGACTGGTCTGAAAGCTGTGTCTACCTCATGCCTGGAAAAAAAAAAAAAAAAAAAAAAACTTAAANAAAAAAAAAAAAAAAAAAAAAAAAAAGCTGTAAGCTAAGTTTTATGGAAAGATAGGTATTTGAAGGTACACTTATATTTCCTTACAAACCATGAGTATTAGTGGGTGCAAACACTTTGGAAGCTCTTCCTCTGAGCTCCCTCCCACTGTAAAGGAGGTGCAATTTGAAGGAGCTCTCTGTCTGTGTGCCACAGGGCTGCGGACATGCCAACCTCCTCTGCAGGTTCACGGCAAGAAGCTCTGTGGAGCTCAGCCTCTTCCCAGAGTTTCAAGAGACATCTGAGCCATCTTCTAGGTAGAACAGGAATTGGGAAGTACCTTGTGCTTATTTATAGGTATATGTGTGTGTGTGTGTGTGTGTGTGTGTATATATATTTATATATATATTTATTTATATATATATATGTAGTCTACAACTGTTTGGCAGAGCAGCTGATCTTTGATCAGTTTGAGGCAAATGCTTACTTTGCACTTCATGCCAAAATTAACCTAAGTGTTAAACACGTGTGTAAGTGTTTTCCTGATTTAAGATGGGTTTCAGGGTCAAGGCTCTAAAGAGGACAAATGAGTGTAGCTGTTTCAGATGCAAGAAAATGGAGACTGGCAGAAAAGAGCCACTACAAAGAGGAAAAAGTATATGAAATGCTGTAAGGAGTTTTGAGCAGAAGAAGGAAGAAGATTGGTGATAAAAGTGACAGGATTATGGGGCAAGCAAAATATGAAAATAAATATCAGAATAATAACAAGCAAAAAAAAAAAAGAATGAAATGAATGAAACATTCAAATGACTTGTGAAAAGCAAGTAGTGAATAGGAAATAAAAAATGAAAACAGAAAGTGGAAATAGAGGCTACTGGAATGTTAATTTAAGGCTGAATTTCTTCTCAAATTTATGATCTAAATCACAACGTGCTTGACTGATATGCACAAATTCAGTTTCTGCTCTTATTTGTACTCATACTGCCTCATATTTTGGTGTGCTTATACATGCTAGGGAGTTTCAGGAAAATGTGCTGAGAAGGATCATATTGCAGGGGCTCACAATTGCAGGAGTGCAGAGCTTTATTTTCTGTGGAATAAAGAAATAATTGGGAAGGGTCTGAGGAATAATTTTGCTCAAGAGCAAGAGTTTCAGTATTAGTAAGGCACGTTTCAGGCTATTGAGAAACTGCAACTGCCTTGCTGCCGCTGGGCATTGGTGCCTGTCACAGGCAGCACTGTGTGGAGGGCTGCTGATTCAGCATGTGATGTGCAGAGGGCTTGAGCTGACGTAACCTGGTGACAGCTGTGAAAGGTCTTTAATGATATATGTACTGCAGTTTGATAGAAGAGAGAAGAGTGAGAGAGAGGAGTAGGATTTGACCGTAGCTGCCTTCAATAAAACATTCTAGTACTGAGACTGTTCTAATGTCTTCAGACAGCTTCAGGCTGGTCAGGGTTATTTATATCAGTTACTTACATCAGAGGCAACCTGGAATTAAAACTTACTTTCTCTCCATTCCTGTCATTTTCACCCTAAACTAGAAGTATTAGAAAATTCAAAGGTCCTTACCCACGCTGTGACCATTAACATGGTTGTTTTCCTCATTTTCCTCCCCACTCCTGCCTTCCCCTGCTTTCTCGTGCTATGTATCTTGGACAGAGCACAGCAAATCTAAAAATGATGGCCTTGTTTCTTTTGCTTTTTTGGCCCTGCACAGGCTCAATACCTGCACAAGAAGGGAGCAGGATCAGCTTGGGAAAGAAAACAAAAAGGCTTCTGCCAAAATAATAATCATAATATTAGCACAGAGATGTATGGAGACATTTTTGGCACCCAGAGCAAATGCTACCCACTCTCTCCCCTCCCTCTGTGACCCCATGTCTTTTTAGCTTTCTGTTGCCTACCAAATTGTCTGCTGCCCCTGCTCACCTCTCCATGCCACTGACTACCTCCTTTGTGCTGCGTTTGCTCCTTGGTGGTGGTGGTGGTGGCAGAAGCATCTAAAGGGACTTGGCCAGATCAAGCGTGTTACACCTAAATCTCTTTGTGTGTGTACTCATGTGAGCATGATATTCCTGTGAACTTGGAAAGTGCTTCAAGGGCCTGACACAGTTTTCTTGATCTTGATCTCACCCATTTTGAGAGAGTAGGAGGGGAAAACGAGGGAGAGAGAGGGGGAATGCTGCTCTTGGCAGAAGATACAGGCAATTGGCTGCTTCATGGTTTTGCCTTGATGTGTGTTTAAAAAACAGCCTCAAATTTGGCATACAGAGATTTTTCCCACTTGTTTTATTTCTAAATATTCTTCAAAAGCTTCCACGGGATATAGAATATTGCTTTGATCAGGCAAACATAATTTGGCAGAATATGAATTGAAGCCGGTATTAACTAGAAACTTCAGCACAATTTTTTAATTTCAGGTTTGATTTCAAATTTTCTCTAGCCTATAGACAATGGAAAAATACAACAATTTCCCTTGTGGATCATGTTATTTTGCTGATGAGGCTTGAATTTTCAGAAGATGGGAAAAAAGGGAGTGAAGAAAATATTATCAAACTTGCTTCTTCAGCAAAATACAAGGATGACCGAAAGGCTGAATATATGCAGGGAGTGTTCCCTAGCCTAAGGTAATTTGGAAAAGATTCACAGCTTGATTTTCTTTCAGATAAAACCCCTAATATTTGCATTTAGTTCTAATCATAATCTAAACTTTTTGAACTATTGACATTTGTAAAATTTTGTGGAAAAGTCCAGATACAGGCTGTCATGTGATTCACAGTGCTTCCTGTTTCTTCTCAGTCATAAAATATACCCTGACGGTAGCCTTTGTCACACTGCTTAGGACATTTATGATCTCATTTGGAGCCTAGAATGTAAGCACATTCTTTTTTTCTTCCATTAGTGCTGGTTTTTGAGTATTCCTGTGACCCAAATTCCATTAAAGTTCAATAACCAAAAAGCCTCAACACCTAAACAAACTTTGATTGTGACCCAGAACGTCTGAATCATGAACAGAGTTCATATGCTTGGTACAGCATTTAATTCAGTTCTCTTTGCCCCGCAGGGTGTTTTACTGCAGTTTCCCAGCTGCTCTGGGAGTCCATGTGGAAGATTTGCCTCACAGAATGGTTCTGCTCTCTTATTTGACAATGTCAACATTGTAGTTGATGTGTTGCCCGCTCTTTTGATTCCATCACACCAGTCAGATAATGGTCATAGGCTGCTGTAGTCAACAAGATGCTGTTCCTTCCTACTGCAGTCCTAGAGGCAGATGAAATAGAAAGACAACAGTTTTAGTAAAGGATTTTGGATCCTGGATCTCATGTCTTCAGCCTAGAGTTCATAAACATCAGGGAAAGGAAGAGTTCAAAATTTTAGTGCATTTTTTTCTAAAACAGTTTTTTTATATGGGATAGTTTACTTATCTGTGACATCAGCCAGTAAATGACCATGATGAGTTCATGTAAAGCCACGTTATTATTGTGTACAGTGTTACAAAGCATGACCAGCAGTAACTAGAGAACTGTAGGTCTGCTCCTGCTAGAGCTGTAAGAAAGAAGAACAAGGTAGGAGAGCACTGATAATAGAAGTGGACCAGCCCTAGAAAAATTCTCAGATGCTTCTTAAGTAAGAAAACAAGAGTTTTGATGTGTCAGCCAGTGGAATGTAAGTCACTGACCTCAGCTGACGAAGAATCAGGCTCAGGTAAAAATCTCTGGCAGAGCAACAGTGGAGAGGTGCTGTCCACCCCGTAAGATTTTTGTGAGCCTCCAAGCAAGCATGTTCACATTACAAGGGACTGCCTCAAGCATGTGTCCCAGCAGTCCTCTGCCACAGACCTTCCAGGAACAAGCCCCAAACCTAGTTCTTCGCTGTCGTAACAGCCTGTAGATGCTCAGCTGCCTCACATCACCTGTGTCCTACAGTGCCCTGCTGATCGCCTTGGCCAGTGTGCAGCCTGCGGCCTGGGAGGGCAGTACAGGGAACATTGCCAGGTGCTCTGCCTGGGGGAAAAACGAACCCACTGCACAACTGCCAGTGCTTCCCATAGGCCACATTCATGCAGAGGCATATTCAAAACTAACACCCTCAGCAAATACTCCATGTCAGAAAACAGTTTGACCTTGTGTCATGTCTCCTGCAGGTGGGAGCAGGTTGTCCTCCAAACACGGAAAAAACAGAGAGCAGGAAGCTAATTCCAGACATAAAAACCACCTTCGTGGCCCTTTACAGCAGGTTCTGCACAAGCCTAGACAGGAAAGTGCATCCATTTCTGGGCTGCCATCCTAATCTTCTCTAGATTTATCCCACAGCAGTGTAGCATCGACAAGTCCACCATTATTTTCATCCTGGAGGTCTGCGATGTCATGTGCTTGTGATCTGACTGAGACAAGTCGGATTGTCCAGGCGGTGCTGCAGCAATGGAGAAGCCCAGCTGCACCAGGGCCATAAGCAGGACAGTGTTTTCTGTTTGGTGCTCAGCAGAAGGGAATTCATGCTAACAACTGTCATTTCACCACATCAGGACTTTTCTGGTCATGAGCACCACCTTGTGCTTTCCAATTTCGGGTGCAGGCCATAGACAGTGGGTGTGCACAGCATGCCTCCCAGCTGAGTCCATCCTATAGAGGAAAGTGAATGCTGCCTGGGAACACGAGTGGTGCAGGGCATCCCATGTAGGCTGGTAGGATACATGATGGCAGGTGGAGGATGCTGTAGGCAGTGGTGCCTGACAAGGGGGTGTGCGGTGGGGACACTTTGGTAGTGCTGTGAGAGCTAGGTGCTCCTGCTGTTTGCCACATGATGTTGCAGCCAGGGGAATGCAGGCAAGCATTTGATCATGAATCAAAGCAGCATGGGTGCTCAGACCCCAAAACTGCTGCCCAAGGTGCTTTATTAGGATGATGTTGACACAGGCAGCTGTTTGTCCACAGTGGGCAGTAAATAGTGCTTTCAACAATACTTGCACTTGGGCTTTCTGCAGTGGGAGCTGTATCCACATTTAAAAGCCAAAAATATGTCACAGAAAAGCTCTAGTCCCCCCTACCCATCCCGTTCCACTCCCCCACCCCAACCCCAGTTTTAAGCCACAGTGACCTCAGAGAGCACGAGACTGTTTTTTATTTATTTTTTAATCTTTGTGAAAGGAGTCTTGTTTGCTTGCTGGCCCTTATACACCAAGGCACTGTTGTGTTACTTAAAATTGTAAATTATGTCTGCTTAAGAAAATGTCAGTGTTTTGTAAAACAGAATAACAGAACTGGAAAAGACTTGGCTGTGCTGTTTGTTACACAAGTGGCAGGCAGGCAGAATGATGCATTCATCATTATGAGCAGATTCAAGGAGACTAATGACTGCTATACAATATAGCTTCAGTTCTTTCAAGTAACATGATAGTTGTTTCTTTGCTCGCCAGCAAGATTATCCGAGCACTGTTAATGCTCAGGCACTGACGTATAGAGGAACCATCAATATGGGGCTGTGCCTACCAACAATAACTCCCTGCCCCTGCTTACTAATTAAAATGACCTTTCCAACAAAAAAGAGGATTGTAAGATAAATACAGCTTTAGGAAAGGGATATGATTTCTCTAGAGACATCATTTTACGTATTTCTTGTATATTGCCTGTGAGTTCTCCAGAAGTTGTTCAGCATTAGGATAGGAATAAGTTATGATGAGTGGTTTTTGTTGCCAGCCTTTGATAGCTTGCTAGCAGTCTGTCTCATGCTAGATAGTTCTGGTAAATGTTTGACAACCATGTTGCTTCCAGCATAGGTACTCAATACAAAACCCAGATCCTCTAAGCAAAGTGAATTAAGAGGAAAAAAGAAGCAATTCTTCTACTTCACCACTGTCACCTGTCCTCAAAGAAAACCCTCCTCTCCCATCCTATACACCTTAAGGTAGTTACTGTATCTCAAAGTACCAATAACAAAAAGCAACTGGAACTTTGCTATCTGTCTATTTTGTGTGGAATGATACAAAAACACTGAGGGGCTTAGACCCAGAGCATTAGAGCCCTTTGCATCATGAAATGCCACAGGAAAATGGACTAAACATCTGGACTGTTTCCCTGTAGTTGCAAGAGCCTCTGGCTTGGCTATGATTCACCTTAAATATCCAGATGAAATGAGAAGAGGTGCACTGACTTTGTAATGGCTGCTTTGTATATTTTTGTTTGTCCACTTGTTTGGAAATACTGCTTACTGCTTCTGCTCTGCTCCTCGAGGGAGGTGCTGCAATTCCTGTGTTTTTTTACCAAACATTGAGGTTAGGCTCTGCTCTTCAGTGGTGTCATTTTGGAAGCCCGTAAGTGAGGTTTCAGCCACAAGAAAATGAAAAAAGATTACATTTATATATATGTTTTCTTACTAAACAGGGAAAAAACTAACAGAGGGCTGCAAACTGGATTTGTCTCTGTGGGTGGACCATGCTTGATGTGAAACATGTTTACCAGACTTCTTTCCCATGAGAATCAAATTTTTTCCCATCTGACATCCAGGTTTCTCGTCAGTGGAACTCTGCAAATCTGTTATTCCAGACACCATTTTGGTGACTCAGAGTTCTGGCCCTTCAGAGGTAACACGCCTGAACTCCCATCGCCCTTTTGCCTTTCACACTTGGCCACTGACACTTGCCTGGGGCACCAAGGAGTAAATTTCTGGGCTCTCTTTATGTAGACAGAGGTTTTGAAAACTTAAAGTTTTCAGAACAGACTGAAGGTCCCGGATGTGTCCTGCAAGTGATGAAAAAGGGGAAAGGAGCCTGATTTTTGTAGAGCGGCTAGTAATTATTCTTGAAATTCAGACCTCCTTTGAAACCTCAGATTCAGACGAGGTGTCCTAAAATACACCTGAAAACTTTGGCCGTATCTTTGTCTCAAGCTGACACTAATGGGGACAGCAATACAATATTTTTTTCCTAAATATTCTTCCAAGCCAGAATAGATTCATCTCTAGGACCAAGTTGGCAACTTTTGATTTCCAGGTGAATGGGAAGGTGTATGTTTTTTATGAGTATCTGATAAATTAATAGCAATTACTGTCAACCGTACCAAATCTCCCTGAAAGCATGGCTTTTGGATGTATTGTAAAAAACAAGAAAAACATCTCTGGCAAACAGACACCATTAGCTGTGATCTTCAGAGGCTGCAGAGTGAGGTTCACCTACCCCCAAAACGTGAGTTCCCCAGCCCTGACCAGAATGGACCAAGTTTTCTGCTAGATTTGCTCACGTGCGGCTGAGGCCTGATAATCTCAGATTTCAGCTAAGCCAAAGCTCTTTAACTTGTTTTACTCTGCTAGGTCACAATAATAGATAAATAAACAATTCAGCTCATTGCACCTTACTATTTTAGCAGAATTGGGTTGGGTTGGTGCTTCATGAGACACAGTCACAGCTGCTGAAGAAAAGGCTGTTAGTGTTTCAAGAGAAGGTGGTGCTTCTCAACCAACATTTGAGCATGGAGTTTGTACTGAAAAAGAGGAAAATAAGGTGCTTGCTATTTGTGTTTGTTTGCATTCCAAGGTCATTTCTACATTCTGGGGGGCCTCGTTTCAACTGTAGTTGCATCTTTAAGTTCACTTTTCTGTGCCTTTTCGATGTATGCTGAACACCTGTCATCTGTAAGGTGCTCGTACCAGTAAGAACACTGCTGAACAGCTGCTGCCTTCCCTCCCAGAGGTGGGTCCGTTGTATGGGGGAAGAAAGCCCTGATACTGCTTGGATACTGTCTGAACATTTTCCCCACCTCCACACACACGTGTATATGTGCACACTCACATATATAGCTTACAGTGGGATTCCAGGCAGATTAAATGTTATGTTTAGTTTATAAGCATATTTATACTGTTTACATACAAACAAGTTTCCTTAAACTCATGGTTGTAATTCTTTAAACAAAACTGAAGACTATGGCTGAGCCTGCAGATTTATTATGTATTTAGGATTATATTTAGGCAGGACTGCATTTTTCTGATCTTACTTACTTCTTCACTTTGCAAACTGTGCTGAAGGAACCAGACCACAAGAGCTAAAAGATATTTCTCAAAACAGAAGTTGTCTTCTAAAATTTTCAAAATTAAATAAAACTAAATAATAATAAAATAAAACTAAAAGTACATAAAATAAAAATAAATAGAATGTTTTGTCCTACATTTTTACACAGCTTTACTGGTCATTATTTTGGTCCTCCTTCCATTCCTCACTGTGATATAGGAAGACATAAATATCTTTCATTTTAGATGTGAGAATGAAATAGCTCATATTGCAGCAGCTAGCTTTTAGCTTCTCATTTCTGCTCCAACCTCACTTTCTTGCCTCTGCAATTGGGCATTTCTGTTAACGGACTGAGAATTCTTCATGGTTAATTGTTCTGCGGTACACTCCCCGTGTTCATTGAGCCTGTCCTCTAGTAACAGAACTTAGGATCAGATGGCCGTGTGGATGCTGACTTCATTCCTCCACTAAAACACCGTGCTTTATCTGGCTAAGGGTGGGATTTCCAAGGCAGCTTAAGAGGGTTAGGTGGCCGAGTCTTGCCAAGATTCATCATACAGCACCTTGGAAAAAATCACACCTTAAACCTCAAGTTGGATGGAAATCTGCTCTCAGGGAAAAGGAGGACCCTGGGAGGCTAAGTCTGATTTAAATTCTTGACTGAAGGTGGCCCTGTTCAAAGTGTTGTTTTGAATATAGACAGCCCAAGACCACGAAAAGCCAATAAAGGGACAGGACACAAGTGCCGAAGAAAAGGTTCATACTTGGTTTTCTGACCGCTGTGCTAAAAGCAATGAGAGCTTATTTCTTTCCTCTCCCCCTCCAGTAATGCCTCACCTTCAAATAGCTGGTGGAGGATTTTAGGAAGGATGCATAGGATTTGCTTGGAAAAAGAGAATTAACATGGTAATTGTTGGAATTGGACTAGGATCCTCCCTGCCTCTCTATAGAATCATACAGGTTGTAAAAGACCTCTAAGATCATCTACTCCAACCGTCAACCCAACACCACCATGCCCACAAATCATGTCCCTGAGTGCCACATCTACACATTTCTTGAACACCTCCAGGGAAGGAGACGCCACCACCTCCCTGGGCACCTTGTTCCAATGCCTGACCACTCTCTCAGATAAGAAGTTTTCCCTAACATCCAACCTGAACCTGCCCTGGCACAGCTTGAGGCCGTCACTGTTACCTGGGAGAAGAGGCCGACCCCCACCCCACTGCAGCCTCCTTTCAGGTAGCTGTAGAGAGCAGTAAGGTCTCCCCTCAGCCTCCTCTTCCCCAGACTGAACAGCCCCAGTTCCTCAGCCGCTCCCCATCAGTCTTGTGCTCCAGGCCCTTCACCAGCTTCGTTGCCCTTCTTTGGACACACTCCAGGGCCTCGATGCCCTTGTAGTGAGGGGCCCAAAACTGAACACAGCACTTGAGGTGTGACCTCACCAGTGCCGAGAACAGGGGGACGATCTATCTATCTCTCTGTCTGTCCGATAGGTATCCCCTTAGAGAGACCAGAGAGATCCCTTGTGGCAGTGAACATTTTTGAAAAAGAGGGTCCACAAAAATAAATATCCATTGATTAAAGTCAGGTGATCAGATGCTTGCAGTATGCACATATGTTTGTGGTTTGCTTTTATTTTTTAAGATGCATTGGCCTCAGCTCTAAGGGTGGAAAGTACATAAAGAATTTTAATTGCCACTCCTTCTCAAAATCACATTCTTGAGCAAACCTGGCTTACTGGGAGATTAGTTTAATGTATAGACATAAAAACAAAACATGGTTTTCCAAAGTTTGTCTTTGGAATATGCTTGGCAAGCATGTTCTACTGTTTTCATTCTTTCCAGATCAGCATCCCACTGCTATCCCAGCAATCCCACCACAGCTGAGGAAAACTAAAGCTTAAAATACAGGCGTTATGCCAAAGAGCCATATTCAGCCACCAGCCTGAACAGGAGGCGATGCCAATTTGCCCTGTTTGGTGGGAGTCTTGGAGAAGGCTTGCAATTTAAGGCAGGACAGGTGCTCTTCTTTAGTGACACAAGGAGCTGCTGGAGGTGCTGCTCCTCTCATTTTCCTTGGCATGGCTCTGGCCCCAGAGGGAGCAGGAGAACAGGAACCAAGGTGGGAAGAGAGGGACCCTGCCTGGCTCTGTGCTTGTGCTCCTGGCCCTGGGGATATTCCTGGCTGCTCTTGACATTTTTGAAAGCAGCCTTTTCCTGCTGGTTCTTTTAATATCTGTACTTCCTCTGGAGTCTTACCTATGTGCCTCTCTGGGCTGTTTTCACAATGCTCTGAGTTATCCTGCTCAGAAAGTAGTTGTGTCAGTTTCACTTATTAGAAATCTCTCAAAAAGCTGAACTGGTAAATATTTTTACCAGCCCCAGCATCCAAGTGAGCAGCAGCCACTTTCTGCCTGTCCCATCTGCAGCAGTGACAGCTGCTTGTGAGATAAGGAGCGATCTGTGAAGTCCTTGTTGCGCTTTGGAGAAACACGATCGATCATCCTGGTCCGAGGACACACAGAGCATTTGCCAGCAACGTCTTGCTGGTCTTTGTGGACTTTGGCGGGAGGGAGACAAGCATGAGCAGTGAGAGATAAAGGCCATTCAGTGACAGAACAAGTCTCACAGGGCCCTGTGTTTTTCTAGCGAGCTGATCTGCCCATCCAGCCTCACGTGGAGCCAAGCTCCTGGTATGCTGCATTGGAGCTGGTGCTCCTGCACATAATGGCGAGGCTGTGTGTGTGTGACGCACAGGTGTTTGGGCTTATAGCCGCTCCCCATCCATGGCTGGGATTTNTTTTTTTTTTTTTTTTTTTTTTGAAGGGATTATGAACAGTTGTTTCACAGAAAGAGAGAAAACACTGTGTGGAGGCACAGAGCCTGCCCTTGATGTTCTCATTACCTGGCTGGCCTACCACATCCTCTGATGTAAGTCGTGGGGCAGATGTGTGCAACACTGGACCCTTTGTCCTGCCACGGGCACTTGATGCAGGGTCGTTGGAGGATTCCCTTGCTCCACACTGCCGGTGCCTTGGTTCTGATGACCGTACTGCCTGTACATGGAAACCCTCCTAGAGCTTCCTGCAGCCTGGTGGGGGATGCAGCATTGTTCCTTGGGCATCCTCTGCTGGTCCTCTTCACATGGGTGCATCTGTATTTTCTTTGCATCCTGTACCAGCTGCCACACCAGAGCCTTATCCTCTCTGTAGGACTGGAAATGACTTCTAAGCCCCCTGCAGCCCATTATGCCAGCCTGCATTTCCCTGTCTTGCCCCGTTTCCTGGCTGTCATCCCCACTCCACACATCTGTGAACAGCTGAGGAACAGCTGCAGAGGTGGAAGGGATGCACCAGATGCTGCTGACAGAGAGAGGAGGGACGGAGAACTGCTGAGCGTCTGCCAAGACAGAAGCAGTGCAGAGAAATTTTATCGTAACGTCACAGCAAGAACTATGTGAAAAAATGTCATTTGAACCTTTTTAAAATGAGCCCTGTTACTATGAGTATGTTGCTTTTTTTTTTTTTTTTTTTTTTTTTTCATCCTTTTTTTTTTTTTTTTTTTTTTTTTTCCAGACTCTATAGTTTCTTGTTTCATTTGGAATTACCTTTCCATATATACCCATACAAATACATTTTTGGGCAACTTTACAGTTTCTGAAGAACTTACTGATCTTCAGCCATGACACAGGCTTGGACTGCTGCCCCCAGGTCTTGTTTCCTGAGTCAAGAGCCTGGAAAACATGAGACCATCCTTCCAGACCCAAAGTTTTCATCAGCTCTGCAGTCATGAAATTATCCATCAGTCTGCCTCGCTGGTCAGTTAACCAGGCAAATATGAGCACCATTCACCCAAAGAGTCTTGTGCCCATTCATTGTGTCAACTCACAAGCCTGCATTTGCCTTAGGAGGGCACTCAATTGCAATTTATTGCAATCCAGAAAGCAAGCACGGAGATTTGTCATCGTTCCTTTTAGCTCTAATTAAGGCTGGATTTCTTCAGTCCAGGCAGATTAGTGAATCAGTACAAAATGGTTTTAGGTCACAAGGGTAAGACGTGGCAAAATTTAGGCTGCACACCCAGCTCTGCCACTCTCTGGCTCTATGAAACCAATCCTGTGTTCCCAGCTCTTGAAAGCACAGTGTCTTCGAAATGAAGACAATTTTTTTTTAGTAGAGGTCATATAGTAACCTGTGATGTCAGCTGAGACATTCTAGGTATTAGATCAATAGGAATCAATATTAATGTGAGGGCTGAGAGATGAGGAAGAGATGGCCTGGAAGCAGTGATAATTTTTTGGATGAATTCTTAGCGTATCTATTCATTTTGGAAAAATTATAGCTAACTCTGGTCTTCATTCATCTATAGTCTCTGCTGCCACTGTTTCCATAGTCGATTTAGTTTTGTGGGGGTTCAAGGACTGCCTGTGTTAAACAGTATTTGTAACAGTGTCAGACAGTGATGACAAGGTTGGAGGCATATATGGGAGGACGTTTTTTCACTCTTTCTTCAGAGACCTTATGCTTGTAAACTGGAGAAGAGGAAAAAGATGAAAGGAAGAATAAACATGGTCTGGACTGAGATTTTTGCATATGAAATTTTTCTCCCTCCAGTTAGCCGAGTGTCCGGTGATGTCATGTTTGAATTGCATTAAAGGAACACTGATCAGAAAATGCTTTTGTAAGGTCCTCGTTCTGGAGGCTAATCCAGCAGAGATAAACATCCCTAAGATAACATAAGTATCTTCTCTAATATTTATACAACTGGTTTCTTAGCATTTTGATCCTGTAGTGGTAGTGCTTTTGCATTGCTACTCTTTCTTCTTTACCATATATTCTATCATATGATCTCCTACATTTTATACTCCTTTAGTGAGTGTATATGTGTGCATACACATGTATGCATATATATATGTTTATTTGTATATGAAGACAGACTGACAGAATTGAGATTGTTCAGTTGAGAGAGTTACGTGGGGAGACCTTACAGCAGCCTTCCAATACTAAAAGGGAGCTACAGGAAAGCTGGGGAGGGACACTTCTGTCAGAGAGTGTAGTGACAGGATAAAGGGTGATGGCTTTAAATGAAAAGGGTAGATTTCATTTGTATATTAGGAAGAAATTGTACTATGAACGTGGTGAGGCACTGGCACAGACTGCCCAAGAGAACCTGTGGATGCTCCATCCCTGGAGGTGTTCAAGGCCAGGTTGGATGGGGCTCTGGGCAGCCTGATCTGAGATGTCCCTTCCCATGGCAGAGGGGTTGAAATGGGATGGTCTGTAAGGTTCCTTCCAACTCAAGCCATTCTGTGACTCTGTGACAGTTCTGTGATTCTGTACACACACAGTTATATACATTCCTAGATATGTATATATGTGTGTATATACACATTACAGAAACATACATGTATTTCATGAATATAAATAGAGCATTAACTGACACTTGTATCTGTTTGGCCATGGGTTCTGTAATTCCTTGGACAACATTTTTATTGAGCTTCATTCCAGCTTGGTGAACTCCTGGCATTGGCTCATAGGAGGCACAGAGCTGCCGGTGGCTGGACATTCACTCCATTGTCTGAATTATGCCAGTGGGCTCAGCAGGTCCTTGTCTTGTGCTGCCATAGGTGACCCATTGCTCCTTCTTGCTGTGCTCCTCAGTGCTCCGGCACGCTGTGCACTTCTTCTCTAGATCTGTAGAAACAGAAGGAGCTGTAATATCCAGCACATCTCATTTTGTACGGCTGGATGTGTATGGAATAACTTTTCAAAAAAAACAGAGATAAAACACTTGTGATTCAGAGTTAGATTTCTGTTCACTACAGAAAGATTTATTGTTGTCGTTGCTGCTGTTATTTGCATTTTAGGTGGTGCAACCTGGTAACTCCATTTATCTGGCTAGACATGTACAAAAACCTTCTGCTAGATATTGTACAAATACATAAAAGATAGCTTCTGCTCCAAATAGCTCACATAAATTTTGCAAACCTAACTCATTCAGCAAGTTTTTTGAAATTCTTCTGAAGAGGAATGCTGTTGGTGTTGTAGGATCAATAATTTTCCAGAATCATGGAGTTGATGCTCAGTATGGAAGATATGTATTTTTAAAAGGCAGAAGAGACAACACACATTTTCTTCCTTTTCATAATTCCTTCTTCTTGTGCCATTGTTTTCTAAATTTTTTTTTTCTGATCGTCTGTTTCCTTTAAAACATTATCCTCTTCTCCATAACCACCTACCCTTTCAGCCTGAACCTATGTCTTCTGTAATCTCAGCAAAGACAGAGTATTTATGATGTGATAGGTGTAAAGTGAGATGCAAACTGTCAACATGTGAATCCCTTCTATTTTGTGCTCAGAGCAATGAAAGGTAAATCTTGCCTGACACTGAGAAAGCGCTCCTTCCCCTCCTGCTTGAAAGCTGCAATGCATCCTAGGAAGCGGGATGCATAGCTCTGTCTTCTCAGTTTTGTTAGATGATTTTGGAAAGGAGCCAACGGACCTGGAGGTGGGCAACAAGAAACATGGCATTGCTCACAGCACTTTCTTCTTGCTCCACTGGAATGCCTTATTTTCTGGTTTTGGCTCCTGCATTGGAGTATACCAGCTTTGTAGGATTTCCTGTGTCTGCATGTTGCTTCTTTGGGAAAGCCAGAGGAGGATTCTATGTGTGCATGAGTGCTTTCAGTTAGTAGCTCCCATGAAAAGGATATATAGTCCCAAATTAAAAACTTGCCTCTGAAAATAACAGACTTAGCAACACAGTGTTTACATAGCCTCTGCTCAAGAAAGGACTGCTAGACTCCTGTCCAGAGAAAGAACACCAGACCAAAAAGAACAAGCAATTCCACAGAAGTACAGGATTTTAAGTATGCAAGGTTTTTCATTTGTACATAAGGAAAGAGACACCATATAGTGCAACCCTAAAGATGCACCTTAGTAAGTAAAGCCAGCTAATTTTGTGGGGAAGGAGAGCCCCACTTTCACATTCAGCTCCCCTTGTACTGCCCTTCCATTCAAAAACACCACACTGAGGAAGATCACTTAGGGAAAAAAAAAACGCTTTGTAGAAGTGTCTATGTTTTAGTATGGTTTGATATAATGCTGCTTTTTACTATTATAGTGGTATATATCCTCATGCATAATTACAGAAATATAAGTTCAATAAATATTAAGTAAATTACATACATAATTTATGGAGATTACATGAATGTTTGCTACCCAAACTCAAAACTTGCAGATGCCTTTGAAGATGACAAGAACAAGGCTATGTCAGTACTAAGCTTCTTACCTTATAGATATCCAGAAGTAAAGCAAAGGAAAAATAAAGAGGAGACATGCAAAACAGCCTCAAAATTAATATGAAATAAAAATGAAACAGTTTTTAAAGCATGCCAGGAATTTGGACAGGAAGAACTCAATGGAAGAGTTTTTCTCACAGACAGGTCTGCAAAACACCACTTGACACCCCCATTCCCCCTTCAAAATTGCATCATCTAATTGCCTAGCTCATCCCATGGCCTGAGGGGAACAATTTAAGATGAATAGATCAATATTTATGCTTTTACACACACACACAAAAATGTGCATCTTTCGTGCATTTGCCTGCTGGCAGGTAGTTCAGATTGGGAAGCATTGTGTAAGACCGCTTTGGGTTCAGGCTGCCAAGAGGCAGGACGTTTGCAAGGGTAAAGGGTAAGGCTGTGTGCACAAAGACACTGTCACTACACAACCGATGGAAAGTGCTGATGGATTTCCAAACATGAGTGGGGCCAGCGGGTTGCAAAACTCAAGAGAAGACACATTTAAATTAATATTTACATCCTTAAATTGAAATGGCTTTATTTCCAGCTATTCTGTTGATCTACAGCTCCTGTAGATTGATTTCTCTATTAATTCCCTTCACCCATGCCAGTTTTTTTCCTTAGACTTACCAATTTTCATAGCTTAAAGGTGAATATACATCTACAACTAATCTACCCACTTAAGGTTGTCACCATTAAGACGCTTGTAGTGCTTTCTCTCAAGTGTCAGCCAACAATACTTTAGGAACCTGTAGGAAATGCTGACTTTGTAATACCGGCCAGCACAAGTTTCCACTGCAATATAAAGGACCTGAGTACCTGAATAACTCAGTCAGCACAGGTCAGACTTGTATAAATGACATAAAAATCACAAATAACAACAACAGGATGATTTTTGCTTTTCTGATTAAAATTGTTCACCACTTATGTTGATGTTATCAATTGACTTAGATTTACCCTGGCACATGAAACAATGAAAAAAGCAAATACTGCAGTAGGCCAATATTAGTTTTAAAATGTTAGGTGATGTCTCCAGAAGCAAATAGCAAAACATATTCTTTAAAACGAGTTGAAATAATTGTATTCAGAGTATGCAGAAAAATCATCAACAATTGCTGCTTTATGAAGAATGTCTAGTGATTTCTGACCCCTAGTGCTCAGCCTTTCACATGAAGAGCCCTGTTGAAGCAGAGAAAATTGCACTGTGCTTTTAAGTGCACAAGCAGGGAATTACAATGCATTAGTACATCAGGGCTTTATGTGCCTGTAAGATTAGAAGTGTGCTCAGCCCATGCCGAATGAGGTGCTCACTGGCTTTTCTTCTATTTTGAGAATGGACTGTTTCAAAAGAGAATTCTATTTAATTGTTCATTTCTCTTTGCAAGCTTTGATAGACTCTGTCATGGCTCATCTTTTCTTTTTTCCCTTGCACAATACAGTATACGCACAGTATATTTAGGCTGTCCTACAGTAAGAAATGAGGTATAATATTCTAATAGAAACTAATGTGGCACTAATGCTTTTTACCCCAGGAGACTCTTTCTCAGAAAAAAAAAAAAAAGAAAATTTCATATCAGTCTTCGTACAGTTCACATATGTAGAGCGATGACAATCCTCAGGTCTCAATAGTGCAGACTTAAACCTCTGGTTTTTATTTGCATTACAGACAACGAACAGGGAAAATGGTAGGGTAAAGGGAAAAAAAGAAGGAACTGAAAACTTGTCTGGCTCAGAATGATGAGATTAAATGCAAGAATGTTATGCTTGTTTAATACTGCTGTATAGAGAAAATATTTCTCTTGCTTCTTTTGTCATGCTACCAAAAAGAATGTGTTTATCTTCTGAAGCCTTTTGCAAAAACTGCTTTGCTATTGGGTATGTGGATTTAATGTAATTGGACGAGGATTTTAGACTTAAGATCAGGACCACCTGGAAATCCAGAAGCTGATATGCATAAATGTATCTCAGTGATGTCCAGCTTGATTTCATTTTAGCTGTCGTTATTTCTAATCCAGCCATTTCAGTTCAGAATATGGTCAGATCAAGCCCGCTTCATCTTCTCTCTTTTTCTTACCGATGAGTCTTTCTTTCTTTGCCCTGAATCAAAAGTCCCATTCAGCCTGCAGCCATATGTGAGCAATCACAGCTTGACACAGGGTACTAATAACACCTACTCCAGCCATCTCCCCTTAAATTGGAGCACTGCCATTGAAGTGTAATGGCGATTGCTCTGGCTTATGTCACTTGCACGTGATCAGCAGCGGGCACTGCAGGAGAAGGAGCGAGAGCCGCTCCGGGCTGCCAGCAGAGGAGGTGAGGCCATTTGGAAAGGCAGCGAGATCAGAGATCGAGGCTCAGCCTGATTTCGTAAGTGGCCCTAATGTGCTCCGTAAGGATGGATCGGCAGAAACAGTCTGACTCAGGCCCCAGACTAACATTTGTTTTCATTTTTCGGAGGCTTCACGACACACAGGGGTCATTGAACTGTTCCTGCTAGAGCTATTTAGCATTCATGGTCTGGAGGAAAATAAAGCCCTAACTGGTGACCTTTCATTAGAGTGGAGCACACAGGGGGTTAGAGGTGAGGGGGGGGAAAAAGGGGGAAAAGTGTTATTCTCCCTCTGAAAATAAGTGGTTCCTGTTCACGGTGCAGGTCTGGCTTGCCGTTATTACAGGACTGTGTTTACTAACAGGGAAAGGAGTCTGAGCGTGCTGTGAAGCTGCATTTGCTTTTCTGAATGGTTAATTTCCCTTGAGTGTGGGCACAGTAACCCCTTCCTCTGGGGTTACACTCACTAAGAAGAGCCGCAGTATGGCCCACTGGGATGAGCACCATGCTGAGGAGCAGCTCAGCTCCCACTCAGCTAGGCTGGGATTTTGGATGGTGACACCAGCATTTCCCCACATCCAAATGGTTTTCACTTTATTTACATTGACCTTGTTCTAAGATCTTTTTTTTTTGCTGAGAAGAAGAGATTGGTTTTGTTTTTCCACTAAGATGCATTCGCTCCCTCTGAGAAAACATGGAATGGTTTCACATAGCATTATTAAAATAAATACAATCCATAAATCCTGGTCAGCGCTGTCTGCAGCTCCCCACCGGGCATGGGGAGGAGTGAGTAGCCCTGCAACTCCTTCTGCAGCCAGCAGCAGTTTCAGAACACTTCATGTGCATGATGCATGCCACCTGACTACTGCAACAAAAGGCCTGATTTTCCACTGTCTTCCTCAGCCCAGGAATTGATAGCAATGTGAATTGTCCATAGATGAAGGTAGCACCACAGACTGCGGTGGACTGGCAGACTAAGGAAAGCACTGTACAAAATTAAACCCTCAGCCAAGAAATACCTCGCTATACCTGGATGCGGTTAGGTATTTAGGCACAGATCCAGGCAGCCCAGGGCAGATATCCAGGGGAATTTAAACCTGCAGCCTGCTGCTAGAAATCTTTTGCCAAAGTGAATCTCGCCTAAACCAATCAGAATGCCATTCCTGATGGCTCCTCTCCTTTTCCAGAGCTGTTTTGCATGTGTTTGGGCGGTTGGTTTTGTGTAGCTGGAGCTCAAAAAAACTTGTGGATTAGGTAAAAATACATAAACTGTGTTTGACAAAAGAACATTTGGCTGGAGCCAGAGCTGCAGCCTGCTGCCAAGCTCTGCAGAGAGAGAGGGATTGGTGCGTGTTCCCCCAGCCTCAGTGGTGCTCCTCTGCTTCTGCTGACGCAGCTGTACCGAGTGATCGATAAGCCTCGCCTGTGGTGTGTAGAAAACTTCCAGTTAGAACAGCTTAAAGAAACAGCAGATTTGTTATATAACTACTTGGTTGTTATATTTAGGATATTCAAACTTTGAAAGCTTAATTCTTCCTCTAAATTTGTTAATTATGTACCATTGTTGCCTTCCTTCTTTTGGTGACCAAAGTAATCAGCCAGAAGAGAAGAAATTTTGAAGTCCATATCTGGGTGTAGCATGAAAATTTCACTCTGGTAAGATCACACTGTTATGTTGTGCAATCAAGAACAAAAGCAAAACAGTGTGATTTATGTAACTATTCCCGCTGAGAACTGTGAATTATAAATATATCCACACTTGGGTTATAACTCAGCTGAAGTTTGCTGAGGGTGAAAAATTTTATTCTGCAAATTCTTGCACCGGGGAACTTGAGTTTGGAAGGATTCAGATGAAATAATCATGAAAGGTTCACAGAAATATTCACCAAGAAATTAACTTTGAATTAGAATAACTTTATGAAACAAATTACCCCTTCTGAGCTGTAGCAGAGTGCAGAAAAGACCCGGCGGATGCTGAGCTGTATTTGCGTGGGTGACACTAGCAGAAAGGCTGCTGTGTGGCTGCAGGGCCTGCACCAACAGCAGCGAAGCCTGTAAGCACTGAAAGCTGTGCTAAGGATGCGTGTGTGCTTGTGGAGTTTAACTTCTGCTGTCAAATCCTCCTTACTACTGCGAGGCTGTGGGCCTGCAGGTATGAGAAGAGATGAGAAGTCGATATTCATGAAAAATACATGGCACAAAGTGAAGAGAGGCTCGCACACTGCTGTAAGCAGGGAGGCTGTATAAACCTTGCCTCTGGAGGAGAAAATGTAAAAGAAACTACAGATAAGTGCTTCTGCAAAGAGCACTGCTGATTACATCCTACCTTCAATACATTTGTTCTGCTCAGCCTCTGTTGCCTGTTTTCAGCTGTGGTTTCACCTGTGTGACTCTAACAAATAACACCATTGTTACACTGCATAAATAATTCAGAAATGGTGTAAGAAAGCAGGAATTTAGAAGCAATATTTCCCAAGGCCTGGCCTCACTATTAAAACAGGTGAGGCATGTTCTTAATTGGGTTCCCAAAACCACATTCTTGAAGTGTTACTCCCTCCCTTAGAGAGAGTAACATTAGCAAAGCTTTTCTGAATCACACCTAGCTGTGAAGGGTAATTAGCCTTCTCATTACTTAGGTTGGGAAGTAAACCCCTAACAAAATTGGCTCCATGGCTGAAAGAAGCTGGATGGTTGAAGCAGAATCTTATCTTAGCCAATGTAGCTACTTCTGTTGGTACTTTGGGACTATGGTGAATACAAGCTGATTTTTTAAAAATTACTTCCCCCCCACCTTGGAAGTGTAGCAAAGCAAGTTGCTTTATGTTTGCTGTGATCACACAGATAGCTATCACAGGTTAATCTGAGCTGTGCAAATGTGACTGTGAAAGAAGACAGGATGCTTATGTGTCCTTTTTTTTCAGGAAAAGAGGAAATGCCAGAAAGGGGAAAGGAAAAACCAGAAATGTAGGGAAACTTTGAAATATTTTTCCTTATTTTGTGCTTAATTGTTTCTTTACTTCATTAAGAATACAAAAGTCTGCTGCTTTATTTACCTAAATATACATTGTAACAGATATTAGAGCATTTATAAGATAAATTCAAACCAATAAATTTTGAATGGCTTTACCAAATGCTGAAGATGGTTCTTCCCTACACACCAGTGTTGCTGAGTATACTCGTTACCTGTTGACGAATTCCTAAGATGAGAAGAAAAAAATAACATTGCCAATAGAAAGTGAAAGTGTTACTGTTATGAAAACAGAACCCAAGTGTGTGTACCCTTCAAAGTGCAGATGAGAACTAAGTAGGGTCTTTAGTTATGTCAGCAGTGTCCATGGGCTTGTGTCTCCTCTCCACCAAGAAAAATTCAGGACTTTTGGTCCTCACTATGAGTTTCCAAGAATTATCACAGTTCCTCAGTCAGGCCCAGTCAGGGTCCAAAGCCTACACCATCCTCTTCTTCTTGTGTTGTTTTAATATCCTTCTTTTACACCATGTCTGTCTTATTTTATTCTCTCTTACCAGCACAGATTTTGCCCCAGTCCTATCCCCAGCCCTAACCTTGCTAGAGATGTAAAACTTAGAAATGCTGCAAGTTTGGAAAGCAAATGTTTTTCTTGGAAAGTATGAAGGGAGGAAGGGGTGTAAGGAGATGTTCAGAAAAACTAGCCATTTAGGGAAAAATTCCAGTATCTTTATAAACATTACTTTAAACATTCTTTCACTGCTCATTCTGAGGCAGAGTATTTCATATAAAAGCCTCCTTTTTTCTCCCCAATTTTTCCCTACTAGACCCATGGAAAGAAACCTTCCAACATGAACTTTTTTCTGTATATGTTTCCAGGATTTTTCTCTCAGACCCTGAAGTTTCTAAACATGTTTTAGGCATTGGACTTCTATACGTGTAGGCAGCACAACATGTAAAAGTCTGAGTCACCTGAGGGAGCAGCTGTATCCATGATGTGGGAAGAAAACTGTTTCTTCCTGTATGAATGTGGGTTGAGCTATACCAGACTGCTTTGGACTTAGAAATAGACTGATGTGCCCAAAAAGCGCTCCTGTGTTTTTTTTTTTGTTGTTGTTGTTTGTTTGCTTGTTGTTTTTGTTTTGTTTTTCCCCAGTTCTATCAGCTGATCTGTTCATAGGTGTTGCTCTATCCTATGTACTTTTCTGCATTTATCTCCTTAGACCCTCTCTGCTCTAAGATCTGTGCAAGGCTTTGTGACAGATGCGATGGAGGCTTGTTCGTCAAGGGCTGTTTGGCTTGTTCCTCTACAACAAACCATTGCTGTTCAGCTCACCCTCCAACCATGAAAGCAGATAGTGGGAATAGAGGCAGACAAACTTAGTGTGGGCATTCACATGCATCCTGAACAAGCAACTCATCTTGCCCTCCTTCATCTTGCCTGTGATTTGAAAAGAAAACCTGCAGTGATTTGGTGGGGTGGGTAGGTGTTCTGGTATATTTGTAGGTGTCTGTGAATGTGTTCATGCAGACATGGTATCCAGCTGAATGGAGCTGAGTGTAGACACGGAGCACGGTCCTCACACCCAACAGAAAATGCTGGTAGGCTTTTTCTTTACCTGCTATTTAAGGCTTTGCCGTATTTCCCTCAGTGTCTCTCAAAACTGACAGTGCAATCCTTTACCTGATGGCTGATAGCCCTGGCTTATGTGGCAGGGATGTGGGCTCACACAGATCCTCCTGCAGCCTGAACATTTAGCTGTGCTGTCAGGGGTTCGTGATAATGAAGAGATTCAGGACAGGAATCTGTCAGCCCACGAGCACAGAGTCATGCTGCCAACCATGATACACATGGCACACTGGAAACTTGGGAACTAGCAGAGGGAATGCTATTCTCCCCCGCCCTATTACACACACGTACATGGATATGCATACAGGCATGTAGATACAGTGGTAGCTGGCTGTATGTGTAAGGGAGAATAGATACGGACAATAATAAATACGTATGCAACAGAATGCAGACTGAAGCATTGTGTTCCCAAACATCTTGGGCTTTCTAATAACTTCTGACAAAAAAGCAAAGCATAGACACTGAAAATGGTTTATATGTGTAACTTTATTTTATGTATTAACCTGCACTTTTGCTAAGCCAATGTTTATATGCTTCTAAAGAAAAAATGATTTATTGATTCAAGATTTTGAAAGCTCAGTACTCCAACAACTGCATTAGAGGAGTAAAAAAGACACCTTCAAAGCAACATATGATGTTTTGAATGACTGCAGATCTAGCTTCCCTGCCTGCATTCCCTTTTTTCTGAAAGGTTTATATGTTTCCTTGGGACACATGGGCCAATAAATCGGAACAATTGAGCCTTTGATGTGGGGAGCAGCCAGTGAAATGCAGCCAAGCAGCAGCCGTGTCCAGAGGAGGTCAGTCAGCTGGGAGCAGCTAGCATGATCCAGGCTGGATGATGGGCCTGGCAAATGCTGGGTAGCAAGAGAATGGTAACACTCGTTTACAGCATTTTGTCAGGGTGCAAATCAAATCGTTTGACCAGCAGCAAAGCTCTTTGTTGCCCTCTGCAGGGACAGAAATCAGGAACCTTACTCATCAGATACTGAAAAGAAAGTAAGAGGAAAAGAGGGGAGGGAAAGGTGACCAAAGGAGTCCTGAAAGAATATAGATTCATAGCAGTAAATCTTGATGCATTTCTCATTCTTTAAGAGCCCTTCCATTATTCAGTGATTTACACAGCAGGCTGTATTTTAAAGAACTGACATTTTTAATGTTTTAGAAAGGTAAGGGTTTTCCACTCAAGAAAAAGTGTGTCCATTTTTTCGTAAGTCTTTTTTGTGATTTTTTTTTTTTTTTCCCCTAGAGGAGATAGTTAAAGCAAGCACCAACTTTCCAGCAAAAACTATACTATGTCTGTGTATCTCAAATGCATATTGAGTATCATAATGCTACTAAGAGTTGATTAATTTCTGCATCAGACATAAAGATGCTTAACTTAGTAAACCCAGTGCAGGAAAAAAAAATAAGTCTAGAGGGTGACTAGAAGGAAGGTTCTGATCTGATTTTTCTCAAAGGATCCCTAGAAATGAAATAATTTATTCTACTTTATTATCATTATTTTTAAATAGCAAAGTAGCTGAAATAACTAAAAGGCAGAAGGAAAATCATTAGGCAGACAGCAAAAATAGAACTAGAACTCCATTAGCAAAGCACCTTTCTTTGCTGTCTCAGCTTTTCAAGGCTGATGGGATGACAGCTTCTTGTTTAAGTTTCCACAGATATCTTTTCAGGTGCATAACCCATGAACTTATAACTGAGGTACATGCATTATACATGCATTCATAAGTGAACATTGATCAGTCTTTGGAATGCTTGATAATGAACTCATGCTTCTTAGGTTCCTTGAATATTAACACCATGTTACAAAATCAAGTATATTCAGATATACCCTGTGTTTTATGGGGTATTTCTGGCTTCTGCTGTTCAAAGACCTCAGATCATATAATATGTGCTGAATAAGAAATCAAGTAGCTAGCTTCAGGTGCTGGGGTGGGGGCTTTGTTTTGATGCATTAATCCACCATGTTATATATTTGCCATGTAATTCCACCCTGGAACATACAGAGGGGAAAAAACGTAATAAATGGAGGAAAAAATCCTGTACTGCCAGGCTTACATTTTATTTTTTGACCGATCCTACACCCTTGGCAACAAACTACAGAGCTCCCACTGCCTTCAGTGGATGCATACTAGGAGAGCAGAAGAGGGATGCTGACTGCTTAGNAAGCTTTGTTTTTTTTTTTTTTTTTTTTTTTTGACATGTTTCAATGGTGAGGTTGAAAACACTCCACTGCTTACCAGCTAGGCTGCTGGTGCATACCTCCTTGCACACCCTCCGCACTGCGGGCAGGACACCTCACCCTCTCTCACAGGGTTAACTGGCCACAGGCTCTCTCCCTTCCTACCCTTAATAAACACTCCCCTGGTCCATCTGTCCTGAGGTGCTCCCTGCATCCGCAGGGGAGCAGAGGATGGGATGAGAGCCTGATGGCTACTGCTGCTCGGAGCAGGGAGCCGTGGCAGGGCCTGCAGGCCCCAGCCCAGCTTTCTGTGCTCTAGGCAGCAAGCACAGCTGAGGCATTTGGGTGGCACTTTCTTCCCAAACGGCTGCTTCTGGGTTCCTGTGGGAAGGAGAGTAGGCGGGGAGGAAGTGCTTTATTGGCCAGATCTGGCACGCTGGCTGCCAGTTTGTATAAATGTGTAAGAATGGCCTTCTCGCTCAGACCACAGGGCCCCAGGGAGCAGTATCCCAGCTCTGACGGTAGCTGAGAACAGACGTGTCAGGAAGGTTACAAGGACGGGCAGGCGTACAGCGGTGCTTTCCCGATATGCCTTCCCCTGCCTCCAGAGGTCTGTGGCTCAGGGACTTCCTGCAGCAGAGGCGATGCTGTTGTGCTTAAATAGCCCTTGGTTCGTTTCTCTCACATTATCTTGTCTAATCATTTTTTGGAGCTGTGAGAGATTTTGGCATCCACAACATCCTGTGGCAATGAATTTTCATAGTGTAATGGGTTAAAAAAAAAGGTGTTTCCTTTTGTTTGTTTTAAATCTGCCACCTGTTAACTTCATTTGGTGTCCCCTGAATCCCATATAGTGACTAGCAGTGAATGCTCAATCCCTGTGCACTTTCTCTATGGCGTTCTTGATTACCCAGACCTCTGTGCAGGTCCCTTCCAGTTCCCTGTTCCTTTTAGGGAAGCTGTCCCTTACCAAGTGGTATGGGCCTTGCAAATAGTCTTAACATCACTGTTGAAGAAAATGATGGATGCTTTAAAAATCTAACATCTGCTGCGTGTCTCCCAAATATTTGTCTTTTCTCCATTTCTTGAGTAATTAAGCTTATCGTACTCCAGGTAGCATCAGTTGGGAGTCTTCTGCTGTCCTGAATTTATTGCCGGCTAATTACAAATGCATAACTATAACATGGCATATTTTACAAACATATAAAAATTATGAACATAGACCTGATCTGTCCCTCCAGTGGCCAATTTTTCTCCCATTCAGGTCACCCTCAGTAATGATAAATGAAATGAAAAAAGCTCATTTCATTTTTTTAATATGTGAAATATCTCTGAAGTTGAACATGAAGCAAGTAGCAATTGCATGCAATATATGCTGCGAGGGAACACTATGTTTGATGTGTCTTCTGTGTTTTTAATCAATACTATATACAGGGCTGCAAGTGACAGAGAGAGGTGAACTTGATAAATTGCTGGTTATACAAGGTGAACAGAAATATCAGGACCTACAAAACTGTAGAAAAGATTGGCTGAGAGGGGGAGGACATCCGAATAGTTGGCTGGCTTCTCTTCAGCTTAAAACTGCTGCTCAGTCCCTGAAGTTGCCAGCTTGTCTTTTTGATGGCTTGGCAGGGTTCTGTCGGGAAATGTGCAAATTGCAGCTTGTGGAAATGGGAAAATGTCAGAAACTAGACTAATGTGGAAGAAGAGCGTCTAACCTCACAAAATCAGTTTTTAACCTGAAACTGCCATGCCTGGTTAAGGAGAAGGATTGGTTTCTTGTAACTTTAATCACATTTGAAGTAGTTAGCCTATTAAGCCTTGTTTATTCCATGATTCTATTAGCAGCTTTGATCCATGTCTGCAGCTCTTCCCCACATTAGAGGATGTGTAACATGTGTGGCTGCACAAAAAGTGGGAGGAAACCTTTTGCTCAGTGCGGCAATAAAATAGCTGCCTCACGTGTGGGTCAGGGAGGGTGATGAAGCACTATCCAGCTCTGAGCATATGTGCCCTTGGTAAAACGACAGCAACCTTTTGAAGGGAAGATCGGCAGAGGAAGTAAACAAACACTGCTTGGCTGGATCTGACAGTCACACCTCTTAAATAACAGTCCTGAGAGAAACATTTTCACTCAGCTAGTGGTCAGGGGAAGGAGAAGTATCCCGGTTTTGGTTGGGTCAGAAATACTGCAAGTACAGGAATATACAGGAGACTTTGATATTCTATTGTCACTTTCAGGCAAAGCCTGAAAGGTCAGAGGTATGGGGAACCTGCAAAGGGAACTAGACTGAACTTTTGATCTAAACTATTTGTCCCTTCTTTGATTTTATTTCTACCAAACCCATAGGTATCAAATTTATAAGGGCGTTTGTCTTTTTTTTTTTTTTTCCACTTCCTGTGGTTAATCTGCCATGGTAGAGTTGAAGGGTTCTGCTGGCACTGTACAAGCTCAAGTTTAATGCCAATTAAATATTCTTTAGGTGGTTGAAAAAGTGATTTGGATTCCAATTATCTCATTTCATGGTGAATATACTTATTCTCGTTCTTCATTCAATCACTCAACAGTCTTAAAAGCCTGTTGCAGCAATGCAAATTACTTCTGCTGTTCCCCTTGCAGTTCTGCAGGAGACAGGCAATCTTCCTGTTAACCATTTCTCCCATGCAATGCAAGTACAGGTTTGTAAGCATAGGTCTGTAGCTAATACAGTTACATTGCCAGATTCTTCTCTAATTTTTAAATCCTAGTCTGTCCTGCCAATCTGAATGCATCCTGACACTGGAGTTCAAGGTTAGGTTTTGTGCTGCAATTCTTTCCCCACAACCAGGCTCCTCCTTCATGTGTCTTTCTGGCTAAGCGCTTAACATACAAATTCACAGTTAATGAATCATTTTTCTACCGGGTTTCAAAGTGGGTGAGAACTGGTCCTGATCCTCAAGAGCCTGCAGTTTAGTTTCTCAGTTACCTCATCTGTGATGTGGGTGGACAACACTTCCAAGGGTGCAAATATATCTCAGCCCAAGGCTGCTAGTTATCCTCTTGGGTCCTGTTGCATCCACAGCTCATCTGTGAGTCTGCTGGCAATAAGCCTTATGAAGTCTTATGGCTCGGTAAGCGTTTATGCTACTCCACAGTACTGTCTGTCACTTTCCTCAGCAAATTCACAAATGGAGTGACTTCTATCTTGGCTTTCATCTCTTCAACCGTTCAGATCTTTGTCTTCCTTTCTTCTTTGCTCTCCTTCCTGTCCTTGCACCACCTCCATAATTTTCCTGTTCTTTATTTTCAGCAGTTAGTTAACATTCTTTAGTTTACATCTGAACTCATTCACATATAGCATTACAAGCCCTAGAACTAACCCTTCAAGGTGAAAGAAATGCTGGACCAAGGTAGGTATCATGAAAACAGAATAGTGAGGGACATCAATTTTTTTAAATTGAATTCTTGCTTTGAAGCTGAAGTATCCCAGAGTACACACTTCACCTCCAACAGATGCTAAGCTGTTCTTAAAAGGCTCTACTGAAGAGGCTCCACAGTCTCCCCACATGGTCCACTTCTCACTCTCCTCATAACTGGATTTTTTTTTTTTTTTGCTAGTATCTTTCATGCAAATAAAACCAATGCCTCTTTTCTGTTGACTTGAACAGCTGGCCACCATCTGCTTTATAAAATCTTTTATTGATATGAAGACTTCCCATCTGCTGTATGCCCACCTAGTCGATTCTTGGTTTTGGAAGATGTTACAATACTGACTTATTCTTCCTTGTAACAGCATCATGTTAGCATCTGTAGCATGGAGCTATCCTTTGGAAGAAGAAGGTGTGGAGGGAAGAAGGTTGGCCATGTAAGCATCACGTGTCTGGAGAGTTTGTGTACTTATTTGTTTCTGAGAACCTATACAGAAAGTCATTCTTCTAATTAGAATTTTGAATATTACTAGCCAACAGACTGGTCTTTTTCTGGTACTTTTGGGGGATTGTGTGCTTCTATTCTGATAGAATTGGTCAATTTTGCTGTGGCTGTGTTACTTTTATATAAAACTCTACCTTCAGAAAAGAAGTCCATTGTCATAAAGCTGATATCATGTTCATAACAAATTTGTTGGTGAAAGTTCTCATCAAGTTGGCTTTGGACGTACCTACTGCCTTCCTCAGCAGGGCTCAGGAAGAGGGAGCCAGTCTCTTTAGTAGTGCACAGTGAGAGGACAAGAAGAAATGGTCATAAGTTAAAATAAGAGAGGTTCAGGCTGGATATAAGGATAAATTATTTCTCCATGAGGACAGACAAGAAGTGGAACCAGAAGTCTGGGGAGACTGTGCAATCTGCATCCTTGGAGGCTTTCAACACCTACCTGGATAAAGACCTGAGCAATGTGGACTGATCTTGCAGCTGACCCTGCATTGGGTAAGAGGTTAGACTGCAGACCCCTAAGGTTCCTTCCAGCCAGAATGGGTCTGTGATCTTGTGATTCTGTGACTCAGACATGAAACCAGGACAGAGAGACAAACAAAGGTTTCTGACGAGTTTAGTGAACCTCCCTTGTCACTCAGTATTCAGCGATCAATGCTCTCTAAACTCTAATTTTGCATAAACAGCAGAATTGTCCTATATTCTGTAGATTATGCCATAATCTCAGTAATTCGTTATCAGATTCTATGGTCCTATGTGCTGTGGGACCTGCAAAATGGGGTGGTCATTGTCTGGTGTTAGCAAGTAGGGAACACAGAGGCTGGATCTAGCCAGTTGGATGTGAGCACTGTTGTAATCAAAACCACTTTAATCTTGTCACGGTGAACTGAAAAGCATCTAAGGCTCTGTTTTTGTCAAGGGAGGTATGACTCAGAACCTGCTCAAACAAGGAAGCAACTCTACCTCCAGAAGTTGGATGCTTGCTGAAATGTCCATAATGTCACTCGTTTACACTAGAGTCCTTGAAAAGTATCCTTTTTTTTTTAAAGGAGCTTACAGGCAGGACAGGGACCGACTTTTTACACAGGTGGATAATGGTAGGACAAGGGGGAATGGGCTAAAACTGAAAGAGGGGAGGTTTAGGTTGAACATCAGGAAGAAATTCTTCCCTGAGAGAGTGGTGAGGTGCTGGAACAGGCTGCCCAGAGAAGCTGTGGCTGCCCCATCCCTGGCTGTGTTCAAGGCCAGGCTGGATGGGTTCCTGGGCAGTTTGATCTAGTGAGCTAGTGGCTGGCAGCCCTGTCCAGGGCAGGGGGGTTGGAACTAGATGATCTCTGAGGTCCCTTCCAACCCAAGCCATTCTATGATTCTACCAGGGGAAAAAAAAAACCCACAATGTTATGATTATACCTTGGTACATCCTGGTGCAATAAGAGACTTGGCAAACCTTTCTCTGCAGGTCCACACCAAGTCAGCTTTGTGGACTATTCTTCTTCCAGTCATGATTTAAAAGGAAAGCTTTTCCACCCATCACACAAAAACTCCTGGTTCTTTTTGCAAATAAGGTGAAGCATCTTGAACAGTGTGGATCTGCTCAGTAATTTCAGAGTAAATAGTGATAGCTCTTCACTCCTATCACTCATTATTTTCTAGGAAATTAGTCAGAAAAGAAATGCACTGCAGCCTTTTCTTAAACAAAAATATTAATCATATTCAAATTTTCTTTTTTAAATAATAATAATAAAACATTTGATCTGGCTCCAGTCACTAGAATAAGTCCCTGTGTCTATTTGGGTGTTCTTGGTCTCTGGTGGTCATCTGTCTTCCTTGTTAAATATCTTGTACCTTCAACATTTTAATTTCCTGCTGTTCTGCTGGTGAAAAGGTATAGGCAATGAAGTGGCCGTTACATACACTCTAACAGATGCAATTGTGTGTGCTTATCGACACTGAGCTGTGGATGTGAGGGGACCCTCACTGTGGTCTCTCTCTCATCCTCATGTTTTGTTGCGTGTGCCCTTGATTTCAGGGGCAACATCAAGCCGCAAATGAAAGAGGACTGTCTGCAGAGCAAGTACCACAAATGAGGAAATGCTTTTGCTTGTTTCAGGCTTGGGATCACTCTCTCCATTAACTACCTGATTTCTCAGTTGGCTGCTCACTGCCAAACACCTTTCACATCTGCTTGCCAGCTTCCTCACTGGTTACCAGTAGAGCAGCTGAATGCTTCCTCACTCCAAAGCAATCAAACAGCTATGCTTGTAGCAAAGAAACACGGCTTTGTAGGGAGCTCTGAGCACAGATCAGAGCCATGCTACTGAAGTCTTTTTATCAGAATAATGGTAAAGGCTTCTGGACTGTCTCTTGCTCAAGTCTGTTCTGCTTCAAAAAGCCTTATTGTGTTTGTGTGTGTGTGGCTGTGTACATGCATGCATACAAAGCTAATTCTGTAACCACTCTGCACTGGATGCAAACTTCTCTAATTCCATTTTGAGTATGTACAGGCCAGTTGGCAAAGTTTGATCATACTGATTTAACAACCAAAAGCTGCAATGACTAAACATTGTTCTAGTTTTAAAAGTGTGTGTAAAATTAATGTGGCTTCCAGGGCCAGGTGCTGATGCCCATGAGGAGTACTCAAGTGGTACTTCATCTTCTCTTGCAAGTCTGGTTCAGTCAATGACAGCTGCTTAAAGAGTAAAACCTGAGCCACTGTCAGTAACGATAGCAATAAATGCAGGTGAAAAGAGGTATCATCCAGAATGTCCCTGCAATATACATGGATGTATATATTCTTCTGTAGAAGAAAACAATTTTCAGTGGTTTAGTTCCAGCTTTTATTTTGAATTATTAGCTTTTAATTTTCCTCAGTGATAAAAATAAGCTTTGTCTACAGTACACAGACCTCAGATTTAATGTATTTGAAATATTGTTTTTCTCTCTTGTGGTGAAAACTGGCTCCTGCAACACAGCATTTCAGGCTCAGGACTAGACATTTCCTGAAGGCCTAACCAAAATCTCTCACTACAATTTAGGCTCATCACTGTTGCTTCTACCTTCCCTCCTCCTCTACCTCAGCCAGCCCTCCCTCTCCAGTGTGCAAGTCATGAGATGTCCGTGAAGACAAAGTGGAATATAGGGACAGATTTGCCAAACACTTGGTTAAATGTTTTGCCTGAATTCACAACACATGTTTTATGGAGATGCAGGGAACTGAAGCCTTGCAGCCTGCTCTTTTGACTTAGAAAATTGTACCTAATACATAACTGAGATTCTGAAGGTAACGTTCTGTGTTGTTAGCAATGCTTAGTGAAATTTATTTTCTTATCTTTCCACAGTCTGAAATGTGATCTTTAAATGTATGAAGCCCATATTTTTTTCTTTTGCTTTATGAGTGTAGTTTTCCTTACAATTCTGTCTACCATGATGGTTAAGAGGTATCTATCTACAGCATACATGCAAGACAAAAGATTTTTTTCATTGTAGTGGAGCATGGAAAATCTTCACTGAAAGCATCTCTGGTTTACCAAAGAATGTAATGTGCAGGACCAAACCTGTCAACTTTCACTGATTTCAAATGAGACTTGTTTGGTTTCAAACAGCTTTTTAAAGCACACTACCTCACTCCTGCAAGGAAAAATTCTTGCAGTGTGATTCAGTGAGACTTCTCACTCATTTAGCCGTCATTGCATAAGAACTCCTGTCTTGTAAACAAAGGTTACAGGAAGATGCTCTGTGTGAGATCTCTCAGGTTTGTTAGTGATCAAACAGGGAGTGTTCTGTTTTCAGAAGGAATCTCTGCTCCATACCAGGAGGAGCTTCTCTGTTCCCAGGGGTGGGGATAAGCAGGTGTGTGTGCAGACACCAGCTTGCCCTGTAGCTGTATCAGGACCACAGGCAATCACAGCTGGGTGCAAAAGTTCCAAGCGATTTGGGAAAGGACATGCCTTGTCCTGTGGGATCAAGGTGATCTTTAACTTGTCTGAACCTGGACAAGAAAGATCCTCATGTGCTGAATCTACATTGACAAAACAGTTTGGGAAAAGTACAAGAGCATGTTTTGCATCAGAAGAGAACAGTGTTACTGCCACAAGCTGCTTGAGGGTGGATAGAGGCTTGGACCTCCCTTTGGCACAGATGACAATTGGAATTTGCAATAGATTTTGGTTCCGCGCTTTTTCTTCCCCTTCCAGCTTCCTACACGCAATGGTACACAAGTGTGTCCCTTAACTCTGCACTGATCTGATAGAGGGAGGGGGGGGGGAAAAGCATGCAGGCTTTCTTCTCTCATCCTACTTGCATCACTTCCATGACAGGGTGGTCGGGATTTAGCTTGTAGCAACACTTGTCAGTCAGTAGCTGGATCTAGTGATTTCTCCTTTCACCATGTGAGAGATTTGGGAACCTCAAGTGTGTAATAATGCAAGTACAATTTTAGGACAGGTCAGACAAACTTTATTAACTCTGATCTTACTGAGGGAACATGTGGACAGCATTTTCCCCTGCTGCTCCCTGCCAAGTGATTGAAGAGACCTGACACTTACAGTTTCATGAAAAAGAAGTGAGGGCAAAACAATCATTTCAATGTTAACAAAGCCAGGTATCCATCCCTGGAAGGGAAGGACTCCTCAAGTAGCTTGTTACTTGCTACGATTCTAAGAAGGAATAAAACAATAAATAATGTGGTGGTATAAGGAGATGGCTCTTGGTGGAATCTACAGGAGTGGCAATCCAGTATTGTCTTAGCTCAGAAATGGGGAGTTGGAAACAGTCACAGACTGTTAGCTTTTAATCGAAATGAATGTTCCTTTTAGTTAGGATAAACTTAGTCAGTTCCAATCAGAAAAATTAAGAATTTTATCACCACAACCAGTTAACTGGTTGGCTGGGTTTGTGATTTCAGTAGGAACCGCAAATACATTGCTTGCTCTTTAACAGATAACTGGGAACTTTCTTTAGAAGAATACAGTCAGAAAGCATTTAGAGAAATAAGAACTGTGTGTATGGTTAGAAATATGACAGATACATCCCCATAAGCGTGCAGGTGTAGGAATTGTGCTCTCTTCTCCCCAGGAACGAAGCCTCTCATGCCCTGATGTGGCAGCTGAGAATTTATTCCATCATATTGAGAAATTGTCCAGAACAAAACTTCAGTCATCTGTGCTACCAGAAACATGATCAATCCTAGCCAGTAAATCATAGCTCCCCAGTGCTTTGGACAACACAAACTCTTCAGCATTTTAAAACACTATTGACTTCTGACAGTGGGATAGGATTTGTGAGGCCTTTTATGATCAATCTCTTTCTGTTTAAATAGCTGATAAATTACAGTCTGACGAGTTATTATATGTCTGTTGGCTAAGAGCAGTTATGTTTTTAATAGATTTCAACACCTTTTTCAATCAGAGCTTTGAACTCTAGCCCACACAGGAGCAGGAGACCATCTTTTGCAAATCAGATACGATGGATATCTGTATTTATATTGTATGTTCTCTCCTCTTTGTATCTGATCATATTGCAGATTGCTGGTTTGTGTGTTTTTTTTTTTTTTTTCTGGTATAGAGTTAAGTACTTTTATTCACATAGATTGTTCTCTATCTTACTTAACTTTTAGTTTTTCACTTGTCAAATAGGAACAGCTTAGGTAAATAAACACAATTTTTCCAGATTGCCTGCTATTCTGTGAGGTAACAATAACAAGGAAAGGTTATGAAAACCAGACACTGATAGCTGTACAGCACTTCAGACCAGAGAGCATTCAGTTTTCTGACCCTCTCTGAAAGAGGGAAAAGCCCTGTCCTTTCAGTGGTTCTGACCTCTAGACCTTAGCTGAAGGGAAACCTATGCCTCAGCCAGTCCCAGAAGTCAGTCTAGCATCAGGTTGCTCTCATCCAAAGCAGGACACCCACTCTTCCTCTGTGCAAGACTGACAGACATCAAAGAGCATATCCCATAAATCCCTTAGCTGAGGGATATACTCATGGCATCTTGACTCTGTGGGCTGCCAGGACAAATTAGAGCAATGTTCAGTTTGCTCTAACTTGCTTCAGTAGGACAGATTCAAGGAGCCCTTCCTGCAAACTATTTCAGTAAAGGTCATCTAAAACTTCTGTAGGAAGGACTGTATTGTGCTCCTTTCTGCAGGGGTGTGGACCTGAATCCATGCTTGGTTACCAGCAGTAATTAACTAGTTTGGCCTTTGCTGGGCGAAAGGTAGTACCGTTTCAGGATCATGCTGTTTTGGAAAAGGCTCAGCTGCTTTACAGGCCTGGCAGTGGAAGGCCTGTATGTGTGCATGCCAAGCTGGTGCAGAGTGCTCTGACGAGCTCGGTGGCTGATCAGCAGCTTTTGTGATGTGTGCTGGTGAACTAAATTCCAGCTGTTGTGTCAAATGTAGTTTGCACTGTAACAAGCCTGATCAATAGGTAAATAACTGAAGAGGCAGGAAATTAAACTGTCCTTTCTCTCTGTATGTAGGCTCTCAACAGTCACTGATGTATGCATGGACAAACCTGCCTTAGCCAGCACGTAGCTCTTGCCTCCAGAGTGGGATTTTAAAATTCCTCCTCCAGAACTGCACAGAATTGTCTGTCACAGTTGAAACAGGCTGACAATAAGGTTTGGAAGGTGGCTGAGATAAATCTCTGAGAGAGGAAGCGAGTAACAAGAGCAAGGCCATACATCAGGAGCTGAGGAAGTCAAAATTGTAGAAGGTTGTTCAGGAGGGCAGTTAAATTCCAGGCAGGAAAAGTAAGTAGGTGTTCTGTTCTGCTTTGGTATAGTGGCTTAAATTTTAAACAAAGTAGTTCTTTGCTGTAAGACTGCCAGGCTTTGCTGTACTCCTTGACCATTGCTGGCTGCTCAAACCTACCTCAGGTGCAGGGTGAGGGGTGTGTGGGTTCCCTCAGCTCAGTCCCCTGCTGTTGCAGAGAGACATGCTCCATGGTCTCTTTCAGAAATGTATCCGTTCTGTCTCAAAGACACTGAAAGTTATCCCGCTGTTCCATATGCTGGGATCTGCATCTCCAGGCACTGGTGGTTAGAAACCTTCTCCTGCTTGCCAGCACACCTGTGTCCATGGCTCCCTTCTACCCCTTCGCTGGTCTGCCAGGACTGCCTGATAATGTCAGCAGCTCTTCTCCAGCTGTGTGCAGCCTTACTTTCTTTACGCTTTCATTTCGCTAGGCTCACCAGACCTAGGTGTTCTTGTTGTGTGACAGTGCTTCCATTCTCCTGATCAGTTGCATGGGCCTCCTATTCCTAGTTTTACTGCTTTTGAGTGTCGATTGCCAGAATACAATGTTCCCACTGAGTCTCTGATAGCATCCCCTCGTAATGGCTTGAATGCTTTCTTTCCTCTGCCAGAGATAGTTGCTATGTATCTCAATGAACCATAAGCATCTTCTTTATAACTTATCACCACTTATCGCCACTGCTAACCATACTGTATATGACTAATCTGGACGTGTGTCTGTCCTCTCTCATCTTTTCACCCAATTTCATCTGATAACAGGAATTTGTTATTAGTTACAAATATGTGTGATGTTATGTGTGTATTTTTACTTCTTTTATCTGCAAAGTCATCAAAGTCTTTCTTCTTTCCTTCAGTCTTCCATACTGACTGTTTTCTGTCTGTGTTAATGGCTAGCCTGCATTCATTCATCCACACTTCTGCTTTTTTTTATTCATAAATAATAAAAATAAATCAGACCAAATCTCCTTCCTTGAGGAATTCTCCTTGATAAATTACTTCTCCTGAAGGCCAGTCGTGTGAATCACCTCTCATCTGTGCTAGCCAAAGTGACCAAACTCAGCTTGTAAGACAACTGTGGGGACAGGCGGTGAAGAACAGTGTGGAACTACAGATGAGGAGGTCGAGGTGAGGGGACTTGCCAAGGGCTGTACTCAGAGTGAGCACCTCCTGTGAGCACCTCCTGTCAGATGTAAGCACTTCCAGCTCTACTCGATCCTGAGGGCACTTTCTGTCTTGCAGGAGGGACTGTGCTCCTTGTGCTGGGGACTGGGGAACGCTGGCATCACTGCTGGAGAACATACACCTCACAGCAGAGGAATGTCTGACCAGTTTCAAAGTTTCCTCAGAGACAGGTTTTCAGAACAGATGCGGCTTTCTGCTGGTTGAGACCTAAACATTGCAGCATTGTGCTGTCGCATGAGAACCCAAATGCAGCGCGGGGCAGGAGAATGTTTGTTTGCCTTATTCTCATTTTTGGAGAAGAGTTGTGCCAAAATAAACAAATTGTGAGCAGCTAGTAAGATTTAAAAATATTTCTTATAATCTGTGTATTTTAAAGTGCCAGTGATAAAAGTTTCATGTGCATATGGGCACATACTCCCTTTTTCATTTGCTCTTTTATGGCTTTTATAACAGCTTTCCTTTAAGGAAACCATTAACATTAAAAGTGCACAAGTAAAATTTTTTACTCTGCTTGAAGAACTTTAATTTGTGTTTAAAAAAAAAAAAAAAAAAAAAAAAGAAGCTAAACATATCATGTATCAAAATGCTGTCTCTCTGATTCCAGTATTATCTAATCCCATGTTTAATCTCCCTAATCCTGTTGGAGTTTACTGTTAACCAAAATTGTCCATTTACAGTCCAGGACAAATTCTTTTGAAATTCAACCCTGAACTTCATCCCAGACTGCAGGAAAACATCCATCCACATCTGAAGAGGATTAAATGCAAGCTCTCCAAAGCCCTGTCTATCTACCAGCAACCCTAAAAAGCCTATCACCACAGTGTCTAGACACTGAGATAACTCTCCCGATGCAGGCAGATGGCAAAGACCCCTCCACATCATGGATTTGCATAAAAGATGTAATGACACAAGGTTAAATTAACAGTCTCTTGATGGAGCTTTTCACAGAAAAAGGACACTACTCTATCTACAATATATAGATGCATGCAACAGGAGAAAGCTAATAGTTTTTTTGTTTGTTTGTTTGTTTCTTAATTTATGGGCACTAAAGACTGATGAACCTGAACCTGGATTCTAGCAATAAATGAATACTAGAAGAAGGAGATGAACAAAGTGGGGCGAAGCCATGGCAGTGGTTCCATAGCAGATTTACATCTCAAGAAAAACAAATACAGGAAACTGAAGAACCAAAACCTGATGCATTTCCTCCAAATAAACACATATGGAAATGTTTTTTTTCCAGTGAAAGAAATCTTCCTGAACCTTGGATGCAAGAGAAGTCAGAGTTTCATTTAGGACCTAGTAATAACAAAATTTAAGACCTTAGTGAGCCAAGATGTGAACAGAGTTGAATGATTGATAGGCTTAGATCCTAAATACTCTAAAACTCCATATTTACTCATTCAAGATCCCATTGACCCTAACAAACTCTGAGTGCAGCTCTTAGGACTTTGCCTTCCAACTCCTCAGTGGAGCACAGTCCTCCAGTCAGAATCATCTACATACAGAGAAACAAGACCACAAAAAATCTTTATTTCAGTTCTTACATTCTAAAATTTTCATTTCCCCCACTGATCCTGGGTAACAGTTTGGATTCATTCTCAGAAATGTGGGTGCACTGTTCGATGGGGTGCTGCTCTGTGGTTGACTGTGGTGATTTAAAAACTTTTCCTTGGAGTCAAAGACAGGTTTCTAGGGCTCTAACACAATAAAACAGCAAAGGAAATACCTAGGAATCAAGAGAATATCTGATGTATTTACTGAATGTATAGCCACTTCTAAGTTTATAGTGAGCAAACATGGCTAGGAAGTTGTGGTTCTCAACCAGTAAAATGGGGAATCCTGGAAAAGAGTAACAAATCCTAGGCTTGATCTTTCTGAAAAACTGAATGTCTAATAGCTGGGTGCAATGGCATTCAGGTTACTTATTTCCCAAAGAAGTTTCGTATCTGTGTTGTTTTTTTTATTGTGAGCAGGGTAGATTCTGTTGTACCACGAGGGAAGCATTGTGTGATGCTCTGGAACCTCTCCTAAGACTTCATTTTAAGCAGGAGTGATCCAAATCGGAATGGGGGTAGAGAAGGGCTTCTAGAGAATGGACTGGACTAATGTTGAATAAAACCTGACCAAAAAGCATGATTTGCTTAGCCTGGCAAAATAAAAGACAGGTAACATGACACCTGGCTTAAATATATTAGGAGGGGCGATAACTAAGGTCAAGATTAATTTTCAAAGTCACAGGCAATATTGTCATGATAGCAAGTGTAATGTATTTGTGGATGCATGTAGCCTCAATACCAGAAAAAGGTTACTAGGTCTCAGAGGAGGTGGAGTCTGGAACAGTCTTCTACAAGTAGTGAAAGGGTCTAAAAGGTCCGGATCTCCAACCTTGCGACTTTCGAGGTTGAATGATACCAACTGATAAAAGAAATGATGCAGATGTCTTGTGTCTTCCTAAATCAGTCCTGATGTGTCTCATCTTCCCTTCTGTAAAAGCAGCTTACGGTCGCGCCCCTTCGTAATGCAATGTTTTGAAGGAAAGGATGTAAAACTATCTGCAGCTGCCACTTGCTTTGTTGGAAGGAGACATGATAACACATTTAAAAGAACAGTTATTGAAATATCCGGTGAAGACGTTTCTGTAGATGACATTTGGGGTGAGATAAGAGAGAAGTCAAAACTGGTTTTATGTTTCATGAGAGACTTAGTGCCTTTGTGCCAACATTGGTATAGCTGATGTGTCACAATGAAATAGTTCTTTGTAATTTATTGTAAGTGCATGTAAAAGTTGATCCTGGAACTCGTATAAATTAAATAAGATAAATATCCCTGGGGATTCTTTTCAAACAGCAAGATATACAAAAACTGAGTATCATATGTTTTTTAATTCGGTGTAATATATTTTCAGGCTACTTTGATAAGCAACTGAAAAGAGATGTTTTTGCCATGGATAGCACCATTAAGGGTAAAAGAGTCTCCCTGTCT